>OX422209.1:137702322-138302322 GCA_949130495.1 Sambucus nigra | reverse complement strand
AATAATCCCAAAAAGGTAAAAAAATTGCATTTATCCCCATGTATCGCAAATATGATATGGAGCATGTGTGTAAGAGTATAGGGTCGAGAATGACTTTGGCTACACTTTAACAATATAGGTTTTATGATGGGAAAATCAATCAAGCCAACCAAAAACATATAGGAGGATCAAATCATATAGTCATTGGAGATGTATTATTATAATCGTGGATTGGTCTATTTGGTTAAAGATAAATTAGAGAGTATATGAGGATAAAGAAAGCTCCAAAGAAGTAATGTGGGAAAGGATTAATTTTAGCAACCCTCTAGGCTTCTAACTGAGCAGATTCCCCATACTTTACTATATGAGCCTCAATTATAAAAATCCTCTCCAATATCCAAACTGCTTTTTCTTAAGCTACAAGAGTCCCTTGTTCAAGGACCTCTATAATCGCTTGAACAACTGAAATTTTTATTATATAATTGCTCCCATTTTCCCAAATCTCGTTCTACAAACTATTTTCATCATTTTCCTTCGAACTTTTAACACATTCGATTGTGAAGTAATGCTATTAGGTTCTTTTAAAATGTGGTGCTTAATTACTTGATTAGAGATATATAAAAGGGAGAGCATTTGCATGACAACATATCAGGTTGACCAGAATGGATTTTGATTGGGCTATTCATGAGAAGATAGACAAGGTTGGTTCTCAAAGAGTGTAACAACCCGTCCTTTTGGAGACCATTAAATTCCATAATTGGATATAAATTGGCAATTTGGGGAATTTTCCTAAATAGTAATTTTTGGAATTTTCGAGGATTGAATGATTTTCGAAGGGCGTTATAAATTATTTTGGGACTATATAGGTCGAAGTAATTTAATTATATGTCGCCGTGGAGTATAGCGACACGAGGTAAGATTTTTAATGGGAAAAACCCGCATTTATTTATTTTGGGTTGGAATAGTGATTTGCGGTCAAGTACCTCGGATGGGAATTTCGACTATCGGCATGAAGTTCAATCCGGCGGAGTTGGCTCGAGATCTCCCATTTCTCCTCCTCTTTCTCCTTCCTCTCTCTCTTTTCTCTCTTTCCTTTCTTTCTTTCTCTTTTCTTTCCCTCTCTCCCTCTTTATATAAGAGAAAAGGGTTTTAAACCCTTAAAACCCAAAAACGACTCGTTTACCCAATTACGAGTTACTTTTACCTCTAAAAATATCCGAAACTCATTTTCGACAATCGGACACTCTTTTCCGACTATCTCGGAATACTTGTATATAAATCCTCAGTCCGGGAGATAGATCCGGATGTATATTATAGTATGGATATGTATATATGGATGAATCGAGTGCCGAGGATCTAATGGATCCCAATGATCGACCTTGCCGCATAGTAGTGTATCGGGGGGGTTCCTTTTTTGGATTTCGCTTCGCGAGACACCCCACGCACGAATATGGCAGTGTGTTGAGACTGGGGAGAAGTTTAATCCTTAGTGCTCTTATATTATTAATTCTTATGGTATATATATTATTATATATCTTTCTGTACTTAGGGACTGGCAGATCTCGACTATCGACCGTGCCGCGTAGTAGTGTATCAGGGGGGTTCCTTGTTTGAATTTCGCTTTGCGAGACACCCCACGCACGAACATGGCATAACGTTGAGACTGGGGTGAAGCTTAGCCCTTAGTACATTACTTTACTATCTAGGGTAGATAGGGGTTGGGTGATAGACTAGTTTAGCAGGGTAGCTTGACTAAAATGTTCTAGATAGATGCGCTAGGAGTGCACTATTAGCGGAGAGGTGAGGGGTATCTCATGGGAGTGCGATACCAACCTTAAATATGAGATAAAACCTTTCTCAAAATAATAAGGCATTTATGCACTTGCAAAATATTTTCAACATTCGGGGCTCTGACCCGTTTATCTACTTCTCCTTTCTTGTTATATTATATATATACATAGGTGTCCAGACACAGGGACGCCTGGATGGAAATTCTTTCGAGTCAGACGTCTGCTGCAGCAGTTGTGGATGCTTGCAGGTTATCGGTAGATGTTTCCTTCCTTGTACTCTAGAT
The DNA here is from genome assembly GCA_949130495.1 of Sambucus nigra. NCBI lineage: Eukaryota > Viridiplantae > Streptophyta > Magnoliopsida > Dipsacales > Adoxaceae > Sambucus > Sambucus nigra. The sequence continues at coordinate 138,300,269 of OX422209.1, read as the reverse complement.
AGGAGATATTGTATAAACTTTCGAGCCAATGGCTCAATTGCATATATTTCTTCTTTCAGTACAACATTCGATATGGTTGTATATTTGGACCGAGTGTTCGGTTATTTTAGTTCCTTTCATTTTCATTTCAGTTCATTACGCATTTAATTGTGGATGTTGTAATTTATTCGTTAAAAGAGTAGTTAAGTAAAAGTTTTTAACGGCCACCTAATAGGATATTAGTAATTAAATGGATTTTCGACAGTGATGCTAAGGATGATCCATATGTGACTCCTATTTTAATTTAATATTGGAGTGATCGCCCGGTATCTTATTAGGCGGGTTGTTACAAAGAGTCATAAGAATTGATGTGACAGAGAAGGGGAGTTGGATTATAGAGACTGTAGTGCTTGATAATATCAAGCGTTAAGTATTGCGATAGTCCAAAGCAACTACCCATTTTTATAAGGGCCTATATTAATTTATTTATTCAACATCCACATCTTCTGTTCTTTTCAGTTGCATATAAGTGTTATATGGGTCGTACTTGACATTCTAATATTGTCAGTCAATGAAAAATAATGATGAAATCTTACTCCCATGATGAGAATAATGTCCTTATAAGATTTAATCCCCGTGTAGCTAAATAAGGTGCAAGATTTACTCTTTTTTCCTGCTCAATCTTTCATAACTGTATACTTTTACCGTCTCTGAATTTCTCATAATGGACATATATTACCTTCCATCCCATTATAAAAGTTTTGGACACTTTATTCATGTTGTGAATAAGCCGACAGCGTATAATGTTGTTACATTATTTCATTTTCAGTTATTTGGTTTACTAGTTTTGATTTGTTGATTTTATTTTAATACCTTTTATGTAGTTATCGTGAATAGTGGTGGGTGGTTCTGCAAGGATCGATTAAGTCATACTATGGGACTGATGGAATAAATATAGCTTAAGACTGCTTATGGTGTTGGAATAACTGATAAGCACACCTTAGTTTGAGGAGAGGACCTAAATGAATGGAGACATTAAGCAATGGCGGCGTTGCCTAGATGATAATTCTTTGTTTTGGTTTGTGCTTTTTTATTTAATTTAAAGTTAATAAGTTTTGGTTACATTAGTATTTTGTAATGATTTAGTAATGATTATTATTCTTGCATTGATGTGTTTATTGATGGGTTTGTAGTAGTCATGCAAAGTTTTGATTCTTGCCAAGAATTAGCTTTTGTCCCAACTGAATCTGTATGGGAATAGGTTTCAATAATGATAATTTTTTGTGTGCATTGTATATTGCAATTGTTTTAAACTGTTGCAAAGGTTTTATATTTATTGTATATTTCAAGTGTTTTAAACCGTTGCAAATGTTTTATATGTATTGTATATTGCAAGTGTTTTAAACCGTTATAAATATTTTATATGTACTGTATATTTGCAAGTGTTATAAACCATTGCAAATTTTATACATTGCAGCAGTTTATAACACTTGCAAATACCATTTTTCAATGGTTTTGAATCGCTGCAAAATTTTTGCAACGTAGCAATTTTCAAAGGTTTTGAACCGTTGCAAATGCTATTTGCACGTGATTAAAACAATTGCAAATTACCTTTTTTAGTGTACTATAGTCTTATCTGCACTTATAAACTCCTTGAGGTTCCTAGCTTGGAATAAGTCCTCTCGATGATGCTTCATCATCTTATAATTATGTCTTGTAGTTATGATCCTTGTATTAGATGCACCTTTGATTCGCATCCCACTTAGTGGGATCACTCACCATTTGTGGTGATTTTTTGTAGCAAAATTGATCATTTATCTAGTGGAGGATCTTGTAAATCATCTCCTTGAAAAGGTGTCAACTAACTAATAAGTATCCTCATTTGTAGGTTTTTTTTTTGCCATTTGGGGGAATATTACTTACCCCCTTCTTAGTTGGTTCTGATTATGCTCCATCATTTCTGTATTTTTATGATCTCTAAGTTCTTTGGCTTTGCGAGTCGATCAACTTGATTGTGTGCATTTCGAATCTCATCCATCACCTTAGTGTACTTCTTAATACGATCCAGGAGATGTTTCACGAATGACATTGGATTATTCATCAAACACTGGTACAAGTGATTTAATTTAGTAAGATTGAACTTGAATGAAGAGATGATAAATTTCTCATTACCGTTGTCAATATCATTGAACAACTCTTATTACCTTTAGGCTTACTTTCTCAAGGACTCCCGTTTAAACTCCATACTTTATATGATATAAAATTACCGACATGTATATCATCAAAATATCTCCGTGTGGCCACTGATCGTGCTTCATTCTGATCCTGAATGAGGAAGTTATGGCAATTTTTAAAAAGTTGCAATATGTTCTTATATTTCAAGGGTAATTTGACAGTTTCATACACACAATTTGTTCGGGGTTCTAAATACCATTATGTAGAGAACTAAATTATCTTCGCGCGGGTTCTGACCGCACATCATTTTCAGTCCGTATGAAGCCTTTTTCATGCAACGTGTCAAATTAGATCGGAGTGAGAAGGGTATGCTAGAGTCAAGGTCGATCGGGTCTTTTTTGGTTGACCTCGAGTATCCGAAAAGTACGCAAATTGTTATTTTGGGGGTTATTTTTCTTTTTTCCATTTGTATTTTGTTTAGGGGTATAAATAGAAAGTGAGGGGTTTTATTTTAGAGATATATATTAGATTAAGGAGATATTTTTTGTGGTGAAAGCTTCTCCCACTCTTTTAGGGTTTGACCCATTTATGTATGTGAGTATCATCATTCATTTTCTTTCCCATTTATATAAGCTTTTATAGTTATTTTCAATCTTTGTTAATTAGTTGTCTTTCTTAATTTCTTGTTTTTAATACATGCTTTCATATGCTTTCTAGATAAATTAGTTTAGGTTGAGAATAATTAAACTCGCCCTTGATTAAATGGTTTATTTGATTTGGTGAGGAATTAGATCGATTGAAGTGGGTTATGTTGTCCTTGATTTTATGCCTAGGAGATTTAACGGTGTATATCATATATGCGCCATATTTAGACCTTGTGTGGGTAATCTTTGGGATATCTATTAACGTCAAAATCATAGTAGGCTTTTATAACAATTTAGGGGGTGACAACTCTAAATTTGATTAATTTATGATATAAGATATAACTTTGATAAACTTGTCTTCCCATGTAACCATTTATACTAATTAACCCGAGGTGAGGGATATTATTCTCAATCTATAACTTTTACTCGTTTTGTTAATCTTAGTTTCAATACATTCCTAGATTAATCCTTTGTTAAAACATCACCTTTTATATTTTATTTGAGAACTAATAAATCAATTAAAGTCTAAAACTCATTCCCTATGGATTCGATACTCGAACTCGCCACTATACTTATAAAACAAGTGTAGTGGAAGTTTGGGTTCTTTTGTATTGTGGTGGGAACAATACAATGACAATGTCTTTACATGACCGCTCGATTTTTTCCACAATAAAAATGGAGTCGTTGCCAGGGATTGTTTGTTTAGAATTTGATTAATTTTATGTTTCATAATATTTTCTTTCTATTTGTATTCTTCTTTAACTAGTTTTATAGGACTTCTACAAATAAACGCCAAGAAATTACTGAATATTCCACGCGCACATAAGTTAATGGAATTTTACACCTTGAGCTTATTGGGGTAAGAATGTCTTATTCTAATATTTTTGGTAAAAGTAACGATTATTCTTAAAATACCCCTAAACCTATTATGTTTGGTCAATAATATCAAAGTCAAAAGCTTGATACATCTAAAATGTATTTGCGTGAGTATTACAAAAGTCAAGTTATTGATTTGGAAATTTTGGGAATCACCATTCCAATAATGTGCTACAAAGTAATTATAATAAGAATGGTGAAACTAATAGCATTAGCTTTCAAAATTCTTATAATAATTATTTTGATAGTAGTTCCGAGGATAGTTTCCAAACTCCTCATTTTCAAGAATTCGTACCTCCACCTATGACATTGCGTGAGGGCTTGTGCATGCTTGAATACGTAAAACTTGAAAATTGTCATCAGGAAGAAAAACATTGTTGGGAGCATGAATTAAAATTTATTATTTAAATCCAGTGATGACTTTTCATCTGAGACTTTTGAAGTTTAGAAATGTCTTGAACCAAAGGAGGAATCGATGCCTACTTTGGAACAGACCATTCTTCACTTGGCCCAAGGCATAATAGATAATGAAAATGAGGAAGAAATGGATGTAGTATCCATTTGTAATGAAATTATTTCTTCTTTGGTAACCAAAGAAGAAAATTTCATTAAAAATGATTCTCTCTCCTTCAAAATTCAATATTTTAGCGATAATAACTCATCTCACGAGATTAAATTCATTTTCTTCCCCTTTCATTGTCTATTATCGAACCATTCCAAGTATCCTATGAGTCGGTTCAAAACTTTAAAACGTTTAATCCTTTCACTCATGAGGACTACTTACTTGAGTTGCTTTCCATGAAGGAAATTTTGCCTCCTTGTGCGCTACCTCCCATTCCATTTGATAAATCTCTGGGAGAAAATTCAATTTTTTTATCCCATGTGTATTTATTTCCCATTTTATCCAAATCCCCTATCATCTCTAAAAATAAATTAACTGGTGAGGGTTCCTTTCTTCCGCCTTACACATACCTTCCGTTGCTCAAACGAAATTCTTATTTTCCAAAAGGTATTCATTCAATTAAGGGAACACCATTAATCCCTCAAAGTTAAACTGTATTTTGGGTGGACCCTCAAAAATTTAAACTTCTAGTGTATAGTCAGTTAGAAGTTAAAATTTTAAGTTGTACATATTAGTTTGGTCTTTCTTTTATTTTTGTTATCTAGTATAATTAGTTATAATTTTTGTTATTTTTTTCTTTTGCTTGGTGCTAACTTATTTTATGGAATCTTTGGACTTTTACTTTTCGGAGATCGCTCAATTTTGGATACTATCGCTCTTTTTCTCTATCTAACTTCGTTCTAAATTTATATTGAGAACAATGCATGGTTTAAGTTAGGGGTGTAGGATATACTTCCCATCCATTGGTAGTTTCTTTGATTTGGTCACATGTTATTACCAAGTATGTTTAAAAAAAATCAAAAATACTTTCTTTCTATTTTCTCCTTTATTGGGCGTTTTGCCTTTGTTTTCGATGATAAATTATAAATAAATGCCCGATACAATAGATAATTAAATGATACATGTTCTTGATTAAGTCCTAGAATCTTTGATATTATGAAAAACTTCATGAATTAAACTTTCAACCCATTAGCATAAGCGTTTTTATCGTTTTAGTGATTCGGTTTAAGATTTTTATAGCTCGGTAATATTTTATTGCATTCTATATACTTGCAACAAGTGAGCGTTGTATTTTTCTTTGTTTGTACATTGCTCTCTCCTCCTTTAAAACGTTAAATTCGCAGGTAATCTCACTACTCTTTCATTGATCGTTCATTAATTGAGTTCATTTTGAAATGTGTTACTTTAGCATGATTTTTAAATATTACTTTGACTCGAGAATTGTGTAAACTTTAGGAAAGGATCACAGGCCTCTTTGTTATTGCACCCATATTGACCTTGAATTCACCTTATATGTTTCCCCTAGTTAACCCCTTTAAGCCTAAATATAACGTTTCATTTCAAAACCAAAAATCCCACAACAAACTCCACATTGGAGTTATAAACAATATATATCACCTTCCATACCTTTGTTTGAAATAGTATTTGGGATTGAATGATATTGTTGTTATGCGATTGTAATTAACTATGTGAGAAAGGTGAAAGAAAAGAAAGAAGTGAAAAAAGAGAAAGAAAAAGTGAAAAACAAAAGAAAAATAAAAGAAAAAGAAGAGAAAACGAAATGAAAAAGAAGAGAATAGAAATAAGTGAAAAACAAAAGAAAAATATGAGGAAAGAAAATAAAGAGAAAATATTTCCATTTTGTATATAATGTTCAATAACATTTGTCACTTTCCATTATTATATCTAATGATTTTTATGGAAGTTATTTTCTAATTTTGAATTTGCCAGCAATTTTTCATTATCGTGAGTATTCTCTTCCAAACACATTTGAATATGTACATATTCCTTCATTTCATAACCTTAACTCAAACCTACATGATAACAACGTCGGAAGTCGAATTGAAATTCGAAGCTTATAGTTAACAGTGTTGGGAGTCGAAACGATGAAGTGAATATGAAGCTTTTAGTTAAAACACTGGGTTTTCGTAGAGAAATTAATGTCGTGATGTTTCTTTGTTTGACACTTGGAAGAAGTAAGGTTCAAAGTTTCGATTAAATTAAATTGGAAAGTTCATTTAGTAGATGCCACTTGACATCTCGAGGTTAGACCTATAACTTTAGTTATGTATTAAAAATATAGATACAATTACACTTATTAATGTAGATAGAGTTATATTAATGAATACAGTTACATTATAACAATATTTGTGTGTGTGTGTGTGTGTGTGTGTGTGTGTAATTGTGAGCTTAACCTTGGTACAACATTTGTCGCATTTTGACACTTCCACGTGTACAAATCATTAATCATTTTATTATCTAGATTAATGTAAACACGTGTGTATTTTGTCAATATATGCATTTAGTTGGTTCATATATTAGGAGGTTCATGTATAGAAGTATAAATGGGATAGGTTTACATTAAATGTAATAGATATATATATTTGGGTAGATACATTTTAGACATTCTATAAATACCTATGTAATATTGACATTTGAAGTGAAGTCATAAAAAGTCAAAGTGTGAGTAGTAAAGAAAAATTCTCTCCTCATATTTAGTGTGTTAGTGTATTTTATTATTTCTCAAATAAATTTTTATTTTTGGTAGTCATGTATTTGCATGCCTTAACTATATTCTCTTTCATAATGCAAGTCTCCAAAAAGTTTTCTTTTACGGTCACGCAACGCCTGGCCTTCAAATTAGTTAATCTATACTAATATTATAAAACTGAAAACAAAATTTATTTCCCCTTTTATTAGGCTATCTATGTGTCACAGTATTGGATACCAGTTAATTGAATCTCTTCGGCTCCTTTCATCTCTACTTTTATTTATAACTTCACCTTTCATCTTCTCATAACCATTCGCTTCAAACTCCACAAGGCCTCTCTCTTTTTCTTTCTCTTCTCCACCGTTCAATCTCCCTCGTCCTTTTATTAAACATTTGCCCTTCGCTCACTGTTCATCTTCCTAACCCCTATATTATTACCCATTATTTCATAATCCATACGTTCTCTCGCTCTCTCTTTCTCTTCCCCAATTTCCCCATCTCTATATTTATGCTAGTTTATTCACATTCACTAAACAACGAGTTTGTTAAAAGGGTCAATTTTGGGGGGCATGTATGATAAGGAGGTTGAGAAATTGAGGACATTTTCTAGGTGTATTGGGTTGTTGTAGGTAATATTCTTCATGTTACGAAATCTTCGACCCGATTGGGGAAAATAGTGGGGAAAAGTTAGTGGTGAATATATTAATTTTTATTCTTAGCAATAGATCATTTAATAGCCTTTGCAGTGACGTTTCTAAGAACTCAACACCAAGTATAGCCTCTTTATTAAACCCATTATCGATCATATCATCTTCTTCACATTCGGGTTACGATTTCTCCACAACTACATATTGACCTTCGAGGATGATGATTGAGATATATTTACATACCTTATTCTCTTAGAATTCTCTACTTCGAGGGCCAAGGCTTTTTTTGTAGTTTCTAGATTAATTATACGTTCTCAATCTTGATTTCATTTTTTTGTATGTAATGTCACATATGTCGTGTTTGATTAGATGCCACAAAGATGGAGACGTTTTTGAATTGTTTTAATATCAGATCAATATATGCATTTTTTTTAGAAAAGGTCATAAACAAACTTCTCCTCGTTATCAATCTTCAAGGTTTCTTTCTATTATTTTTAAAGGCATTTATTATTTATAAAATCAACATTTATGATTGCTCATTTTTTATTTTAGTTTGGCATATTTCGTTAGACAAACACGTCACCTAAACGCATCTACACCACTACTTCTCCGTATTTGAAGACTATATTGAACACCGTCGAAGATTTGAAGATTTGGTCATCTCAACAACTTGGAAATAAGTATGCATTTGGTATGGTAAAAAGGTTTTAAGTATTTTTTTGGGATTGCTTATTTTTTTATGAGGCAATATTTTTTTAAAAGGAACTCGAAATTTTTTTAAGAGGAAATTTTCAATTTTTCAAAACTTCGTTTGAACGTTCACCCTTGTTCGAACGAGATTTCTTTTGGGTCATTTTTACTTCTCGTTAGAAGTTTGTGTTCGAACGAGTTTGACGTTGTTTCAAATGAAATCCTTTTTGGTTCACGCTGTTAGCTTGTTTAAAGTTTTTGTTCGAATCCTCGTTCGAATGAGATGCACTATCGTTCAAATGATCTGCCCTTTCGCTCGAACGACTAAAGCAATTTTTGTATTTTTAAAGACTATATTCCCATTATCTTTTGTGTTCATACTTTTTATCTCTCCTTCTTATAAAAAGTCTAAACGAGATCAAATATCTTAAGAACTTTTTTTCATAAAGAAAAATATTTTTTGTGATCAAAACACCTCATATCAAAATCCTCACCCTCGGGATATATTCAAGGTCACTTTTATCGACATCAAGAAGGTTTCCTATGATACACTCTTATAGAGGCTTTTCACTACGACTGACTTTTTGAAACAAGGTTTCACTGCTGAATAAGGAATAAGGGTGAATCGGTGGATAATGAGGGTAGATAGCTACTTGTGGATGACTCTGGAGCTGGGTCATATCTGTTGGAGTTTTTAAAAATCTACACATTTAACTTAGGAAGAACACCATAACTAGGTTTTTATGAAATTTTGAGTTTAATCCATTATTTTTTTAAATGAATTGAGGTTTTGATGTATTTGAAACGTTAGAAATTGTCCTAGTATATGTGGGAACATGTTAAGATAATTAGGTCGAAGTTTGGTGTACTATAATGAAGTTTGGAGGTTTGTTAATGGAGGAGGAAATTAACGAAGAAGACGAACTGTTGTTGTCCCAGATCGATCGATCGATAGATCTTGAATGTCGATCGATCGACTAGGTCGATCGATCGAGCCCAGGAGTCGATCGATCGACTTAAAGCTGTTTTTCTCAAATTTTTCCTTGGTTAAGGTTTCTGTGATTTTTGAGAGTGAATGGGAATCCTAGGATTTATATTATACTTATATGAGAGTGAGAATAAGACCAGTAGGTATATTGTTGAGGTCCGGTAAGGCCATTGGGTGTAGGACTTGGATTATGGACCGGCGAGAATAAACCAATTGAGTAGAGCATCGGGGAATTTTGGAATTGAGTTACGAGGCGAGGTAAAGTCAATTCAAGTAATAGACCAGTAGGGTAAGTAATAACTACTGAAATTATATGTGAGGGGTAACTAGGGCCCTTAGAGTTGAGTGAATACTCAAATAAATGCGATAGAGAGCAATCGTAAATTGACGAATACGGTTAATATAAGAGAATACTATATTACGTACTAGTATAATTGATATGTCGGGTGTGTACCTACTAAATTTTATGAACTATTAGGTTGAGAGATGTATACCTATATTATACGTTAGGGTCGATGAAGTATTCCGAACTAACGTAGGGTTATTATATGTTAGGGTCGATGGAGTATTCCGAACTAACATTAAGTTATCATATGTTTGGGGTCGATGTAAAATGCCGAACCAAACCTTCGAACTGGTGGCATGATGAAAGAGTTCGAGCCAGAATATGTGTATATAAATAATTGGGTTCGATGTATCATTCCAAACCAATTCTGTACTTGGGGTCGATGAATCATTCCAAACCAAGAGTCCTTTACGTGTGTCAAAAGAATATAGTAGTAATGACTAATATCTAGTATATATTGTGTGTGAAATATATACTTAATGATATTCTACTTCTGTGTGTTAGTAGATTGATATATGATGTGTTTAAAAACACATATCAAACTGGTAAGTTAAGTAGTGAAACTTAATTACGAAACGTAACGTTAGATAGAGAATATCTAATTAGTAATTTAAGTAGTGAAACTTAAATACAAAAGTGGGAAGATATAAATTGTGAGAATTGTAGAAATTTAGTAGTGAAACTAAATGAGAAGTTCTGAATCATAACATAGGTGAAATGTTACTTGAGAATTAATTAACCTTCGTGAGGTGTTAATAAAATGGATGTACTGTATGAGCGGTACACGAACTTAGGTATAGATAAGTTCAGATGATTACTGTAGTCCTAGTTAGCTTGGGAGATATGGCTAGGCAGGCTAAGAGTAGAACGTTAGGTGTGCACAATAGATGAGGAGTGAGTAAACTCAAGAGAGTGTACGAGAACCTAACATGTGTAATTAATAACCGCATTTATATTGTGATAAACGTTTGCTAAATATTTTCAAAATGTTTTAAGTACTAACTCTTGCTATAAAATATTTTCAAAACCTTTTAGGTGTCCAGCCAAAGGGACGCAGTGCATGATGATTTCTTTCCAGGGACTCGAAGTTGTGGCACAGTGGATGCTTACAGGATTTTGATTAGACGATATCTCTCATTCAGATTTAGTGCAGGATCTCACACTATTCTATGTATGGACTTGTGGTCCGGTATCAATCTCAGATGTTTAGTTTCAGACTAGTGGTTGTTCTATTATTGTTTTGGGATTTTAGTTGATGGTGTATTCGGTAATACTCTTATGCTTTTGTACTTATACTTTGTTGATTTGGTTATAGTACATGGTGATTGTTATACTTTTTTCTGCATGGTTGATTTATCTATTTTAAGAAAGATAAAATTTGGCACCGGTCTAATTTTTCACTTAGGGGATTAGTAATTAAAAAGTTATCGACAGTGATGCTTAGAATGAACCAATTGAGAAACCTGTTTTAATTTAATAAAGGCCTGATCACCTGATGTTTAAATTAGGCGGGGTGTCACATTGTGGTTGGATTATAGTGGATTGATGTTCGATTGGTTAATTTTAGAAGTGGCATGACCACTGGATTATTGTCCATATGGGGGTGGGATTTCTGAACTTTTTTTTTATTACTTTTTATCACGAACACTATATATATAGTATGATAATTAAATGAAACATACTTGAAAATATTACATATAGTGCGCACATATACTATCCTTCTAGTTCTTATGCGTAAGCATTCAATAGCCCTTAGACCCGTTCGAGAGTCATTACCCGTGTAATGAGATCTCTCGAATTGTCCCGTTTGGACAGTTTGGGACTGCGTAATTTATGTATAATAATATTCTTAGTGGCTTAAAGTTTTTACTTTTGGAGGAAGTTTTACAGTCGCATCGTAATGTTCTCTTGGCACATACTAGATTGGCAAGTGTGAGTGTTATTTCAATTGATCAATTGAAATAACACTCATACTTGCCAATCTACATCCTGTACTTTGAGAACTACGGGGACATGCTGCCGAATTTGTCTCAAATCGTAATAATGTGCATGAGCTATTAAGTATATTATAGAAATATGCGGTCTTAAATGGGATATGACCGCTCACCCTTTAGAGGAGATGGAGGAAATGGGAATTTTTATTATAAATTGAATTTGAACTTAAAATTTAAAAATTGAATATAAATAAGACATCATTAAATGAAACATACTATAACTCTAAGTTTTGTTTATACTAATCCATGAATATAGGATTTTTACCTTTAATAGGTGATTAGTTGTGGTAGTCGTCATGGGATGTCCAAAATACAAAGAGTGGATGGGTGAGACAAATAGAATGAGGGATGTGTTTCACATAGGTGCTAATGAATTTGTGAAATACGCAAAGAGATGTCATAATGATGAAGAGTTTCCGTGTCCGTGTTCTAGGTGTTAGAATGGTAAGGTGCTTGAGTGGAAAACAGTTGAACTACATTTGTTAAGATGTGGTATGCAAGATATTTATCGATTTTGGAGTTTTCACGGTGAATGGAAAGTTCCTTTTGTTCCCGAACAACCTTCACAACAACCTTCAACAAGATAGATGTAGAAGGGGACGATGTTGATCATAATATGTTAGAGGATTTAATTGATGATGCGTACGGAGTTTATGAAGTGGAGGAGAATGAGGTTACTGATGATGTACAAGGTTCAGGTGCTCATAAAGATATCACGATAAACCTTGACGATGACTACCAAAGTTTAAAATTTAAGGCGACCTAACCGTTATACTCTGGCTGTGGGAAAGATCAAACTATTTTACATGTCGTGGTTGGTTTGCACAGTTTGAAGACGGAGTACAGTTTGTCTGGCAATAACATGACAGGAATTTTGAATTGGGTGAAAGGCTTACTACCCAAGGAGAATACGCTTCCAAATAGCTATCATGTTATGAAGAACAACTTGAAAGGTTTGGGAATTATGTATAAATTGATTCATGCTTGTGTGTATGATTGCATACTATACCGAAAGGAGTATGAAAATCTCGATTATTATTCGGTATGCGATGAACCTAGATATCTCTAATCTACTCACAAGGAAGGAATAAGCTCAAAAGTCCCTCAAAAAGTGTTAAAATATTCTCCCGTTGGGCCTAGATTAAAGCGATTTTTCACAGTATTATGGATATCAGAGGTAATGACTTGGCATGCTAGGGCAGAAGTAGAGGGTAATCTCATGCATCATCCTATTGATTGTACAGCTTGGAGGAGGATGAATTATGAGTATCCTGATTTTTCTCGAGAACGGCGCAACATTCGTTTGGCTATATCAACAGATGGTTTCAATCCATTTGGAAATCTAAGCACCAATCAGAGTGTATGGCCAGTAATCCTAGCCCCACTCAACCTCCTTTCTTCACAGTGTATGAGACCTGAATTTTCGATGATGTCTTTGTTGATACCTGGGCCAAAGGCACCAAGCGATGACATCGATGTCTACTTGGATCCTTTGGTAGAAGAATTAAATGAGTTGTGGGAAGAGGGTGTGCAATCATTTGACTCTTTTAGAAAAGAAGAGTTTACGCTGAAAGATATATTGATGTGAGCAATTCATGATTTTCCAGCTTATGGGACATTATCCGATTGTGTAGTACATGGTTATTTGGGGTGTCCTATTTATGGATAGGAGACTGAATCTCTTCGCCTATCCGCTAGATTAAAAAATGTATGCATTTCCATAGGAGGTTTTTACCCCCGGCTCATAGTTTCAGATTTGAGAAAGGTTCCAATTTTTTATCTAGCGGGGTTGAACATAGGCTACCGCCGAGACAACTTTCAGGTTCAAAAATTGAAAGTGAATCTTCTGAATGTGGCCCTAATATGCCAGGTAAGAATCCCAAATTTAAGAATTTCAAGCATAAGAAGACCCCAACTGGGAATGCAACTGAGACAAGAAAGTCATGGTCTAGGAGGTCAATTTTATTTGACTTGCCTTATTGGAAGAATAAACCGGTGCGCCATGTATTGGATGTGATGCATGTAGAGAAGAACCTTGCTGAACATATTGTGGTCACTTGCCTTGGGGGGAGTCATTCGAAGGATGGAGAAAATGCACGAAAAGACCTTAAATCGTTGAAACTTAAGCCAAAACTATGGTTGAAAGAAGTTAGTAGGGTAAGGACAATAATTTCCCCTGGTGCGTTTACTTTGACGACTGGGGATAGGAAGCTACTTTTAGACACGATATATAATTTGAAGGGTCCATCTAATTTTTCGTCCAACTTACAAAGGATTGTGAATTATGCTACTCATGATTTATATAAGTGTAAGTCCCACGATTGCCATGTGATCATGCAATTGGTTTCTCAATTGTTTAAGCACTGTTCCTCAAAGCACAAGGATTTATGGAGGGCTATTATGCAAATTAGTTTTACCTTCTCACTTTTGTGTGAGAAGGTAGGAAATCGAGAACACACAATGACCGCAAAATTAGCGGTGACCGAAGCGATTTGTGTGTTGAAGAAGTACTTTCCCCCAGCATTCTTTGACATAAGTGTTCACTTGTTGGTATACCTATGCGACGAGGCACTTCTTTGTGGTCCAGTTAGATATCGGTGGATGTATCCGTTTGAAAGATTGATGAAAGTTTTTAAAGATTACGTCAAGAATATGCGATACATTGCAGGATCAATTGCAGAGGAATACATCACTGTGGAATCATTAATCTATACTCGGGAATATATGTCTGACTCGACCAACATTGATGACACTGATGAGTTCGTCGATGATGGTGGTCATGTGATGGAAAAACGAGTGAAATTAACGAGTTTGCAACATGAACAAGTAGCTCGTTATCTATTTGACACACATGAAGATGTCGAAGAATGGAAAAAGTAAGTTTAAATTATTTTAGAATATTTTAGATTATTTTATACATGATTAATTTTATAATATGCAGAAAATATGAAGCCTGTGAGAACAATAAAAGATGAAAAATAATAGTACAATCAGACAACGAATTTAGGCTGTGGTTGTCACAAGAGGTAATTATAATGAAAATGGCCATTATATAACATTACATTACACTCAAACTTTACAACTAACCTAATTAATTTATCTATATTCTCAGCTCTTAAAGACGGGTGATGCGACATTAAAGCTTACTCGTTTAGCCACTAGACCATTGTTCATGGAACAATAGTACAAAAAGTATCGATTGAACGGTTACGTATTCGGCGTAAAAGTGTACGAGAAAATTACAAATGTACAGAACTCGGGCATTTCATACAAGCCTCTTACTTTCTTTCGAGCGAGTGCAAAAGAAAAAAAACTCGTTGAAGCTGAAATGACTTACTATGGTGTAATTCGAAATATATTTGAAATGGATTATACAAACTTCAAAGAGGTTGTATTTTACCGTGACTGGGTAAGAGTTGAGGATAAAAATGCTTGTAAAGTTGATTCTGGCATCAGTTTGATCATGGTTGACTTGTCCAAGTTGAAGAGCAACAACCACGTGAGCGATGAGCCGTTTGTTTGTGCATTTCAAAAGGTCAACCAAGTTTTTTACTAGGAGCATATCAACAATGAGCCGTGGTCAATTGTCCTACATGCGCCAAAGTGTCTAAATAGTAGTGTGGATGACTTGGCTGCTCCTACCGAATATCAATCCATTTTTTATGATAACCCGAATTTGAAACAATTTTTCAATTTGTAATAAATATTCCAATTTGTACTTTATCAATCCATTTTTAATGCTTTTAATTGATTTGCACTTTATCATTTGCACTCTTTTTATCTTTCTCTCTTTCCTTTGTATGTGTGTGTGTGTTGGGGGGAGGGGGCAATGTGTGTGTAGTGTGCGTGTGTGGGGGGGGGGGGCAATGTGTGTGTAGTGTGCGTGTGTGTGGGCAGTAGGGGTGGGGGTAGGGATGTTTCGAATTTTTAGTAATTGTGCATATTATGAGTTAGATGTTGTTGTTTTGGAATTCAGAATTGAGGTGTTAAACAGTAATAATTCATTTGGATTTGTAGTAATTGTATATATTTGCATGTCTTCTTCTAATTCATTTGGATTTGTATTAATAACAATATTTTTTTTACAGAAAATGTCTCCTTCAGGTATTAAGGCAAGGATGATGATGTTGATTATGATGATGTCGTCCGGGCTCGGTGGTAGCGGAGGCGACGAGGGCTCCTCGACCCCTAGGCTCCCCAAATGGGTCAAATTGGGAATGACTGTCGAGAACAAGACGGGGATATTAGCAAGATCCCTCAAGCTGGTAAAGACTATCATCGGCGCGGGGTACACTAGTTGGAGGAAGGTGCCAAATGAGCTCAAGTTAGCTATTTGGATGGCACTACAGGTAATGTATTTATATGAATATGAATATGAATATTTCAATTTTCAATTTTGATTTTGATTTTAATTTCAATTTCAATTTTATTTAATATTTATATTTATATTTATATTTATTTGCAACTAACATTGTATTTGTTGGACAGGAACAATTCAACCTGGACCCAAAACTACGCGATTCTGTCTTGGAGCAGTTGAGGGAGCAACACAAGATGTGGAAGAAAAATATGCGGACCCGATACTTTGGAAAGACCCGAGACTTTGTTATCCGAATGCGTGACTCCGTTCCTCCTAAGGAGCCGATCTCATTGACACAATGGAAAAAGTTCATTGACAATGAGATTGGGGAGCGACAATTGGCATCTCGCCAATCGGGGAGGGAAAATCGAGCGAAAAAGAAGGACATGCACTACTTCGGCCGAACATCTTACGCCGAGGTGGAGTATAGGATGGTGGTAAGATTTAATTTTTCTATAATTACAGAATATGTTATTCTGCATTATTTTACTTTGCGGGGCCGATACTAATTTTGTATTATTTTATTCCAGGGGACAGGGAGTGGTCCTGGGGGTATGCCACATAGGCTCAATACTTATGTGGCTATTCGGACGAAGAAGGGGGAGGATAAGGAGGTGTCCCCGATTATCGCGTCCCCGATTGTAAGCAATCTGACAATTTACTTTTTGTTAATTACGTTATAATTTTTTTATTTACTTATTTAACTAATCATGTGCTTTTTGTCATTTCAGGCAAAGCTTAAGGAAGTGCATGAGTCGCAGTCTGATGCCAATAAGGCATCTTTGTCTGCAGACGCACTCAGCCAAGTGCTTGACACTGATCGCAAGGGGAGGACAAGGGGGTGAGCTCGTGAGTGGCCAAATCTAGGATCATCGGATTGGAGATGAGCAATACCGGGTTGGCTCGAACGGTGGACTCGCATGATGCGAAGCTGTCCCGTTTGGAAGCGACGATCGAAGATATGTTCTCATTCATGAATCGTTCGTTGGGCGAAAATCGTAAGGGGAAAGGGAAGGAGGAGGATGTGGTGCAGGAGGAGGTGCAGGAGGACGAGGATGTGGACCTCGCTGCTTCATCGCCGACACGTGCGTACTTTGATGATCTAGTCCCCTATTTGACTCCCTTCGATCGACCGGTGTTGATACTTAGTTGGCCGGGTGTGTTTATAGAGGATATATTTGATGGCCAGCGGATAGGGCGGGGGTTGAGGGATCCGAATACCGTCCAGGGTATGCCAGTTCATGGACGTTTGCTTCAAGACATCGAGGCCAAGGTGCTCGTCACACATGTAATACCAGGGAAGGAGAACTCCCCATTGTGGTTACGCGAACAATGCGACACGATGTATATTGTTGGGTGTATCAATTCGTATATCGTGTGGCCTACTCACCTCCTCAGACCTACCCCAGACATGTAATGACATTATTTGAATTGAATTGTTTTAAGTTGTTACATTTGAATTATATTTGGATTATATCGTGATGCATATTATTTTGAATGTA
This sequence comes from Sambucus nigra, assembly GCA_949130495.1. Taxonomy (NCBI): domain Eukaryota; kingdom Viridiplantae; phylum Streptophyta; class Magnoliopsida; order Dipsacales; family Adoxaceae; genus Sambucus; species Sambucus nigra. Next base: position 138,282,955 of record OX422209.1, on the reverse strand, counting down.
TATTTGCATTATCTCTATTTTATTTGGATATATGATGTTTGAACAGGTACAACGTTGCTATAACAGGTACAAATATACTGTTGGGCAGTGGCAGTGGCCATACTGGCCAGGAGATTTTTTTTCAATTCTGCCCATAATTATCACGGTCAATGACTATGATATTTTTTTTTTAAGTCACGGGTTTGTCACGGTTATTAATCGTGACTAAACTTGTGAAGGTCATTGACCGTGACAACAAACGTTATCACCCCCAGACTTGTCACGGTCATTGACCTTGACAAGTTGGACTTGTCACAGTCAATGATGTGACAAGTCGGCAGATTTGGTGTAGTGTAGTGTAACTAAGTATCTTGTAAGTCACATGTATTCATAAACTTCTAATAGTACTAAATAAAGGTTTTGCCTTGTAGATGGATTTTTCCTCATCTTTATTGGATTTTTGCATATTTGGTCTAAAAATTGCAAACCTTTATATGAACACAATTTGCATGCACATTATAATTAATTGAAGATTAAAATTTGGTTAAAATTTGGATTTGTGTGTTGTGGTATTTAATTAAATAAATTGACCCATTAATTCGTGCACACGCTCATTGTTTATAAGTTTGAATATGATATTTTGAAATATTAAATGTATTATTTTTATTTCATCTAAACTAATCGAAGTGTAACGGGTTACAATTAATGTATACTCTCAATAAGTTAATGTCATTTTTTATGTACTTGTACAACTTTTAACTGTATTATGTCCTGTAAATACAAAACTAATGATAATAATAACTTTTTTATTATTGGAATTCACACAATTTTATCCCCAAAAATAATTATATTGGAAGTAGAAGCCATATATTAGATTTAATTTTGTTCACTGTTTTTTTTTAATTATTTATCATTACATTTATAAAAAAATAATCGAATATAAATAAAGCATATGTAATATTATTTTTCATATACAACCTATAATCTTTGAAAATAATTAAATTCCAAACATTTCTATCTTAAAATCGCGAAAAAGAGTGAATAATAGTTTCCTGATAGTGACATTATTTTCCTATTTCTTAAACATGTATATCCATATAATAGTTGATCCTCAAAGTTAGTACATGAGAAATATGATCACATATATATATATATATAACATTCAATGGTTTATCTTGTAAAACAAAGTTTTGACATCGTAATAAAGTGCGCTACTTTAATAACCAAGTTTGTTCACAAATTATATTGCACTATTTCAATGACTATTTTTTTCAATGACTTCATAACAATCACGCATTCACCATTTTCTTTACTTGAGATCATATCTTCAGCTTGTTTGTTGAATAATTACCACATTTGGAAAATTAGCGCGTGCTAGGTAGTGTGGGAAAAGGTGAATAAATATGGTGAAAAATGATGAAAAATAAAAGTGGTGAATAAATATTAAGAAATCACTTTTTTTTAAACTTGTAATGGGTCTTTATGTGGGTTGGGTAATGTTGTGTAGTTTGGTTCTTTTTCGATTATTTGATTTTGAGGTTAACCTCTATTTAGGATCTGTGAGAGTATAATTGTCAAATTTAAGGAATAATTTATATCTATTTTCTATTTCAAGTTTATCGAGACTGTATATTTTCTTCATAATTTTTTTTCTAGTTGTCTTTTTTTTTTAATCTTTTTGTTGTCATTTTCTTTTATGTTCCAGAATTCCAGTGAAAAAATGATAGACTTAGCTTTTGGCAGTTGAAGTCCAATATGAATATATAATGGGAGAGGGCAAAAATAATGAAAATATATGTTTATAACTTAAAAAATAAAAGTAAATAATTTTCCATATGATTATGTTTTTGTATGGTATGATTTTTTAGTAGTGTTTGGTGCTACACCATGTGACAAGAACATTTAGATACAAGCACAACACACAATTTTTCTTATTTAACAAGAAAACTATAGATAAGATAGGACACGACTAACTCGATTAATAAATTTTTACCTCACATTAAATATGCTATTACACAAAACTTGAGTACAAATACAAATAACACGACACGATAATATATGTCATAATTTTGCCACAAACACGACATGATACTATTTTATACCAAAAAATTCTCACACGAACACGACACCATCAAAACATATTTTCTTGATTTTGAATATGTTTTGCACATTGCATCTCGCTTGCGCGTCGCGCGGGTTTACACCTAGTAAGTATAATCAACTAAACGTAGGGAGGTTTCTCCTCCGCTCACACAAAAAGTCAATTATCCGTCCGTCTCGTTTTTTCTCTTTTCTGTGACTTCCGACCTCTTCTTCTCGGCCCCTCATCTTCTTATTTTACCTGAGCTTTTCTTCTCCTTGTACTTAAGGATTCACGCCGCCTTCTCTTTCTAAGGTTGTCGCCTCTTCTCAAAGACTCGGCCTTCTCTCTCTTCCTCGTTAGGTACAAATCGAGATTGAGATTTTGATAAAAAAAAATTCTTCCAAATTTCATGAAACTAGGGTTCTGTTTTATAAATCACAAAATGTTTGTATCTTATATTCCTAATTTTTCTTTGATTTTAGCTAAACTACTGTTTCGTTTTGCAAATTTTTACCAAAAGCCACTAGGTTTGGATTATTTTTTTCTCTCTATATTTTCTCTCTGAGCCTGTGGTGTTTGATTTTCAACCCGAGGATATATGCAGCTCTATCTGCGAGCAAAGTAGCAGATTCAATTTTTAATTTTTACATATATTTCCAAATTCTAGGGTTTTTAAATATGCTCATTCTTAGATTAATTGAGTTACCCGTGATTTTCATTAGGGTTTTAAAATCTGTCCATTTTTAGGATGAAATATTGTTAGTCCATCTCTAAAGTTTAGGGTTTTTAAATAGGCTCTTAGAATTTTTAAATATGTCAATTAGTTATTAGGATGAGATTTTTTTGCCTACCCTTCATTTCGATTAGGGTTTGGATTTCAAATTGCATTGGATCATTGCTTAGAATTGAAATAAATTTCGTCTACTGTTTTGATCTTTGATTTTTTTTTATATATTAGGTATGGATTAATTACTCTGGTAATTATGATTTTCTTTACTTTCTTTGGGGTTTGAAATGAATTTTGTGTATGCTACATTTAAATTGGATTAATGCTTAGGTTTGAGATGGATTTTGTCTGAATTAATTACTCTTGTAATTCTAATAATCAATAGAGAAGTTAATTATTTTTTTGATTTATTTTTTTGCATATCTTTATTTTGTTCATCACGATGAGAGTTTACCATGCTATATATTTATTGGAGTTTTTTTCTCATATTATGGATGGAATTATATTCTGTATGTTGATTAGTTTCATGTTTCGAGATTAGTTGTTCGGTTAATTTATTTTGGTTTGATAAACATTGAGATACATTACAAATTAAGATTAAGAGGCTATTAAATGCTAAAAATTGGTTAATTGATTGATTTTCTTAGGCTAAGTTGAGAGTTTTGACATTAATGTTTTTTTTTTTGCATTTTTTACTGTTGTATTTGTACCACTTTATATTTACTTTGTATCTTTGTATATCTGTATATTTGCATTTTTGGAGGTTTTTATCTACATTAATCATGATCTTAAGAATGAAATTATGCTCTCTTTGCTGATTAGTTTTTTGGCAATTTAATTAGAGTGTATTGTTGCTTAAAAAAATAGGGGTGTATTATCCCATTTTGTTCTCCTTGTGCTCTAACTACTGATCATACCACATTTATCATTATTTCATATGTGGGTACACAAGTACATATGAATTTTCTTTTATCTGTTGAATTAGAACTTTTATACAATGCTTTCATTTTCATTTCCATTTCTTGTCAACAAAATTTCAATTTTCAATTTCATTTTAGTGAAACTAATATTGTCTGCGAGCTTGATTTTTTTGTAAAGTCATTCAACAAAATAAGTACACTCTTTGTTGGATTAAAGTTTATTTTTTCTTCATTTTCTGATCCAAAGTTTTCCAATGTTTTTGATAGAGTTGCTCGAACATGATATCAGTTTGAAAAAAAATCATGCATTGACCAATTGATTGGTTAAATATCCCCCAATTTTTTAAATGGATTGGGTTAATTAAATTTGTATTTTCATGGTGAAAATGGTCATTTTGGAATAATTTGTTTTTTTGAACAAGCCTATATTCTGTTTAGTAAGGTTGCGTTTGTTTTTTCAACTGAATCTAAAGTCTGAATCTGAAATCTGAAGACTGAATCCGAAGTTTGAAATCTGAATCTGAAAAATATATTTGTTTTTATGTCTAAATGTACCTCTGAATGAATGTATTTAGACTCATCCAGACTTCAGATTCAGACTTCAGACGTAATTCTACCGCTTAATCATTAAGAGCCAAATATAGCCGTTAGCCTCTTAATCATTTAAAAAAACAAACACTTTTTGGCACCTCTTAAGTCTGAATGGTTCAGATTCAGACTTAAGAGGTAAAAACAAACGATACCTAAGTTTCACATGTTTATTAGGCCAGTTTTTATAATCGATTATTGGGTTTGTTTCATATGTTATACTATTTCTTTTAATTTAATATTGTTTTGGTGGATTGTAGGTTGGGAAGTTGGGTTTGCGGTCGATTCCACCATTGAACGGTATACTAGTTATAAGTATATAATTTAAATTTATTGTTAATTAATCATTAAATTTTGAGTGGTGCTATGCGTAAAGTGTAACTCTACAAAATCTTTTCCCAAAACAATAAATTTTTGTGTCTTGATGAGATTCCATTTCACGAAGTAATACTTAATAAGTAGAAGGGAGAATATGTAAAATACATGTCTTTATGTGAGGTTTTTGGGGAGATTTTTATGAGAGTATCATTATTCTTAAATTTATGTCTTTTAAGATTGCACCAAAATTACGAGTTGCTGTGTTTGGGGGGTCCTTTTGGGTGTGTCGTCGTTTCTCCTCTACTCTATTTGTAGGTCTATATTACAATTCACAATTAGTTGTTGTTTCTTTGAATGCGTTTTCGTTATCAATCAAACACGTATTTGGTAAATCCTTTCGCTCTTGATTTTGAGCACTTGTCACTAGCCTTGTTTCGTTTAACCAACACTTTATTCTTAATTTTATCACTTGCACTTTATTTATAGAACGCTCTCTTATGTTATTTTGTTTTTTGGGCAGAAAACCCTCGAAGCTTTAGTGCCTCTGTGTCTGAGCTCGATTTTGATATCGGAAGAATGGTTAGTTTAGTTACCGCCCTTGTATTTGTTCATAAATCATTCATCTAATATCCAATCGCACATCACAAAATACTCAATTTATAATTTCGTATCATTGCTAATATATGAATCGTTTTAATATTTATATTTTTTGTGTTGGTTATGCCTTGTCATGATTAATCTAGCTTATAAACTGGAAATACGCGCGCGCGCGCGCGCGCGCGCGCACACACACATATATATATATATATATATATATATATATAGAGAGAGAGAGAGAGAGAGAGAGAGAGAGAGAGAGAGCCAGTCTCTAGCAAGACCATTACTTAGAGGCTTGTTAAGGTCCATTTTTTTTAAGGGGCATATACCAAAATGTATGGATTACAAGTGTCAAATCATGGTTGTCATCGTGCAATTGCTCCATTGGGATTTGCTTCTTAGTCTACAATTTTCATCTAGTGCGCAGCTTGGATTAGTTAGGACTTGAGGGGATGGGTGGGCATGGCTGAAGGGCTTATTGAGATCAATTGACGACAATATACTAGAAGAGTAGCATGTACAAGTCTTCCAAACTCGATGGCCTAAGAGAGGGAGAGAGACAGTTACAGTAATATAGGACTGAAGTATGATTTGACCCGCAATCAAAATTAAGAACTTTGACATTGACTAAAGATTTTGGTCGGTGAAAGGGTTATTATATTTCTTAGACATCCTCTTAAGATCATAACAAAAGAACCCAAGATGACTCACCTTATCGCGAAATGAGCAAGGGAAGTTCCGATAAAGTAAACCGTGACTTGATCTTTAGGGATATTGATTAGGCTGGAGTCTACACCATCACATAAGTAGGCTCGACATCAAATTAAGAAGAATAATTAAATTTACCAACTTTCCTAAGAATTTTTCTACTTAAGAAAGCCCTTCGTACTCTTAGTCATCCCCAAGAGGTAATTATTGATGTATACGCAACATCTGGGGAGTTAATTGTATTTCTTTCGACTCTGTTCGTATTGTTTTGATATTAAAATAAATGAATATCCCTTTGGAAGATTAGGTTAGTTGAGATTATTGATGTATGGCCTAGGACGTCACCGATGACATCATACTTAGCTTGCCCACCAAGCCCTGATGGGATATTAATACCTTTTGTATTCTTTCATTTTGTATCACGCACTTTGGATAAATGCAGTTGAGAGGAAAATCCTTGTTATTTCTTAATTTGTGTGTAAATTTTTGTTGCATCTACATTAAACTGGTTTTAGAGCTAGGCCTGTCAAAATGCCACGTGGCACGATAACATGACACAGAAGGACATGAAACAAAATTATAAGTTAATGGGTTTAGGCTTATCTTGTTGGTTTGGGTCAACACGATTGACCCGTTACAAAAATGGTTCGGGTTTGAAAATTTTGATATACCCGATTAGACACGTTTGTACCCATTAAAACCCACTAATACTACCTTAACTCTTTGTTAAGATTGATATATTTTGTAATATTTTTAATAAGGAATATTTTGTTTTTTGGGTTCCATACGTGTTAACATTTGGCAGTTAGAATGTATGAATTGATTATATTGTTTTTTATGAAGAATTTTAGCTCCTTAACGAGTGTTAACGGTTTGATTTGTGTGATTCGTTAATAGTGACCTTTTGGGTTTGGGTTTGTTATTTGGAACCGATTTGTTAACAAATCGTGTATAGGTTGAGGGTTTTGACAAGAATCCGATATCACACGATATGAACACAACCTAACAAGATTCGTTGACGTGTTTAGTCAGAGCATTCGCTCCTGATGTGGTCGAACCAGTCTTTGTAGGTTTTTAGGGCCATGAGTAAGGCTTAAAGGAATTAACGTCAAACCACGACTCCAAAATTCGCTCTCGTCACCCACAGTCAAAGGATTCCACCTCCTTCACTGCCTCTTGCTTTGCATTTTCAATCTCTCCCAGCGTGAAATCTAGAAAAAATTGATACAAAGCAATTATAAACAATGTTTAAAAAGGCGCGAGGTTAGGCGAGGCGTAAGCCTCCCCCCCCTCCCCCCAAAAGGAGCAAAATAATATTAAAAAAATACTAATAAAATCATAAAAAATAAAATAACAAAGAAATATAAAATAAACTGCAAAAAAAAAAACATCTTTGAGGACTTTCTCACATAGTTAAGCAATTTTTTGTTCCCCCGAGATGACTTTTTTACATATTATTAATTTTATAATATGACCATAAATTAATCAATGCAAAATCAAATTGACCAAATCATTTTTTTTTAGTTTCATTCACATTGGTTATTTTATAATATGACAATAAATTAATCAATGCAGAATCAAATTGACAAAATCATTTTTTTAAGTTTCATTCACATATTGGTTATTTTTTAAAAATTTCTTTAAGTTACAATAGTAAATAGTATAGGTTAAGTGCAATTTTAAAACAAAAAAAAAAGAAAAGAAAAAAGAATAAGAGTTAGTAGATTAAAACAATATTTTTCAGCTACAATTTCAGAAAAATGAAGAACTTTAACCTTTAAAAAGACAAAATTCGTGATGGAAGAAGAAAAGGAGTTTTTTTTTCTTTTTTTTTTTCGAGCCTCAGCAAAAAGGCGTGGGGCACATCGAGGTGTAAGCCTCAAATTCAACCCTGAGGCTTAAGGCAATTTTTGCCCGCCTCGCCAGGAGGTGTAAGCCTCAAACGCCTTTTTAAACATTGATTATAAATTGAATTAAATTATACACGTACTAAATAAAGCAATTATAAATTATAAGAGTTAATAATATTTAAGATAATTATAAACCTCATTATGTGACCGTAGAATCCATGCATCATCAATGAAATGAAATGTAATTGCCATAAAACCTTTCTTTGTTGGTTTATACGTCCACATATTTGTACGAATTGCCGCTCTACTGCCAAGTTCCCCATCATATATATAGTTTTTGCCTTCTCAAAATCATATATCTTGATTATGTCACTCTTTAACACTCTTAACAGTGTTTTGCAAGGGTATCATGAATTTTGGTTAAAGAGTAAGGCAACAAATTTTAAGGGACGGTGAAATAAACAAGGATGGGAATGACGATATTACTAATCATTGTTTTTATAAGAATTAATGTTATGAGCTTGCTTGTATGGTTAATTTGCACGAGTACCCCTTATCAATAGTAAATCACATTTTTTAGAACCAAATGTGATTTACTATTGATAAGGGGTACTCGTGCAAATTAGGCCATGCAAGCAAACTCATAACATTATAAAGCAATTATAATTTATAAGAGTTAACAATATTTAAGATAATAATAAACCTCATTATGTGACCGGAGAATCCATGCATCATCAATGAAATGAGATTTAATTGCCATAAAACCTTTCTTTGTTGGTTTGTACATCCACATAATTGCACGAATTGCTGCTCTACTTCCAAGTTCCCCAGCATATATATAGTTTTTGCCTTCTCAAAATCATATATCTTGATTATGTCACTCTTTGACACTCTTAACAGTGTTTTGTAAGGGTATCTTGAGTGTTTTGCAAGGGTATCTTGAATTGTGGTTGAAGACTACGCATGAATTAAGGCAATAAATTTTAAGGGACGGTGAAACAAACAAGGACGGGAATGGTCTTAATAATAGTAAATCACATTTTTTAGGACCAAATGTGATTTACTATTGATAAGGGGTACTCGTGCAAATTAATCATGCAAGCAAGCTCATAACATTATAAAGCAATTATAATTTATAAGAGTTAACAATATTTAAGATAATAAACCTCATTATGTGACCAGAGAATCCATGCATCATCAACGAAATGAGATGTAATTGCCATAAAACCTTTCTTTGTTGGTTTGTACGTCCACATATTTGTACGAACTGCCGCTCTACTTCCAAGTTCCCCATCATATATATAGTTTTTGCCTTCTCAAAATCATATATTTTGATTATGTCACTCTTTAACACTCTTAACAGTGTTTTGCAAGGGTATCTTGAGTGTTTTGCAAGGGTATCTTGAATTGTGGTTGAAGACTACTCATGAATTAAGGCAACAAATTTTAAGGGACGGTGAAACAAACAAGGATGGGAATGACGATATTACTAATCATTGTTTTCACAAGAATTAATGTTATGAGCTTGCTTGTATGGTTAATTTGCACGAGGTTAACCATGCAAGCAAGCTCATAACATTATTTATTGTGAAAATAATGATTAATAATATCTTCATTCCCATCCTTGTTTGTTTCATCGTCCCTTAAAATTTGTTGCCTTAAATCAATCATTTTATTGAAGCACCCCTTGCTGTTTGAAAACCAAGAGTTCTAATTTGAGGCCGCAAATATAGACAGTATAGTATCGTGCCTTATCTTGTATACTTGTTTTCATTGGATTCTAATGTTGAGGTCGTGGCATTGATGCGCCAGACCGAGGCATTATGTTTGGAATGGCCTCCTGCTTTGTGCTCGAGGCCAGACGACTAGACTGAGGGAATTGAGCCTTGGCTAGTTATGGGGCTTGCACCTTGGTAGAGCTCGACCAAGGCAGTGGAGCTAACAGCAGACCGCGTATCGCTCATCCTAGAAGTGGGTAGGAGAGGAGCTGCGGCTTGTGGCATGACTGGGTCTAGAGAAACTCAGAGTAAGGCTGCAGAGTTGTGAAGTCTATCCAAGGCTGAACTAAAAGTCTTGGAAGACAAAAAGATTTGGGTGGAACAAGGGAGATTGAGCCTTGGGGAAGCTGGAGACTGGTGGACCGAGGTAAAAAAAACCTCGTCGGCGGTTTGGTGAGCCGGCATTAACCTTATTTTTGTTCCAAACCGCAGATTCCCCCCCCCAACTCACTTTTCAGTAAAAAATAACAAAACAGTCCCTACCCAACCCAAACTCAACCTAGTCTTACCCCATACCCTTTTTAGTACTACATGCCACACAGAAGCACCCCAACTTTGCTGCTAAGCCACTACCGTGACCCCCGAAGGAACGAGCAGCTTATAAACGTTCCATTGATGAGACACTCGTAAATTGGCCAACCTCCCTCGTCTCCGATCCAGAATTAATAGATGCCATTTGTACTAAGGGGATAAATCTGCAACTGTTTGATCAACCTTCTGCTATATCCGTCCGGATTTCCTGTAAAAGTGCGGGAGATGATTGCATGCAACGTACGCGCGAGTGGTTTTTGAATTACGTCGCCGATGATTTGATATTTGATGATTTTGTGAGTTCTGAATACGACGAGGAAATCAATTTATACCCTATCAAGTTTCAACATCCCGACAGTGTTGTTTTAAATGTCGGAGAAGAGGGGGATATGCACTCTGATTATATCTTGAACCCGAATGATCTTCATGATCAAACACAACCCCATTTCATCGTAGGTGTGCTTTACTTGTGGGCAGCCGAGGCACATTGCGTGAGATTGTCCGTATTGATACGGGAACGAAGAGAAGAGCCGATACCACCATATTAGCCGAGGCACATTGCGGGAGATTGTTCGTATACATACGTGCCAACTTCTGAGGGGAAGATGGATCCAAATACTTTTTTGGATTTATTAGATTCCATAGAAAAGATCTTCGAAGTTTGGTGGAATGGTTTATGTCAACGCTACGCAAAAAATAAGAAGAAACCTATTGCGAAGTGGGCAAAAATGAAAAAGCACCTTCGAGCCGCATTTGTACCAAAGATGTATGAACGAAATTTGTTTGCACGGGTACAATCCTTATGACAAAACCTGATATAAATTAAGCTGTCAATGGCAATATGTGGCAATACAAAAAACACTCTAGTGGGAGATTAATACTTAGTTTGAAGAAGCATATAATAATTTACTATTTGGGAAAAAGGTATATTTATAGGGGGAATGGAAAGGATGTAGAATGAGGGCATTAATAGCCCAATAGGAAAATGCTCATGTAATAACACATGACCTAGGCGCACTCCCTTTACATCCTTTTCCCATAATGCCCTTCTAGAAGGCTTCCTATTAGCCCAATAATACAAGCAACAAAAGCCTGACAAGAATACGAGCAAACTAATAAAATATAAAGGACTAAAAATTACTAAAATAACGCCAAAGCTTCACTAATTTTCATCACTCTCCCTTCCATGGAAAGAGCTCGACCTCGAATTCAAAGGGGAACACCATCAGAACCGGGATGAACGAGGATGAACGTGGCAATCAATGTCTGGTGCTGGACCTCCTCCGGATGGTCGTGGCAATCAATGCCTGGTACTGGACCTCCTCCTCCGGATGATCCGTATCATTGGTCACAAGCAGGGTTTGCTTTCGTGCCTTGGGGCACTCGGCGGCTCGGTAGCCCACAACGCCACAAATGAAGCATTTCATAGTAGCTGACGAAGCATTTGATTCCTGAGGTGGAGGAACGGTCGAAGATGGGGGGCCTGAGAGCTGCTGTTGAAGGAGTGCGGTGTTAGGCCTGAACCTTGATTGCGTACTCAATTGCCATGACGAAAGGTGGTATCTCCCGCAACCCCAAACACGGTTATATAGTTGCTGATCCGTTGAGTCTAGGTCTCACCCAGACGAGCCCAAGTGCAAAGAAGCTGGAAATGCTCCATGTAAGTGGGGGATTGAGGAGGTGCCCTGTCTGAGGCTCTGGACCCGAATGTAGAGGTCATGCTCGTATGTCGAGGGTATGAAGAAGGCTCACAATTTTGTCTTTAACTAATCCCAGGCTGTACTCTTTAGAAAGGAAACTAGAAGAATCAGGAATAACCTCTTCCTGGGCATAACAAGACTTAATTAATTTAAGCTTAATGTGACATCAATCATGTTTTGTTGCTGACTGGTAAGGACATTAAGACTTTGAGCATTCTTGAGATTATTAATCTCAATTTGCATGTTATCCTGCTGAATCCTAAGTTGTCTTAACTCAGTTTTTAAAGTATTAACTTCGTGTCTTAGATCATTAAGACTCGCAGGCTTGTTAATTTCTCCTGTCTTTTCTAAACGATTGAGAACTTCCTTAAGGCTGTACTCTTTAGAAAGGAAACTAGAAGAGTCAGGAATAACCTCTTCCTCGGCATAACAAGACACAGATTTTTGCCAGATGGCAAGCAAACTTATCGGCTTTTGATTTTGATATAGAACATATCAAAGGGGAAAATAACTCTCTTCCCGATTTTCTAACTAGAGAGTTTTTGCAGGACCGATGAGTGGCCCCTCTCGTGGGCGTGGCAGAGGCCGTGGGTATCCTCACCGGCCTGGGAAAGAAAAAATTGTGATCAATGAAGATCAATATCCTCCGATACAGGATTATATGGAGTTCATTCGCCAGAGCGCGAAGAACAGGGAGAAGAATGCTCCCCCGCTTAACCCTTTCAGCAAGAAGAAATCTGCTAAAGAGGTATTGGAAACAATTAAGTACAATTTCATTCCTAATCAAAGGACATCGGAATTGGTACTGATCCTCAATGATGAGGATGAGAAGCAGATGACTTCTCCATGGGAAATAAAGTCCCAGTATCTTGATACTCATAACTATGAGGTGCCAGAAGGCAAATACCGGACGGTATATGGGGCTATAACTAATGCTGTTCCTCCTCAACCTCGTCAGAATCATGATGTTGATGACATCATTGAGGAGAAAAATGGAGATGTTTTTCTAAATTTTAGAAAATTTAATAGGTGTCAATCCTCTAGGAGTTACTCCTCTAGAGACTGTCAATGTAATGCATTGACCAAGAGATGCGACCATCTCCAGTCCATAATCCAGTTGAATGGATTAAGTCTTAATGTCCTTACCAGTCAGCAACAAAACATGATTGATGTCATTAACCAGGTTACTGACCCTGACATTAAGCAATTAAAATCCTAATTTAAATGATTACTATTCATATTTAAATCCTAATTTAAATGATAATAATCAGGAGAAGTAGAAATCTGGTTGTGATATACTGGTATCTTGTCGCGTAAATGGGTTGCCGTTTAGCCGGGGAGGCGTTGAGGCTTAGTCCCTATGTAAATCGTTGACCACTGGGTATCAAAAGTGATTTCTAATTCGGCGTATTATATTCATTTAAATCTAGAATTTCGATTTGAATATTAATTTCATTTAGGTTTAGAATTTTGATTTGCATATTGTTTTATTTAAATTAATATTTTGATTTGTATAATGTTTTCCTATTCCAGATCATAGGGTTATTACTATTCTAAATATTAACATCTGTATAATGGAATCACACACCATTGATACACACACAACACAAGAGTTCACGAAGAACTCTTCTTTGATCGAGTTTGATGTTCAGAAGGATCTGAACAGGTGGACTATTCCTAAGGTCCATCCTAAAGTTATATATAACACTAACTGGTATAACTTTCGTAGCAAGTACGCTATTAAGACTATGGAACAAACCCTTAGTCTGAACGAGCAAGATAAGACTATCGAGCTCTTTAAATGGGATGATCTTAAAGATCATATAAAGGATAAAAATTATCACTTTATTCATGTTGGTTTAATTCAAATTGCTTTTAAACCCCTGACCCTTTCTGGTATGAATGCATGTCTTCAAGCTACACTTCGTGATGGTAGGTGTACTAATTTTAGACAATCTTTGATGGGAGCTATTGAAACTAGTTTATGTAATGGACCAGTTTATTTTGATGTGTTTCCAAATATAACTTTGTCTTTAACTGATATGCACCTTTGTAAATCTTTGAGTCTTAGGGGGTTCAAACCAAAGGTTATAACTTTCTTCCGGGATCGGAAACTATTGGGATTATTTATAGGATTTATTACAAGGTAATGAATACTATGGCTCGGATTGGCTTGGAGGAAGCTTAAAGGTTGCTCGACGCTGCATCGTATTATTTCATCATACCTGGACAAATCCCCGAAATTTTGTGGAGGCCAACTGAACAACACTTGCGTCTCGTGATGCGCAGTCAAACATTATCTCCATTGTATTAATCTAGTCTACGAGGGCCTCCGAATTCAAATGCCCATCAAACATCTGCACATCCACCCTAATATTGCCTTGGTGGCTCTTGGAGAGCAGGTGGAGAGTCAGAGCCAAGTGGTCGTTTCTTGATGGCGGATCCACCAGGTCCTCATCCTCATCGTCGACAAAATTTAAAAAAACAGGCCGGGCTCAGGGTCGGGGTGCGCAGATCGGAGGTGGCCCCATTAAATCTGAGACATCATCGTAAACCGGAGCCATGGGCTCCTCCGGAGGTTAATGAGGACAATTGTCCATCAAAGGCACCCATTCATAAGAGAGAAGTGGCAATCCTCAGTCGGCACAAATGGGGTCACTTTGAGGTTGAGGGAGTCAAAAGAAGTGGTATCGGTGCGCCATTCCTCAGGCATCGGGACTCTCCCGTCCCCATAGAGGGAAGCAAACTTGGGTGGTGTGTCTTTTCCTTTAAAATGCTCGAATTGCATGCGCGGACGACTGAAAAGGGGTTGGTGTAACCACTCCTTAACCAGTCGGCTATAATCACGGGAAATCGTAAGGGTTAGTGGGGCGGAGATGGTGGAGCTAGTGTACCACACGGAATCGGGCCTGGGCTGCCTCGTATGTTGGCGGAGTGGGTGGTTTTGTGTTTGGTTGAGGGTTGCTTCGGGCGGGTTATAAGGGGAGGTCGGATTAGAAGTGCCATGGGTGGTGGTGGTATGCTGGCAGCAATTGGTCGGGTAGGTAGGTGGGGCATTTAAGAGGAGAGGGCGTCGGGTTAGGCGGGTTTCAGGGTTTGGAAAAAGGCGGGGGGGGGGGGGGGGGGGGTTCTGAAGAACATGGGTCAAGGGGTTCGGACTTGGGAAGGGTTCGGAGTGTTGGTCGGGTAAGGGTTGGTTAGGGGGATGACGGATCTGAAGGTTCTAGGTCGGAGCAGAGGCACGAATGTCGGGGATAGATTTGGCGGGGGCGTCTGACTGGTGAAAGAGGCGGGGTGGCCGACTGGTTGAGGGTCTGACCAAGGTTGGGGATGGAGTTCAGGGGAGGCTGCTGGGAGAAGGTGGCGGGGTACTCAGCTGTTGGCCTCAGTGCGAGTGGTGGGGTGGGTTGGGAGGGCAAGGGTCGGGCAGAAACCCCATTCAGGCTGATAGGGGGTTCTGGGCAGCGATGGCTTGGGGTGGTTCCTAATGTTGGCTGCGGCATCGGGTTTGGGAGGGCTGGTGGTGGGTTGGCTGGTGGCGGACAACGTATGGTTGATAGGTGGATGTGGGTGTTTTCCGGTGGTGGTGTTTGTGGAGTAGGTTTACCTTTGGGGCATGAATATGGCTTCTTCCAATCGGATATTTCTTTTCTCAGCTTGAGTGGGTTTCCTCGACCCCATCAGTTGCTTGTGTTTACGATTTTGATTTTACAACAATAACAACAACAAAGGGTGAAGCGTTCTCATTCTGACAGTTGACGTAAATTAAGCCGTTAATGGCAATATAGAAAGACACTTAAGTGGGAAATTAATACTCAATTTGAAGAAATGTAGAATGATTTAATATATGAGGAAAAGGGATATTTACTGGGGGAATGGGGGGAAGGATCTAGAATGAGGAAATCGATAGCCTAATAGGGAAATGGGCTTAGGCCCATGTGATGTCACATGACCTAGGAGCACCCCCTTCACATTCTTTTCATATAACGCCCCTTCTAGAAGGCCGCCTATTACCATATAATACAAGCAACAAAAACGGGACAAAAATAAGAGAAAACTAAGTTTATAAAAAGACAAAATTACTAAAATAACTCGAAAGCTTCACTAATTTCCATCAAAACCTTTTTCTCAGTTGTCGACAACGCAGGAGTTTCATCTTCTTTACACCCTTGCTAACTTGAATGGGTCGGAAGCTGAAAATCAGCCACTACATTAAGGGCACAACTGCTAATTAATCAGAAATGACATTGCAAGAGACCGGGGTCCTTTAGAAAGCGATTCAGTATGCACGTACAGTGGAGTATTACTTCTGGATCACCACAAGCAACCAAGGTAACAACACAACTGGGGTTGCACGTACCACTGGGAAAAACACCACCATTTTTAAGTGCTTTGAATGTGGGGGATTTGACCACAATTTGTCGGATTGTGTCCGAAGAAAAAAGAACACTGGTGCTAATAACCGAGGGGGCGGAAGAAACTGTTACCACCGAAGAGCAAGCAGCTATTACTTGTGTTACCTTCAACGGGGAGGGGTGAGCTTTTTCCGGGGTGGGGTGTTTTGGTGTGTGTGTGTGGGTGGGTGGAGAGTGACATGAATGGATAATTAGGGAGAGGAAGAGTTTGTTTTATATTTAATTCCTGGAATATCTATAAGCCTTTTAGATTGATCTTAGGTATTTTTATATATCTCTTATTGTTTTCATTCTATTAGGACTCTTGTTTATGAGCCTATAAATCAATGCCTCTCTCATTGTAATTATTCATTCAAGTATTAGTTGAATCAATGATTGTTCTTTGTTTATTGCAATATTGTGATTGCATTTATTTTATCGAGAATGATATTTGCGTGAGAGTTTGATTATATCACTCTTTTGTAATTCCGTGGCTCATTGCTACTGATGCCAAGATAGTAAAGATTAAAGGCAGCGATGAGATAATGAGGGAAGGGCATATAAAGATAACATATAAAAATTACAAGTAATATTTTTCATTATCGCATTTAATTTCCCTTTCTGTTTTTGACGAAAAGTATTGCTTATGGCAATCTTATTTATATGGTCCGTAACCATAGGTTTTTTAATTGAAACTGAACACAAATGCGTATCTTATTTTTCTTGGGCTCGTAATATGTAATTTTCTCTAAGAACGCCAAAATTACGTGTTATTTATTTCTGTTTGGTATTTTTTTTGCAACATGTTCATTAGATCGTAAATGCTTATAGTTGTTGTCATGCTTCTCAAATAGGTCTGTCAATGTGTCGGGTCGTGTCCGGACCGGATCTAGGTTGATCCAGATCCGTTTAGTACGAACTTAATTGGATTCGGATTCAAATTGGGTCTTAATCGGATTTAAAATATTGGATCCAGATCCGGATCCGTATAATATCGGATTGGGTCCGGATCCGGGTCTGGCCATATATATACATTTATTTTTTAATTATTATTTTATCCCAATTATTTATTTTTTAATGTTAGATTAAAATATTTATAATTTATTATAATGTATGATTCGTATAAATAAAGCATTTATTACTTTGATCTATATATATTTATACATATAATACTTATATTTTATATGGATATAGATATATTAGTAAATATATAAATTTATATATGTTATATTTAATTGGATCGGGTCCTTAACGGATCGGATTAGACTCGATCCATATCCGATCCATTTAATAATCGGGTAAACGGATTTTAAAATATGATCCGGATCTGAGTAAACGGATCGGATTTGGGTCCAGAGCGACCCATTGACAGGCCACAAAATGATTTATTATGCAGCACGAACTTTTATATAACAAAGCATATGGTATTTGTTTCAGGCAACTCTTGCTGATTCCTTCCTGGCAGATCTCGATGAGCTGTCAGACAATGAGACTGATCTTCTTGTGAGTTCCATAATTTTTAATTGCACTGTTTTCCTAAGATATCTTTTTGTCGTTGTATCTGTCAAACTTTGCTGATTGGATGAATAATGTTCTCTTGGAGATATTTTGCATTTATCCATCTTTCACTATTATCATGTGCATGTTCTGATACATTTTTGCTTTAGGATGAAGAAAATGTGGATACAGAGAACATGGAAGAAGATGTGGACGGGGACCTAGCGGACATAGAAACCCTCAACTATGATGATCTGGACAGTGTTTCTAAATTACAGAAAACACAGCGTTATATTGATATTATGCAGGTTGGTTCATATCTTATATATGCCGTTGTTTCTCATGGTAAACCTCATGTCTTGGTGTATAATGATCTTAACACTATAGATGGCTTCATTTTGCCTGTCTAGAGCCTGGTGCCCCTTCTTCTGTCACATATCTGCAGCTTTTATTTACTTCGCATTTTTCTGCAAACTATTTATGTTCATCGATTGCACTACAATGACCTAGAATTTCATGGATAATTGTATGTATTGGGCTCGTAAGTTTGATATATTAATGCTTTGTTAGTCATTGTGCGCAT
This sequence comes from Sambucus nigra, assembly GCA_949130495.1. Taxonomy (NCBI): domain Eukaryota; kingdom Viridiplantae; phylum Streptophyta; class Magnoliopsida; order Dipsacales; family Adoxaceae; genus Sambucus; species Sambucus nigra. Next base: position 138,264,702 of record OX422209.1, on the reverse strand, counting down.
TTACTTAGACGAGAGTATGGGATGGTTGATATTGATTTTACATTGCAGAAAGTTGAAGATGCCCTTGAGAAGGGGTCTGAGATCTCAATGCAAGGGATAGTTTTGGAAGATGATCCCGAATACCAGCTAATAGTAGACTGTAATGCATTGTCAGTTGACATCGAGAATGAAATCATCATTATCCATAATTTTATCCGTGATAAGTACCGCTTGAAATTTCCGGAGCTTGAGTCCCTCGTTCATCACCCGATTGATTATGCCCGTGTGGTTAAAAAGATTGGGAATGAAGTGGATCTAACCCTTGTTGATCTGGAAGGGCTATTACCCTCGGCTATCATTATGGTTGTTTCAGTTACGGCGTCAACCACTAGTGGAAAGCCACTTCCAGAGGACGTTCTTCAAAAGACTATTGATGCATGTGATCGAGCTCTTGACCTAGATTCTGCAAAGAAAAAAGTTCTTGATTTTGTGGAGAGTAGAATGGGATATATTGCACCAAACCTTTCTGCTATAGTTGGGAGTGCAGTTGCTGCAAAATTGATGGGCACAGCTGGCGGTCTCTCAGCATTGGCTAAGATGCCAGCCTGTAATGTTCAGCTTCTTGGTGCCAAGAGAAAGAACTTAGCAGGGTTTTCCACTGCGACATCCCAATTTCGTGTAGGATATATAGAGCAAACAGAAATTTTCCAGAGCACACCTCCTTCTTTGAGGATGCGTGCCTGTCGCCTTTTGGCTGCAAAATCTACACTCGCTGCACGTGTAGACTCTACGAGAGGAGACCCAACGGGTAAAAATGGAAGAGCATTCCGTGAGGAGATCCGTAAGAAGATTGAAAAGTGGCAAGAGCCACCTCCTGCAAAGCAGCCAAAACCTCTTCCAGTTCCGGATTCTGAGCCTAAAAAGAAGAGGGGCGGCCGTCGGCTAAGGAAGATGAAAGAAAGGTAAAGCAGCTACTTTATTATCTTATGCCCGAAATTATGTTTTTTTATTTTGTATTATATTTATTGATTTTTTAATGTGTTGAGCAACTTCATTCAGATATGCTATTACGGATATGCGGAAGCTGGCAAACAGGATGCAGTTTGGAATACCAGAAGAGAGCTCTTTAGGTAAATATAAATTTTAACTTCATAGAGTATATTCAGAAATTTGGGGAATTGCAACTGTAAATCTATTTGAGTTGCACTAATCTCCCACTCGTCCTCCACAGCATATTGAGAAACTTGGCTGCAGAAGTATTTTGACTATTAACATTTTGTGTTTCTTAAATCTTTGGAGTGGTATAACTTTAAGTATTATATACTCTTTTTCTTATATGGAGCTTCAAGTCCCTTTTCTTACTTTTTAATTCTCTTCCTTGAAAACAGGGGATGGACTGGGGGAAGGATATGGAATGCTTGGTCAAGCTGGAAATGGGAAGTTGCGTGTATCAGTTGGTCAGAGCAAGCTTGCTGCCAAAGTTGCTAAGAAGTACGCCTTCTTTTACTATTTTTTTTTATTCACTGCCTAACTGCAAAATCTATCTTGTATATGATCTCACGGGCTTTGAACGTTACAGGTTTAAGGAAAAGAATTATGGAAGCAGTGGTGCGACCTCGGGACTTACTTCAAGTTTGGCCTTCACACCTGTTCAGGTTTGCTTCGTTCGTATTATGCCCATAAGAACTCTGTGTCTGTTTTGTTGCATTCAAGTCCAGAACTTGTGATGTAGATATTATTGGCCATGCTTTAAAAGGAGAACTTTTGTGGAGGAAGTATAAAGGCACACTCCATTCAATTACCATGTTTGACCATTACGTTATAGTGCAGCTAGGCATGCTTTGTGTGTTCATATGTGGTTATGCTGAAGATATTAATATCCTTAATTTTACTTGTTAAAAAAAACAGTAGTAGCTCTTATGATTTTTGGTTCAGGCCATAATTTAGATGATTGGTTTGGGTGTCAACTTCCTTGAGAATTTAACAATTTATGGAAACTGGAGCCAAAAGCTTTCTTATGGTAAATTTTAGCTAGAAAACCAGACAACTTTCTTTATAAGAAAGTATGAAAGCATGGGTTTGTTTTTCAATTTCCATCAAGTCATCATACAAAGATGTCAACTGTGGAGAGAAAAGTTATGACAACTCTCAATTATCTAATTAACATTCTCCTTGTTATTCAATAGCTTCGCCATTTCTGTTTAAAGTATGATTCTTCAACACGTCTATTTAAATTTATTGGTATTTGGATCTTTTAAATGTTATATGGTCATATGGACTTCATTAAATCCCTGCTTACATGTCTTAGCAACTCATTGAAATGCCCAGGAATCCCTGAGTGTTGTACACATGTTTTTCTGTTCTAAACGCAATGGTCGCACGATGTAACAGGGACCAGTTCATGATTTTCTGTCTCTGGGCTGAACCGCGTCATAGTAAAATTTGCAAGTAATGTAAAATAGGAGAGTAGGATCTTGAAAAGGAAAATGAAAAAAGAATCTGGCTGCTTCCACCCAGTCCTTCTGGACTTCATTTTTAAAATTTTGGGAAACTAGATCAAAGTACTACTAAAAAAGAAAGAATAACAAGGGCATTTAAGGGGGAGAAACAGTAGTTTAGAATTGCCAAACTATTTAATAGGAGTAGATTTGTTGCAAGTTTCCTAGATACTTACAGATTATGCAAGATTAGTGGAAGTGGGAAACTATTAGACGCAAAAACATTTGATTTTCTTGGCAGGAAGCAGGAAATTTTTTAGTGTAGGAAAAATCAAATTTTTTTATTGGTGAGAATAGGTGTTGGTTTTGTAAGAGATGAAATCTCTGTTGAAACATCTTCTACTCATTTGTCTGGATGATTTCTTTGATGTTAGTTCTGCGCTGGTTGTTTCACCTTATGATGGGAAATTGGTTTTTTAATCTTTTGTGGATGATTTGTATGCATGGATGAGTTGCCACTTTACAACCCTCCCACGATTTATTATGAACCAGATGTTGATCCATGTGGCGTCGAGCTAACTGAGACGGAAGTGTAGAGAAGCCCTTTCAGTTGTGAGGCATGCTTATGTAGATGTGGCTTGGGATGAGCTTAAGTTCAATGTTGCATTGGTAGATCGAGGTCTCAAGTTGGTACGATTGGTTGCATGTGTTCCTACAATGATATGTATGAATTGCCTTCTTGGGTGATGATATCGTGTTTAAAACTTCCAAGCCTCTTAATGGCAAGTTCCGGGGAAGAATTTGTTAATCTCACCATTGGTTTGGCTTCGGGACAGCTCGTCTTGATCTTTTTGTTTGTGGATATGCCAATTTTTGTGGCCGGCTCCTTTTTCCAGAGGTGGAACCCAGGAAGGATATTGAAGACTGCCAATGTTTATAGGCTTTAAGTCGAGACGAACTCCTTTCAAGAGGGGCGAATGATATGCACACAAAATTTCCCCGGGGCCACTCAGCTATGAGGAGAGGGAAGAATTATCACTTATCTATTTTGTTATTTTAGTCTTTTTCTTCTACTAGGGTCCATTTGATAACCATCATTTTCCATGGAAAATTAAAGCATCTTTGGTGTTTTTCAACTCTTAATAGTTTTTGATAGGCAGTATTTTACATAGAAAACTTTTTCCACCTTTTAGAATGTACAACTACCTAAAGCTTTATTTTTTCATCCTTCCCACTTTGATTTTCCTACTTTCCCCATCATAGGAAAACGAATTCCATGCAAAGCTGGAAAACTTGGCCTTATATAGATACCATCTTTTCCATTTTAACAATTTCTTGTCCATCTTTACAATCAAACACAAAAGGCAAATTTTTAGCTTAAAGTCATTTTTTAAGCAAAACAGTTTCTTTTCCATCTTTTCTATCAAACATATCCTTAGGTATTTGCCTCGTAATTAGTTTAGGTAACAATTGTTAGTATCTTAATTTATCTTTATACCATATCCTCAACTAATTAGGATTTCTACTTAGATTTGTATTAACAAGGTTTAGTCCTCATCGTAATTAATCGATTATCAACTAGAGTTTAGTTTATATTGTTTCTTCACATAAATTTAAGCTGTCCAGCTAAAATAAAATTAGAATTCGATTGAATTTTAGGACTCTTGGCGTACCAGGGCTCGTCAATTCTGAGGAACTTCAAAACCTCATTCTCCCTCCCACCAAAGAAAATTTCCAAAAGGTTCGAAAACATTATTAACTTTCTGCTGTTCCCCCCTCTAGCTGTGGCCAGAATAATAGCCTTTCTTTTGTCTTTTACCTCTGGCTTGCTAAGAGTGCCAAAAACCTCTCGAACGCATATATCTACTGATTATCCCTTTACCATAATCTCCTTTGAATCCCCAAAATTGCTGTGACTTTCATCATTGCTAACATCTCCCCATCCGATGGGTACCTCATGGATCATGGACACAACCAGTGTTTTTAATTGCGCGCTATTGCGAATAGCGAAGCCAAAACGCGAAATAGCGCATTTTACTTTGCGCGATGTTCAAATTGCGGACGCTTTTATGCGCTTTTGTGCGCTATTTCACGCTATTTCGCGCAATAGGTACGCTATTCAGGTTTTTTTCCCCCAACACAACAACTGAAGCAACGAGGCCCACCTCCAAAAAGCAAACCCTTTTCCTTTCCAAAAGTCGACCTCTAATCTGAAGGCCACCTCCGAAACCCTATTTTCATTCCAAAAACCTCCGAAAAGCTAGAGACGATCAACCGGACTTGTTCTTTTTCAAAGTGGGCTTCTTCTTTCAGACTAACTGGTTCTCTTTCAAAAGAGGTAACTTCTGTGTCCTTTTTTGTTCAATTTAAAAAGTTTTTTCTACAAAGCCGAATCAAAGCCAATTGGTTCTTTTTTATTTTGTTCTAAAAAAATGTATTTCTTAGTTTGCTCCTGTTTTAAATGTTGATTATTGATGATTTAGGGCCTGTTTGGTTTGCAATTATAATTCTGTTTTATGTGTTTAAATAATATTCTGATAAAAATCTGCGTTTGACAACCTATTTTTAAACACTAAACTATAGTATTTCTGTGTTATAATCAAGTTTTCAGAAAACATGTTGAGGGTATTTTATAACTTCTGTTTTTTTATTTTTCAACTCAGAATTATTCATTCTTAATATTTTGATGCATTTATACATTAATATATAGAATACATACATAATACATTAATATGTACATGTACACAAAATTACGTATGTGATTATAAAGTTAAATAATATTATCAATAGATACGTGATATTTATATATAGTTTTATACATGTATTATTAATGTATGGAATAATGTAAAATATACATATAGTGCATATGTATATATACAGAGAGAGAGAGAGAGAGAGAGAGAGAGAGAGAGAGAGAGTTAAACTCTCCAACATACTTCATTAAATATACATAAAAATACATGATATTAAATCTACATGTATATAATTTATGATGTATGTATGTATGTATGCATGTATGTATGTATGTATATATGTATACATTCATGTATGTATGAAAGTTTTATGTATGTGTTTATATATATATATATATATATATATATATATACACACACACACATATATGTATAATATAAATATACATGTTTGCCAATTTTGTCAAATTTTCAAAATACTGTATTTATAAACAAGTTTACCAAACGCACACCAATAATTATAAACACAAAAAACTGAATTTTAAAACTGTATTTAAAAACAGCGTTTAAATCAAATTTTCTGAATACAGAACCAAACGGGCCCTTACTTTCTGATTTTTTTTTTTACTTATTTCAGTACAAAAACCAACTTTTTTATTTATAATTTCAGCCTAAAATGTTATTTGTTTTATATTTTTCAGTTTAAATATGTTATCTGTTTTTAGAAATTTCAGTTTAAATTTTAATATTTTATAATTTTCAGTTTAAAATCTTACTTATTTACAAAATTTCAGCTTAAAATGTTTTTTGTTTTATAATTTTCAGTTTAAAATGTTTATTTGTTTTAATAAATATCAGTTTAAAATGTTAATATTTTATAATTATTAGTTTAAAATGTTACTTATTTAAAAAGTTTTAGCCTAAAATGTTATTTGTTTTATAATTTTGATTTTAAAATGTTATTTGTTTTTATAAATTTCATTTAAAATGTTAATATTTAATAATTTTAAGTTTAAAATGTTAATATTTAATAATTTCGAGTTTAAATGTCAGTTGTTTCCAAAATTTCAGCTTAAAATGTTATTATTATTATATATATTTTTTATTTTTTTAATAATTTTCAGCCTAAAATGTTATTTGTTTTATAATTTTCAGTTTAAAATAAAAATTATTTTACAAATTTCAGTTTAAAATGTTATTTTATATGTTTTTCTAATAAAAAAAATGAAATGCTCGAATTGCTTGCGTGATGCGCGGCGCGACCCCGGAGCCAAAACGCGACACCTTGCGCGCCCACGATTAAAAACATTGATCTAGACGCAAAAGTTTCAAACAAACCCTAACTTTTGCAAACCATATTTATTATATTTCCGATTTTATTGAATTTATCTATTTCTTGTTTAAAAATGTTTTGTTATTGTTTTTGATTTTATTAAATTTCAAGTTAAGTATGTTATATTCACGTATTCGTCTAAACAAATTCTATTTTATTTCATTCATATATATATTTAAAAAGATACATATTATACGTATCCTGATGTATCGTATCCTACATTTTGGAAAAATGTAGGATCGCGTATCCCGAGTCATGTCGTATCCCGTATCACGTGTCTAGTCTGTGCTTCATAGGCTGTCAGCAACGTCCTTCAAACTTGGCAACTCAATCCTCGACGGCACCTCCTTATTAATGGTTGCCTCTCTAATGACCCCACATCTTACGCAGCTTCATTTTTGTCGACCTTCTTCTTTGCTTCACTTTGTCTGCCCCGAACGAAAAGCGAAACTTTGAGCTTCTACTAATCCGTAGAGGGAATAAATTTGAACATACCCTAGGCTCAACACTTAACATCTAACCTTCAAATCATTGAAGCTCATCCTATTTTCCCTGTTGATCGCAACATTACCGTTCGTTCTAGGGCCTTCAACTAGACTTTCAGTTCGCCGACTTTCATCCGTAGCTGTACCTGAATTCAACACCGAAACAGGGTCTTACTCAATCTGGGCCAATGGTGAGAAGTTGTTTAAACAGTGGATGTGAGTAGGCTTACTTGGCCTCTCTTCAATTGTCCTGTTAGTAGCAGCCCTAGAGGGCTTCTCGAGGATCTTCCCAGTATTCTGATCGATAAATACACCAGAGAAAGGGCCATATGTACTTACTAATACATAAAAAAAAAAAGGATTGGGAACTATTCTTCTTCACGCCATATATCACCATCCCGTCTCAAAACATCAATACATTTGACATACTCTACTATTTTGTCTTTCATCGACTCTCCATCCATCTTCTCGTCTTAAACAATTGTAGTGTTTCTTTCATTGCACACTAGCCAAAAAAGGGCCATCACTATGCATCTCCACACCTGCGTTTCATCCTTTTCTCATCAAACATGATTATCGCAAACTTATGCCTAGCTGTCCTTTGGTGAAGTCCTCCTATACCGGCATGGTTCAATGTAGCAGGAGCTATCTATGACTCGGTAGCCCAATTTTCGACTCGGTATCAGTTTCGGTTTTGGTTTCGGGGTGATTTACAACAGTACGTTGTTTAGAGAACCCAAAATTTATCTGAAAAAACATAGAGAAAGTTTAGAAAGTAAGTATAATAACACGGGTCAATCAAATAATCGCAAAATGATCATTTAATTGCATAGCATTGGCTAATTGATTATCATGGCGCATGGTGCACTTGTCAATTTCGTTGTTACAAAGTTTTAAGCTCATGATCTCCAAATATTTTAATTAATTATTTTTTATAAAGAAATTGCAAATTATTTTTTATGTAGTATGTATCTAGATTATACATATATAACTTAATTACTACATATCAGCAATTAAATCGTCTATAACCAAACTAGGGAATATGCATAGGAAACCAACGCCATGAGTGAAAAAAGCCAATAGTGCGGTCAAATCACCGATATTTAGACAGAGTCAGAATTAGTTAGTACTTTATATCTATTTTACGACTCATGACTCGAACTCGGCTTGGGGCCAGCAATACGTAGTCAACTCCACCGAGTTGTGTTGGTTTTGGCCAATACTTTGAACCATGTATACCGAAGAGCCAGAGGAATCTCATGAATGGCCAACGAGTAAGAATTATCAGAGGTCAATATCCTCCGCCGACTTGTACCATAAAATGCACCAACTGGAGAGATACTAACTAGGATGTCTCTTTTGCAATAAAGTACATGTATTGACTGTCCCTGTGCTGCCACAACGAGAAAACCTGTGTCTTTACTTTTGAGGGAATACTGGATGTCTGTATGAATTTAAGACCATCTCCAATAGTTTGACAATCTATAAAGCAGTTGAGACCCATTTCTTATCTACGTGTCATATTTACGAATTATAAGAACAAACTCATCTCTTTTACATCTCCAACAGTAGTTTCTATTCATAGTGATTTTGCATATATGTGAACCCAAGTGTTTTTTTACTGCCGAAATTTAATGGAAGTTAAGCCAATAGCTACAGCCTAAATGAAACGTGGGAGTTCCATATCAGATTGCATAATCGTAACTCCATTTCTAGATGTGGGAATAGTGATAGAAATTTTCAATATGAATCATCCGCCACATCAAATTTGCTCAATATACAAATCAATTTACCTTTTCTTTTCCTTTCCGTTTGTGCAGGGGATTGAGCTTTCAAATCCACAGGCACATGCAAATCAGCTTGGCAGTGGAATTCAAAGCACCTACTTTTCCGAAACAGGTACATTTTCAAAGATCAAGAGGATCTGAAGTGCTCCAGATTTCGCATGTTGCTCACTGTGGCTTGTTTGAAAACAAATGTATATTTACCAAGCATGATGATGATGCGATGAACTATTAAGTTCATGTTTTTGTATGCATTTTTTGTTATCAGTATAGACAGGTTAATATGAATAATGAGAATGCAAGATTTTTGACTAAGTGGATAAATGTCCATGTCCATGTCCGTCTGTTTTTATTTTTACTTTATTTTAAAATAGTACTTGTGTACCAAATGTAGTACATGATGGCTACCGAATGGGAGTGTCGGATAACTAAAAAGATGTTAAAAGGAAGTGAAAGTGATGCAGATGCAATGCGAATATTAAGATGGATGTGTACTAAAACTTGAAATGATAAAATATTATTAAAACGATAGAAAGTAACTATGATATAAGATGAATTGAGGGTAAATTGCAATAATAGTATGAAGGGTTTAATGCAACCTGTCAAGTATTTGTCAATTAAATCATAATATGTCGATATGTGTGGCTGAGTTGTGAATGCGAGCTTATCTCCTCTTCATTTTACCAATTTTACCGGTCAATACACCAACACATAAATCAAAACCAAATCATGGGGTACATCGATAAAATCAGTTTTTCAGAAAATATGATAATTTCGGTAAATTTCTCTTTACGGTAATTTTGGTAGTACCTGGTACATAATGATATTTTTTTGTACCACTTACTAAACCTGTTCATATGCATATTTAAAATAATAAAAAAAAACTACTTAATTGTCTCGTCTCCATAACTACAAATAAACATTAAACTCCAAAATAAACATCACAATTAAATTGTAATTCAAGTTATACTATTGTGCAAATAAATCAAATAGTGAATGTCAAATGCATTAAACCGTGTGCTAATCAATCAATATAACGAACAATAAATGTATTTGTATAATTTGTAAGGTTAAAATTTGTAAGGTTTAAATAGACAAAAACACAAATATACCATACTAACAACCCATATCATTTTTTATCGGTACTCCGTATCAATAAATCGTGACTTTCTGGGTTGTAATTGCCTTATTTTGAGTATTTCATCAAGCATTTGGTTCACTGTCATTCCAAATGATAAGTTCTAGAATGTTGAGAGAATAACATCAATTGACACTCATTAACTTTTTTTACTTATAAAAAAATTGCAAAAGTGAATGAGAATCATTGAAGACAATCTCTTCACTTAGCAATTCATTAATTAGAAACAAATGTACAGGAAGATAATCAACATAGTAATATTACAAAGGCGAAAACATTGTATCACGTGTTCTCGGTAAATGAAATAATATGATTCATTTAGTTTAGATTGAAGAACACACGTAGAAAGGTGAGATTGAGGGGGAAGAGATGGAGAGAGAGAAAGCTCTTACTAGTGCAGGTGAGTTCGAGATCGAGATAGATAGATAGAGAGAGAGAGATAGTGAGATGTCGATAGAAAGATTGTAAATATTAGGGTTGATGGAGGAGTTTGTTACATTTTATATGAGTTAAAATGTATTGTTTAGATTGAATCTAATAAATCAAAGACTCTCATTTAATATAATAAAAATAGCAAGTGTAAAGTTTGAGAGGTTAAGAGTGTTGTTGTGTTTGACTTTAGTCATGGTATTCTTGTTTCATTTAATTTGGTAAGTTCGGCGATATCATTTTGGTAATTTTAGTTTTTCATTTTGGTATGGTAGAGTCTGTAAATCGGTTATTACAATGTTAAAACCAAAATTAACCACAAAAAATTCGATAATTTTGGTTTCGACAAGTAAAAAATGTATACCATTACCAGGGGCGGATCCAGCCCGGGCCGAAGCGGGGCGGCCGCCCCAGTTCATTTTTCAAAAAAAAAAAAAAAATTTTTTTTTTTTTTTTTTTTTTTTTGTAAAAAATTAAACCTGGAGGTGACTTGTAATTATATTAAAAGTTCAGGGGAAAATCTGTAATAAACAAAAAAAAAACATAACTTAAAATGGTGCTCTCTCTTCTTTCGTACCAAAGTAAAAGAAAAATCCTATATATTTTTACTACTGAAATTATACTAAAATTATTTATACTAAAATGAAATTAAACTTATAATGTGAATTTATAAATTTATTTTGTGTATTGTTTATATGTGTCTGTTTATTTATTTTTGTGTAAATTTATATAAATTTATATGAAATTAAATTTATATGTGAAATTAAATTAAATTTGTAAATATTGGGAATCAATAGAGAAATTTTTTAAACGAAAAAGAGAAGACAATGCACCAACCGTATCTGAAGTTGAGGTTAAGTCATCTCCCACTTCAATCAGTGTTGAAAATGAACATAATGCCCAAAAAAGTAAAAACAGCCCAAAAAATGCTCGAAAAAACTCGACCCCCCCCCAAAAAAAAAATCGCCTCGGGGGCTCCCGCCCCCGAACTCCCGGCAACAATCGAAACTTTCGCCTCAGTTCACACAAAATCCTGGATCCGCCACTGACCATTACTACTTTTTTTCAGTACAAAATGATACCGTACGAATTTTTACCATGAACAACCTTAGGAGTAACAAAAACAATATTAACCTCTTTTAAGAACGAGGCTTGTTCAGCCATCACACCATCTGCTCCATTCATTTGACTATGCCCCAAAAATATCCAGAGTTTGTTAAAACTCTTAACTAGGGTATTACCAAAACCAACACATTGAGTCGCATGTTGATTGAAGTACCCCTGCAAATCATATTAAACATATAAATGGAATTCGTTTCAATATGGATTTCAGCAATACTACTCATGCAGGCAAGTCTCGTGCCATCTCTCCCAGCTAATAATTCCACATATTCAATAGAAGATGAGTCAATGTTCTTAGCAAATTCTAAAACAAAATTCCTTTCATTATCTCTAATAATTTCCCTTATTCGAGTTTTACCCAACACAGACCCACCCACAAGGCTTCCAATGAAAGAGCTGGGTAATCTTATGTGGAGCAGGGTTGGAACATTTATTAGTAGAAAAATTAATGAAATTGTAAACATCATACTGAACCTTTGCTTTAATCCTTTTTTTTTTTTGGACAAAACCTTGGCCTTAGTCATCTTAGATTGAATATGCGCATTTTTAAACGGTGTTTCTAAGTGCACCACAAATAATACTTTAAAATATCACAGTTCCTTTTTTACTATAAAATACCACTTAATTTTAATAGTTACTTCCAAATACCACAAAAGGGTTACCACATATTTCAAGTTTAAAAAATCATTTTACCCACTTTCTCTCATTCTCTCTACAGATTCAAACCTCTCAACTTCTCAACCTTTCAACTTCAAAACCTCTCAACTTCAACTACAATTTAATTATATTATCTAACCCTCCAAAGCTTCAAAGATCTTCAACAAATCATCATCCAACACCATACAAGCAAGATTATAGTCATCAAAACATATATAATATACATTGTTTGATATATTATTCATTTGAAAAGCATGTTAAACCCTTGAAAAACATGTTAAACCTATGAAAAACATGTTGAACAAAAATAATGTGTTAATTTTTTGTGCAAAGAACATTTAATACCCCTCATATGTTGAGAAAATATCATATATAATCAATAAACCTTAGCGTACAAAACCCTAACCGATAATCCAGTGGTTCGGTATCCCGACTAGAGTAAAGGGCCAACATTCATCATGTTTGTCCCGAACCAAATATGGTATGAAAATTGGATTCAAACGTCATTCGGTATAATTACCCCGAGTATATTCATTTAATTCGGTATAACTATCCCGAGTATATGCGTTTCATTTGGCATAATTACCCCAAATGAGACTTTTCAACAAAAAAAATATATTTACATTCCATTCGGCATAATATCACGAATATATGCATTTAATTCGGCATAATATCCCGAATATATGTATTTAATTCGGCATAATATCCCGAATATATGTATTTCATTCGGCATAATAATCCCAAATGAAACTTTTTCTTAATTTCTTTTTTTAACTTTGATTCGAGATAATCACCCCAAAAATTATCATCTTTTTTGGGGGCGCCCGACCCCGAACCACTGGATGAATTCTGCGATTTTTCATATTTTCAATCCTGATGAATAAGCAAATATATATATATATATATAATGGAACCCAATGTTTACTTCAAAAATGTAATTTGGAGAGTTTTCATTTGCTTTTGAGCTGCTGTCATTGTCTTTTGGGGAATATCCATTGATATTTGAATATTTAAATAAAAAACTCTAGTTATTTAATAATGTTGAAGATAGTTTGTTGGATTAATGGAGAAAAAGTTATTGACTTTTGTGAATAAGATAAAAAGGGAGTTTGGAGTGTAATGTATATAGAGCGAATGCATGGTAAATTGTGTTGAAAATAGTGTATATATATGATGTGGTAGCCCTTAGCAAAAAATCAATTTTTTGCCATTGTGGTATTTTGAAGCAAAAGTTGTGGTGCCCTTAGAAACACCATTTTTAAAAGAGTCCTACACCGATTCATTTCCGACTCATTGGGTGTGACTCACTGACGTGTCTCACCCGTATTGGCTCGTGTTGAAATTTCAGGTAATTTTTTCAAAGGGGTTGCAAATGGATCTGCTGGTCACCAATTATTGATGGTTCTAGAACCGCTAAGCCAACATTACATGCAATAGTACCTAGAATTACTATTGGAAAAATATATAAAAGATCATTGGGCCATGTGGGCTCTCTGTAATAATTATGACCCATACCTCTAGCCAATTTAACGTTAACATGAGCCAATACAGGTGCGCCACGCCAGTGAGTCGCAACCAATGAGTTAGAAATGAGAGTCGTCCTAGAAATATTGTTTTTAAAGATAGCTTCATAATGGTTTTCTAACAATTCTAAAGAGGAGAAAGGTTTGCGCCCAAGCATAGAGCTTATCATTGTTTTTGAAAATATTATGTTTGAAATTACACATTAAATCAACGCAATTATAATTAAGATTCAAATTGGAGTCTCTTATGTCGCGAATGCAATACAATTTCCGAAAGAGAAATTCTGTTGTAACCGAGAAATTTGACCAAATCGTTAAACTAAATGAGCTGGAAAATCTGGATGTATACGTAACATGTTATAAAACCCACTTTTTTAGCAAGTCCCTTTCCCCGAAGTGAATAAATTGTGAACTTAATTGGAGAACTTTTTGTAGAACAAAAAATAATAACCAATAAAAAATTGAAGAGCATTTTCAGTGTTGTATTAATTTGTACAATATGTTCTTATATTATGTAAGTTTTGAAAAGAAAATTGTAGACGGTACCCATTTGGCAATACGTGATATTTGAAGTACCGTGTTACGATTATCAATTGATATGCCCATTGATCAACAATTGTTTGGTCAAACTAAAAATAAAAGCAATAGAGTGTTTTTATTTGCATCATTTTTGCCCCTTATATATATGTAGTTGGTAAAATTTTATTGGCTGTATTCAATAAAATTAACGCCAAGTAGAAAAATGAATCACGCACAGTCATATCTACGTGGGTCGATAATGTATTTACGTTTACAAGTTGTTTTTCTTCTTTTATTAATCTCCTTGTGATAACATTGGTTATATGCCCCCTTTTCCCTTGAGGGCGAGAGTTACATTTGTGAAGAAAATATAGATGATTGATCGGGCCATATGTAGCTTCGAGATTCTCGTAAAGTGGCCTCAACAATCTTTATCTTCTTAGGTGAAATCTTGATAGGATGAGTGGACACGTGCCATCCTCTCATATGTGATCGAGTTATCCCTCACATTATACATCTCTTATTAAGTTTTTAAAGCTAAAATATTTAAGTTTGCAATATAGGCCATTATGACTCTTTTATTTGTGGTGTCTGATTTTATTCATTTTAGAGGATTTTGGGCATGAATGAAGAGATAAGACTTGTCTGAGCATTGGGTTTGAACAGACTCTTTAAATAAAAAGACTTGTTATTTTGGATTATATGACATTTGACATCTGTTAATTTGTTCGGTCTACAGTTTGGCACCCACTCATTTTATTTATAAAGGTTTGACATCCATTTTAGATGAAGACTATTAAATTTCATGTTTGACCATTATTTGACTATTATCCTCAAGCCAAAAGTCTTTAATGCTCTTGATTTCTTTTGGCAAATCTTTACAAAATCCTTTTCTAATATAACCTTTTTAAAAAAAAAAAATCTTTATACAACTTTTTCTTTGATGTTTTCCTTTTATCATAAAAAAAATTAAAAAAATATTTTTTAAATTGGGAAATAATAGATAAAAAATTATTTTTTTTGCATTTTTTAAAACAGTTTTTAAACATTAATATTTATGGAGAACGATTTTCAACGTTTTAAATGTTTTCTATGAAAAAGCATGTTTTTTTTTAATAAAAACGCTTAAAAATCTTTATTGTTAAAAATCCTTAAAAACAGTTTTAATATTAAATGAGTGTTTAAAAACAGTTTTATTATTAAAATCTCTTTTTAAAAACAATTTTGACATTGCTATTAAAAACATTAACAGTTTTAATATAAAAAATGCGTTTAAAAGAGTTTTAATGTTAATTTTTAGTATTAAAATAGTTTCAATATTAAAACAGTGTTAATATTAAACTGTGTTAAAAACAATTTTAATATTAACCAGCGTCGGTCCCGAGATTTTAGGGTCCCGAGGCGAAATTTTGAATTGGGGCCCCCATATTTAACAAGAGATTTTTTTAATTAATTTAGAAATGTATTTTTTTTTACCCGAAAGGATGCCGACTTATTTTTCGGAAGTTGTGGCAAGTTTCAATGTTTGTCCGTTCAATTTTCAACAAATTGTTTTTAGGATGATTGGAAAATGAGGCTATGAATATATATACACATATAAAATTTTGAGGCCCCTAAAATGAGTGGCGGTTGCCTCCCTGGCCTTCCCTCAAAATCGGCCCTGGTAGTAATATTATAAACCGTGTCTAGATATATTATTAATAAAAATATTTTTAATGGTAAAAAAGTTATTTAAGAAATTATAACATATGTTTTTTAATTAATATAGTACCTTTTGTTTTTACAAAATATAGTTTTATCATTAAAAACTGTGTTTGAAAACAGTTTTTGATATTAAAAACTGTGTTTGAAAATAGTTTTGATGTTAATATTAAAAAATTAATATTAAAAACACTTTTAATATTAATATTAAAAACATTTTTAATACTAATATTAATATTAAAAACAATTTTAATTTTTAAAACAAGGTTAATATTAAAAACAGTTTTATTAAATTATGTTTTAAAAAAGTTTTAATATTAATATTAAAAACAATTTTAATTTCAAAAGAAAAGACTATTTGTTATAACAAAATAGTTGGGGATTAATAGTAAGTTATTGTTTTGTTAAATAGAGGGTATTTTCGAATTTTATCAATAAAAGGTTAGAGTTAACGGTTAACTATGTCGACCAAACGGTTTCCATCCACAATGAATATGAAATCTGCATAAACAAAAAGAGTGAGTGCCAAACTGTAAATTAGATAAATTAGCGAATGCCAAAGGTCAAATGATCTTATTATTTATCTATGGTCCATTTCTTGAGTGGTTTAAATGAATTTCAAGCCATTAATTTGAAAATAATAAAAGTGGAGGTTATAAAAAAAATGGGGATAATAAAAGCATCTAAAACTATTTGAGCAATGCTATAAATAACAATATTTAAAATTTGATTTATATATCTTTAAGTGTATTAAAAAGTTGTACATACCCAAGGTACAACACAATTTACTTGGGAAACAAATTTAGGAATTTTTGTATGCATTTTGAAACTAAACCTGTAGACACGACCGATCTTGAGATTAATAAAAATCGACAAAGCTGGTGGAAAAATTATAAAATAGGCATATATTGTAGGCATTGATATAAAAAATTGGACCCTAAAGATCCTAATATAACAATTAGATTAGTGGAAGCCCTCACTTGACACAAGTTTAGGGCCGCCTTTGCTTGTAGGTGTGATTAGACAAAACAGTTTATATGGCTAGAAAATGATAGATACAACCAAATTGTGCCAAATCCAATAGTTCCCCAAAATTTATTTAATAAAAGAGTAGCAACAAAAAGAATAGGAGTCTCTCCAAAGAAGTTGATGTAATACCCACTGATGTTGTGAATTTGCGGCTTGAGCAATTTTTGGTTGGCTTGTGTACCAGAGATACCATAGCTATCAAAAGCGTCTTCAATTTCATCCATAATGTAGGTAAGCATAGCTTTCAAATAGATACACTGCACGACTCACATTTTGGAGTGGAATATAGGAACATGTCAGTGTCATACGACCAAATTCTCTGTTAGCTTAATATTTCTAACCACGTCTTGACAACTAGACAGTCTTCAAGCCATATATGCTAAAACAAAAAACAGTTGCGAATCCAGAAATTCATAGTCTAGGGCTACAAGCCGTGGGAAAAAATACTTTGTTATTTTTTTTTCTCAGATAATTAAGGTAAATGTCATGTTCTTTTCTATATTTAAATATTTAGGACAATGCTTTTCAAGTTTATAAATCTAGTCCATGTGGTATTATAGCATTTATAAATCTAATCTCTATGATACAATACCCTTTATTTTTTGGTGCATTCACATTTAGATCCCATTAGATTTTTTTTAGACATTCTAGTCTCATCATGTTTTTCCCTTACATATAAGTCCTACTCCTAATTTTTTGAAACTTTTTTTCACAATTTTACCCTTTTATAACTAATCATCCGTAACTTCCTTGAGGAAGTTACATAAGTGGTTGGACTTTTTTTTTTCATCGGTAAATGATCATAACTTTTGATTCACAAATCCGTTTTTCGCAAAATTACTATTTTTGAAATCTGCTCGACGAGATCTATCAAACAAGATCCATGAACGCTATAAAATTCTAAAGAAAATTTTTACACAAACAGTAAACTTTACTGTATTCACTTGAATATGAAATATTTTTATATATGTGACATTTTTACAAACAGACAGTAACATTTACTGTGGTAATATTACACAGTATATATATATATATATATATATATATATATATATATCCGGAGGATCCAAACCCTCTTTTTTCAAAATTACCTTATATTTAAAGGTTCACGCTAGCGGTATCCAATCCTTACCACCATTGTTGGAGCTTCAACGACCTTCGTCAGAGCTCCGATTTGGGGTGGGTAAGGGTGGCATGTGGTGCCGCTGGCGCGGACCTTTGAAAGTAAGAGACTTTTGAATAAATGGGTTTTGGATCCACCGGAGTATCATGGGATGCCGTTGGCGCGGATCTTTGAAAAATAAGATTGGATAAATGGAATCGGGATCCTCCGGAGAGCCGATTTGGGGTAAGTAGGGGTGGCATTAGGTGCCGGTGGCGCAGAACTTTAAAAATAGGAGCATATATATATATATATATATATATATATATATATATATAATGTGATCGCACAGTAAATGCTATCGTTTGTAAAAATGTCATAGATATTAAATTTTATTGTATATACAAGAAAATAAAATAGTTTTATATCTGTGACATTTTCACAAATAATAACACTTACTGTGTTAATATAATTATGAAATAGTTTTATATATATAACATTTTCACAAACAGTAACATTTACTGAGTTAATATTACACAATATATATACACACGGTAGATCCAAACCTCTTTTTTTTTTTTTTTTTTTTAAATTACCATATTTTTAAAGGTTTATGCTAGCGACATTCAATCCCCACCACTACCCACCCACATTGTCGGAGCTTCAACGACTTTCATTAGAGTTATGATTTGGGTGGGTAGTAGTGGCATAGGGTGCCGCTGACGCGGACCTCTGAAATTAAGAGAATATTAGATAAATGAGGTTTGGATCCACCGGAGCTCCGATTTGGGGTGAGTAGGGGTGACATTGGGTTAGGTTTATATCTATAACATTTTCACAAATATTAACATTTACTGTGTTCATATAACACAGTATATATATATATACAATCCTGCTCTTGTGCGGACTAGTCCGCATTTTAAGAATGCGGATCGGACATGTGTTACCTGGCGGTGAGCCCAGAAAAGAAAGAGAGTGTGCCTATAGTTTAGGCGATAATTTCTAGGCGCACCGTTAGGTGACACATGTCCGGTCCGCATTATTAAAATGCGGGCTAATCCGCACATGAGCATTATTTTATATATATATATATATATATATATATATATATATCAAAACCTCTTTTTTCTGATACTATCTTGTTTTTTACGGTCCGCGCCAGCAGCATCCAATCTCCACCACCACCCACCCCCATTGTCGGAGCTCCAAGAACCTTCATCAGAGCTCTGATTTGGAGTGACATGGGGTGCCGCTGGCGCGTACCTTAGGAAATAAGATAATATAAGATAAATGGGGTTTGGATCCACTAAAGCTCCGGTTTGGGGTGAGTAGGGTTGGCATTGGGTTAACTTTATATCTGTAACATTTTCACAAACCGTAACATTTACTGTATTATAACAAAGTATATATATATATATATACGGTGGATCCAAACCTCTTTTTTTGATATTGCCTTGTTTTTAACGGTCCGCGCTGGCGGTATCTGATCCCGACCACCACCAACCCCAATTGTCGGAGCTCCAACAACCTTCATCAGAGTTCTAATTTGCGGTACATGTAGTGCCGCTGGCGCGAACCTTAGAAAATAAGAGAATATTGGATAAATGGGGTTTGGATCCACCGGAGCTCCAGTTTGGGGTGAGTAGGGGTAGCATTGGGTTAAGTTTATATTTGTAATATTTTCACAAATAATAAATGTTACTGTTTGTGAAAATGTTATATCGGCATCCCATGCCACCTCAAATCCAAGCTATGATGAAGGTTGTTGGAGCTCCGACAATGGGGGTGGGTGGTGGTGGGGATTGGATGCCGCTGGCGCGGACCGTTAAAAATAAGATAATATCAGAAAAAAGAGGTTTGGATATATATATATATATACTGTGTTATATGAACACAGTAAATGTTAATGTTTGTGAAAATGTTATAGATATAAACCTAACCCAATGCCATCCCTACTCACCCCAAATCGGGGCTCCGATGGATCGAAACCCCATTTATCTAATATTCTCTTAATTTCAGAGGTCCGCACCAGCAGCACCCTATACCACTACTACCCACCCAAATCATAGCGCTAATGAAAGTCGTTGAAGCTCCGACAATGGGGGTGGGTAGTGGTGGGGATTGAATGTCGCTATCGTAAACCTTTAAAAATATGGTAATTTTGAAAAAAAAGAGGTTTGGATCTACTGTGTGTGTGTGTGTGTGTGTGTGTATATATATATATTGTGTAGTATTAACTCAGTAAATTTTACTGTTTGTGAAAATGCTATATATATATTGTGTAATATTAACTCAGTAAATGTTACTGTTTGTGAAAATATTACATATATAAAACTATTTCATAATTATATTAACACAGTAAGTGATATGCCCAAGTATAACCTCAGCCAGGGATACCTACCTCGGCCGAGACATTGGTAGGCCCAATAAGGGGTAAGGACCACCGGTATCATCCCTCGGCCAGGACTACTTCGGCCCCGGCCGACATTACTACATGCACCTCCCCAAGGATACTACGCACGTCGCAGATATCAACAGCACCCTCAAGTGCCCAGGAATAGCAACCTCGGCCATCAGTAGGCCGAGATAACAAGGAGCCACCGATTCACCTTCATCATGGATCCTACCTCGGCTTGGGCCGAGGTTACCAGAGGTATTAGTAAACATCAGCATGCCACATGCCTAACCTCGGCTCAGGCCGACCCTAGCATATACCTCGGCTGACATCAGGCCGAGATTCCTCATGACACTTCGCGAATTGAGCGGACATCCAACCTTTATAGCTCGGCCTCTCCTAGGCCGAGGCCATTCACCAACATGACTGCCGAGCATCTGTTGACATCTGGATAAGGACACCTGGGCACAAATCAGTTATAACAAGATTATTCTCCACATGTGGGAGAATATTTCATCATCATTACCTACATGTGGCCATGACAGGTGGCACACCCCCATTGGTGAGGAAACTACACACATGCACATTACATGCATAGGGGGTACATTACACCCCCTAGACACTATATAAAGGGATCATCCCCTACCTTGCAAGGGGATCCAGATATTAAAACCCTAGCTAAAACTCTGTTTAAATACATACTGTAGAGAGAGAAAGAGCTTGAGAGGTTGTATCCATGGCCATTAGTGCCTTCTTTCAGTGATATTACTCACACACTCACAGTGGACGTAGGCCAAATTGGATGAACCACTTATCTTCAGGTGTTATTCCCCTTATCCTCACCTCATTCTTATATTCTTTATATTGCTATGTTGCCATTGTTGCATCTATATTGAGCTTGCAAAACACCTCACCTGGTGGTGCTGATTCCCATCATCATCATTTTGGCGCCGTCTGTAGGAATCGAGAGACTATCTCTTCCTCTTTTTCTGCTTTACCTCACCAGAGACTCTGGTGGTGAACCAGGAACCACCTCTTGTGTGGGGCTGTTTCACCATTGAAAGAGGTCCTTTAAGGTATTAAGCTCACTTGCTGTTCAAGCTCTTTATTATTAACACATGGCACCAGAATTACCACCGCCTCTTCCGCCGCCCGGAGGCGGAGGGGCCAGCTCCAGTCAAGTTCCTCCCCAGTCCGAAATGGCGGAGGTGGCAGCAGCTTTGAAATCTTTAGCTGCAACACAACAAGCCATGAAGGAGCAATTTTCTCAGCTCAGCCAATGCATGATGATGAGGCCACCTGGAGTCTCCCCGGACATGATAACTCCGGCGGCAGTTCAACCCCATCTTGATGCCAGGGGACCACCCCAGGCACCTATGAAGGACCAACCTGCACCCCAGCGGAGGAGGGACGTTGCTGACCCTAGGCGCTTGCGCCTGGGGAGGCAGGGAAACCCTTGCCCAGAGGACAGGTATGATGACCTAGAAGCTGAAGAGGCCTCGGAAGACTGCTGGGAGCCGTATGAGGTGTCAGATAACACCGTACGACCCCTTAGGCAGAGCCAGGGATGTGTCGGCCGAAGAAGAGACGAGGCCCAACAAAGAGGGTCGGCCTTTGATAGGAAGAGTCAAGGATGTGTCGGCCGAGGAAGAGAGGAGGCCCAGCAGAGAGGATCGGCCTTTAACAGGTTGAGCAGAGGGTCGGCCTTCGAGAGGCTGGGCCCAGTCAATGACCTGAGGCAAAGGCTATCGAGGTCAAGAAGCGCGACAGGCTCGGCCAGATCAAGGCCGACCCTTGGAAAGAAGAGCCCGGGAGCAGGAGGAGGTCAATAGTCAGCGTGTTGTGGCTGGGGAACCCTCTGTCCATCGTAGGGAGGTGGCAGGGGACAACCTCGGCCCAGCTGAAGAGAGAAGACCCTGGAATGACTCAATCCAACGTTTGGAAGAGAAGATAGGGGACCTCATCAAAAGCAGGGACCCATTACAGAGGGGCTACTCGGAGGGCTCCCCGTTTGTAGCTAGGATAGTGGGATTCCCAACCCCCGCTAAGTTCAAGCCTCCTACAGTGACTCTTAAATACGATGGCAGCACTAACCCAGTGCACCACATTGAGATGTATCAGTCGGCGGAAGATATTTACTCGATCCCTGATGAGATGAAGTGTAGGGCCTTCTCAGGGACCTTGATAGGGGCAGCTCATAGTTGGTTCACCTCTCTTCCGAAGAACTCGATCGAAAACTTCAAGGGCCTGGCAGAGCAGTTCATCCACAACTTCTGCTTTGGGGTAAGACCTCAGAAGAAGACTACCCACCTCCTGTATGTCAAACAGGCTAAGGGAGAAAGCCTAAGAGACTATATAGCAAGATTTAACAAGGAGAAGCTGGAGGTAGAGGATTACGAGGAGAGCATAGCCATGACTGCCCTGATAGGAGGCCTCCAGAAGGGGAAGTTATTGTGGAAGTTGGCGGAAGACCCCCCCAAGTCTATGGCAGAACTGTTGTCCACCGCCGGGAAAGTGATGAATGCGGAAGAGGCAATGGCCGCCAAATATGAGGAGGAGAACCATGGTAGCACTGGGAGATCCCAGGGTAAGAAAGAGGGGAAGAAGAGGTCAGCAGATGACAAGTTCGCTCATTACACTCCTCTGACTGTGAGCTGTGAGCACATCCTTAATGAGATCAAGACTGATCGGGCTCTGAGGTGGCCAGAGAAATTGAAGGCCCCACCACATAAGAGGAATAAGAACCTCTGGTGTGAGTTCCATCAGGATCACGGCCATATCACAGATAGATGCTTTGCTCTGAAGGATGAGATTGAGAAGATGCTGAAATCCGGGAAGCTAAGAAAGTACGTGGATGGCAAGGCCCCGAAGGGTGGAAGAGAAGAGATGACAGGTGCCGTGGCGATGTCCCGGCTAGAAGGCATGATGATTCGGAGGGTGATGATGGAGATGACCCGGATCTCCCTCCTAAGGATGATAACACCCCAGTCAAGAGGGTAGGGATGATCTCCTTTGGTGTTAGCACCATATGTACGGGGTTTCGCAGGAGGTGGCTCTGAGGTAACCGACAGGAAAGCTCATGTAGCGGAGGCCAAGTCAGTGGTCAAACCTGAGGTTGTGAATCTAACGTCTTCTGACGCAGTGCAGAAGAGGAAGAAGGTGGACATGGACACCCTAGTGGTGGGATTCTCCAGACTTGACTTCAAGGGCATCTTAGCCCCCCATGATGACCCTTTAGTCATAACTACAAGGGTACATGGGTGCGATGTTGGGAGAATCCTCATAGATGGGGGAAGCTCGGCAGATGTGATGTTCTGGCCTTGTTTCAAGAGCCTGGGTCTTAGCAGGGCAAGGATGGCGCCCTACCATCACCCATTGATAGGCTTTAGTGGTGAGAAGGTACACCCATTAGGCATGTATGAAATGGATGTACAGATGGGAGATGAATGGCCTAAGAGGCTAACCAAGAAGATAAACTTTTTTGTCATGGACGAAAATGTCTTCTCGGCCTACAACCTCATCATCGGAAGAGTGGCCCTCAAAGAGTTTGAAGCCGTGCCGTCAACTGTCCACCAGATGCTAAAATTCCCAACTCCTTATGGGGTAGGGGAAGTGCAAGGGGACCAGACCACGACACGGGAGTGTTACTTCAACTCAGCTGAAGAGAGGGAGGCCCATAAGAGAGCAACCGCCACCTACAGCATAGACACTCTTGACCCGAGAGATGAAACAAAGCTAAAGAAGGGCGAGGCCGCGGAAGAGGTAGAATCCATCATCCTCAATGAGGACGAGCCGGAAAAAACCGTCCAGGTCGGCAAGGCCCTAGAACCAAAGATCAAGGAAGAGCTTTTCGCCTGGAGTCACACAGACATGCCTGGTATAGACCTTGAGGTCATGACCCACAAGCTCAACGTGGACAGGGATGCCAGGCCAATTAAGCAGAGGAGAAGAATTTACTCCAGAGAGAAGTATGAGGTCATTCGGGAAGAAGTGAAAAAGTTGGAAGAGGCCGAGTTCATAAGAGAGGTCACCTATCCAGAGTGGCTCTCAAATGCAGTGATCGTGCCTAAGGCCAACGGAAAGTGGCGGATGTGTGTAGACTTCACAGACCTGAATAGGTCTTGCCCGAAGGACAGCTATCCCTTGCCTAGGATAGACCAGATGGTGGACGCAACGGCAGGGCACGAGCTCATGAGTTTCATGGATGCTTATTCAGGTTATAACCAAATCTTCATGGATGCCGAGGACTCTGAGAAGACAGCCTTCATTACTGACAAGGGGACGTACTGTTACAAGGTGATGCCCTTTGGTCTGAAAAATGCGGGGGCAACGTATCAACGTCTTGTCAATAGGATGTTCGAGGAACATATAGGTAAGACCATGGAGGTATATGTGGACGATATGCTAACGAAGATCCTGAAAGCCTGTACTCACGTAGCGGACCTTGAGAAGACCTTTGATGTCATGGACTCCTACAGAATGAAGCTCAACCCAGCAAAATGTGTCTTCGGGGTAGGAGCCGGGAAGTTCCTGGGGTTCATCGTTAATCAAAGGGGGATTGAGGCAAACCCTGAGAAAATCAAGGCATTGCTTGACATGAAGACTCCTAGGAGTATCAAGGATGTCCAAAGACTCACCGGAAGAGTGGCAGCCCTGAACAGGTTTGTTTCCAGGGCAACGGATAAGTGTCTTCCATTCTTCAAGGTTCTAAGGAAGGCCTTCCAGTGGGATGAAGAGTGTGAAAAAGCCTTTGATCAACTCAAGTCCTACTTAGGGTCTCCCTTGCTGCTGTCCCGGCCCATTGCGGGAGAAAGGTTGTTTGTGTATCTGGCAGTCTCTGAGTCGGCTATTAGCGCGACCATCATACGAGAGGAGGGTGGAGTTCAGAGGCCTGTGTACTTCAACAGTAAGGCCCTACAAGGGTCTGAACAAAACTATTCCCGAATGGAGAAGTTGGCTTATGCTCTTATCCATGCTTCAAGGAAAATGAAGCCTTACTTTCAAGCTCACTCTATGATAGTCCTTACGGACTCCCCACTAAGGCAGGTTCTGCACAAGCCTGAGAAGTCTGGAAGATTGATGGCCTGGGACATTGAACTAGGAGAGTATGATCTTACTTACCAGCCCAGGACAGCCATTAAGGGGCAGGCCCTTGCAGACTTTGTCGCAGAGTTCACTTGGGAAGAGACTGAGTCAGAGAAGAGCTTGGATGGCGGCGAAGAGAAGAGTCGAGGTGTCTTTCGAGATTCGGAAGAGACAGACCCGTACGTCTTCCGGGGCCGAGAAGAGGTAGTCCCAGGTAAGACTCGGAGGAGAATAGAAGAAAACGAAGAGAATCGAGACCTCTTCGAAAAAGGGGTGATAAGAGAAGGGGTCTTCTCTTCAGACGAAGACGTGTGGAGCCTCTTCGTGGATAGATCCTCCTGTGACGGTGGAAGCGGCGCGGGGCTAGTACTCTCGGCTCCAGATGGCTCCAACATTGAATATGCCTTGAGATTCAACTTCCAGGCTTCAAATAACGAGTCTGAGTATGAGGCCATGATAGCAGGTCTCCTATTGGCAACAACTCTGCGGGTAAAGCGGCTCCTACTGCATAGCGACTCAAGGTTGGTTGTTAACCAGGTGTTGGGGGCATACGAGGCTAAAGACGAAAGGATGGCCAGGTACTTAAAAAAGGTAAGAGGATTGCTAGAGTTTTTTGAAGAGGCCAAACTGAAGAGAGTGCCGAGATTGAGCAACAATCACGCTGACGCATTGGCAAGACTGGCCTCGGCAATGAAGACAGACTTGGGAAGAACCATCCCAATTGAAGTCCTGGGAAAGGCAAGCATAGAGGAGGACGAGGTACGCAGCCCTTGTCACAATGTGAACCCAGGAGACTCTTGGATCGACCCGCTCGTCAGATACTTAAGCGAGGGGGAGCTACCTGAGTCCAGATTGGAAAGAAAAAAGTTGAGGTACAGAGCTGCCAAGTTCTCATTGGTAGGTGATGTCTTGTATAAAAAGGGGTTCCTCTTGCCCCTCCTCAGATGTGTGCATCCCATGGAGGTACCCCGGGTCTTGCAAGAGGTTCATGAGGGCTCTTGCTCTAGCCACATAGGGGGAAGACCCTTATCCAAAAGGATCATCACTCAAGGATACTGGTGGCCAACCTTGTCTAGGGACGCTGCTGACTATGTGAAGAAGTACGACAAATGTCAGAGGTTCGCCACTATCCCCCATCAACCCCATCAGCCTATGACATCAATCTCTTCTCCGTGGCCTTTCGCGGTATGGGGAATTGACTTAGTAGGACCTTTGCCAAGAGCAGTCAACAACTATAGATTCTTGATAGTTGCCATTGACTACTTTTCAAAATGGGTAGAGGCCGAACCAATGATAACGATTACGGAGTAGAAGACCTTTCAGTTCATTTGGAAGAACATCATATGTAGGTATGGCCTCCCAAACACGCTCATCTCAGATAATGGGATCCAGTTCAAGAACTCCTCCTTAGAGAAGTATTGCCAAAGTGTGGGGATTAAACAGTTCTTCTCATCTCCTGGTCGACCTCAGGCTAATGGCCAGACTGAGGTCACAAACAGGACTATCTTGGACGGAATCAAGAAGAGGTTAGAAGACGCGAAGGGGAGATGGATAGAAGAGGTTTACGCTGTGCTATGGGCTTACAGGACCACAGCGAGGGCACCCACGGGAGAAACCCCATTCATGCTGGCACACGGTTCAGAAGCCGTCATACCAACGGAGATAGGCCTACCAACTCATCGGGTTCAGACCTACGATCCTGACAGCAACGAGGAAAGGAGGAGGTTAGACCTGGACCTAATTGAAGAAAGAAGGGAAGACGCAGAGGTCAGGAAAGCAGCATACCAACAGAGAGCAGCAAAATTCTACAATCAAAGGGTGAAATCAAGACCCATTGCGGTAGGAGACCTAGTGCTTAATAAGACCCTACAGAAAACAAACAAGCTACACCCGAACTGTCATGGCCCCTACAGAGTAACGGAAGAGGTTGTGCCTGGCACGTATAGACTAGAGAACCTAGAGGGAGAACCCTTCACCAACCCATGGAATGCTGACCACCTAAAGAGATATTTCATATGATGTTGCATCTATTTTGTAAATTGTAAATGTACCATCTTATTGAGAAGAGGTTGTTAATAAAGATCAGTTTCCATGACAAATTCTCGTTCCATCCTTAACATCATTAATTTGGTGATTTATTATGAGGCTAACCTCGGCCCAGGTGGTGACCACAGACCCTCATAACATCACTCGGTGGTGACGAGGTCTGAGCTCAGACACCTAGGTTAGAGGACCTCAGACCCTTAACATCATTAATTTGGTGATTTATTATGAGGCTAACCTCGGCCCAGGTGGTGACCTCAGACCCTCATAACATCACTCGGTGGTGACGAGGTCTGGGCTCAGACACCTAGGTTAGAGGACCTCAGACCCTTAACATCATTAATTTGGTGATTTATTATGAGGCTAACCTCGGCCCAGGTGGTGACCTCAGACCCTCATAACATCACTCGGTGGTGACGAGGTCTGAGCTCAGACACCTAGGTTAGAGGACCTCAGACCCTTAACATCATTAATTTGGTGATTTATTATGAGGCTAACCTCGGCCCAGGTGGTGACCTTAGACCCTCATAACATCACTCGGTGGTGACGAGGTCTGAGCTCAGACACCTAGGTTAGAGGACCTCAGACCCTTAGCATCATTAATTTGGAGATTTATTATGAGGCTAACCTCGGCCCAGGTGGTGACCTCAGACCCTCATAACATCACTCGGTGGTGACGAGGTCTGAGCTCAGACACCTAGGTTAGAGGACCTCAGACCCTTAACATCATTAATTTGGTGATTTATTATGAGGCTAACCTCGACCCAGGTGGTGACCTCAGACCCTCATAACATCACTCGGTGGTGACGAGGTCTGAGCTCAGACACCTAGGTTAGAGGACCTCAGACCCTTAACATCATTAATTTGGTGATTTATTATGAGGCTAACCTCAGACACCTTGGTTAGAGGACCTCAGACTCTTAAGTAATGGTTATGGCATCATATTAAATAATGACTTCAGAGATTGCATGGCATTCAAATACATTCAGAGATCAAGATGAAGGAAGACATTGGCATTCAATGAAAGAAATTGCATAATATTTACATGTCTGAGAAATTACAAATGCAAGATTACAAGTCAAAACAAAAAATGCAAAATACAAGGCCAAGTCAAACATCTGAGGGAGGAACATTCGATGTCTCGGCTGGATTGGCCTGCTCGGCATTGGTCACCTCAGCCACTTCATTTGCAGGGTCAGTCCCTCCGAGATCAGTCCCTTCCAGAGTAACAGTCTGACCAGGGGCAGCAGCCTCGTCCTCTATCTCTTGCAAGGCCTGGGCAAACTGAGCGTCGGCAAGGCCGAGGCCCACAAAGTCGGAGGCCTTTATGGTGCCAACCTCGGCCTCCCTGACCTCGGCCCATTTGGTGGTGGCCTTGATACCCCTTTAAAGGTATTCAAGACCAAAACCTACAAACTCCTCGGAGACCTTGTAATCAACAATTATTTTCTCCAAGGCATCTGCAAGAAAGGCCTTCACAGCAGCATTAACCTTCCTCTGCAGGGCATCATCCTTGTCCTTCAAGGCCTTGGTGTGGCTCTGGATGAGTGCAGAGATGTCCTTTTCTAGGCCTTGGGCCTTGTTTTCAGAATTTTGGGCCTTGGTCTCAGCATTTTGCAACTCCGTCCTCAGACGGTCGACCTCGGGCTTCAGGATGCTCTCCACCTGCTCAGCCTCTTGCCCCTTCTGGATCAGAGGCAATTTCCTCAAGGCCCAGTTAGATAACTGGTACATGGCAGTCACACTCTGCACAGACAATGAAGAGGTTAGAGGGAAATAAATTCAGAGGTCGCACTTGGCAAAATGAACGAGCCATACCTGGACGGCTCTGTGGAGGCCGAACTCAACTAGCATATGAGTTTCCATGGCCCTGTAAAAGCGCTTATCGGCATCAGTCATCACGTTGGCAAGGGCGTCCATGGCCTGCCTGCTGTTGCCGACCATGCTCTCGGAAAGCTTCAGCTGGTCCAGACGAGCAGCTAAGGTATCGGCTGTGATAGGAATTACAGCGTCTGGAGTCTTCCTTTGCCTGAAGCTCGGCCTCTGATCCTCAGGGGGATGGACCTCAGGGGCCCTCTTCTTGGACTTGGATGCTGAGGGAGCAGGTGGAGGAGCATTCAAACCGGTCTTCTTGACAAGTCTAGCCAAGCTTGGAGCTGCCATCTCCCACAACTCGTCTGAAATGCCTGGTGGTCTCTCTGCAAAAATGAAAAGATAAGACTCAGAAATAAAGTAAGTATAATCAAAGGTTAGACTTGAAATAAAAATAAAAATCCTTACCAAAGTCAACTAGGGGACTTCCACCTAAGCTCGTCCCCGAGAGGTACTGGGGGGTCAACAGATGCTCGAACTTGACAAACATCCCATGGGCCCCTTGGTCTTGCAGGGCCTTCACCTTTTTACCATTTTGAACACTTAGTCCAGGGTCGGCCTTAGCAGACATGGTGACTTTTCCCCATTTAAGGGGTATTCTCGGCTCATAAAAGGAAGAGGGAATGGAAGGACCAAATTCCCATAGCCCTGAGGCAAAAAAGTACCGAGGTTTCCAATTATGATTGGAGGTCTGAGTGACCAAGAGCATCTTTTTCTCAGGCCTCCAAGCCACGAAGTGATAGTAGCTCGGATGATTCTTGGCCGAGGTGGGGACGTAACAACCAGCAAAGACCTGAACTGGGAGGTCAGAGTTGTGGACCGCCCTCCACAAGATAATGGCCCCTATGATAACTCTCCAAGCATTGAGAGAGAGCTGTGAGGGGGCCAAGTTAATGAAGGAAAGGATGGACCTGATGACAGGGTGAAAGGGAAGACGAAAACCTAACTTGAACATCTGCTCGTACAAGTAGATCTCTCCATCTTGACCATGGTAGGCCCTCTCTTCCCTCAGAGGTCTCCTTAAGTGGATATAGGGACTGATGGAGTATAAGTACCTGAAGTGCAATAGATCCACCTTAGTAACTGTGCTTTCATACTCGGCCGCCTCAGATGTGTCAACATCACTTTCGGCATCCTCATCGTCGTCAGACTCAACGTCGGCTGGAGCAGACGTAGACGGGTGACCAGGGAACCTTTGAGCAAACTCGGCCCCAGTAACGTCCGACAGTGGGATGGCATTTAGAATGGGAGGCACAACTACACTTGGCCCAACAAGCTCAACCTCTGAAGAAGAACTTGAGGTACTTTAGCCATTTTGGGACGAGGCCCGACTGGAAACCTCGGCCTAGTCAGGGTCCTGACCAGCCTGAGGAGTGAAGTCCATGGCCTCTTGGAAAGAGTCCATAGACATCGGGTCGGAGGTGGAAGACTCAAACTCTGACATCGGCAAGTTATTGGCAGAGGCGTCTGTCTGATAGAAATTCTCAGGTGGACGAGGGTATACCACCTTGAGAGGTGGAGGAAAGAGAGGTTTGACAGGGAACTCCTGTGACCTACGAGCTTCTTCCTGAGCTCTCTCTATTTGCCTAATTTTCTCTAAGGTCTTTTCTCTAAGAGATGGGAAGTCTTCAAGAAGTTGATACAGGGGTCTGAGCATCGGGGGACGACCCAAAACTTTGGCAGACCCTAAACTTGAGGAAAAATCTTAAAAACTACAAACGAGTTTGGCTTGAAAGATTAAGGGGACCAAAGATCAAACCAAAGAACTTTTGCAGAAAACCTAGCTCACTGGAAAATTCAAACCCTCACTGGAAAACTCATATGACCACTGGAAAATTCAAACCCTCACTGGAAAACTCATATGACCACCGGGAAATTCAAACCCTCACCGGAAAATTCAAATTAAAATGCCAAAATGAAGGAGATGGAGAGGGGGAGGTACCTGAGGGTGAGTTGATGAATGAAATAGAGGAAATCGCGCAAGAAACGAGATATTTCCCTGCAGAACAAGCGCTGGAACGAGGGAGCTTCGGAGAGAGAGAGTTGCAGAAAACAGGGCGCGAAGGAGAGAAATGAGGAAGAAGAAAGGTTTTTAACCTTTAAATACTTGAGCACGATTCCCAAGGCTCATCATTGCCTTGGGAAGCCCAAGGGACAACTGACAGCACATGCCAACCAAGCGGGCACGCCTTGGCTTGGGACAGGTGTCACGCAGGTGTTGGCCTTGGGGTGAACAGGCCTCGGAGGCAGGAATCCCCTAGCCACCTGCTCTCGCAAATGACTAAGGGCTGGGGGGTGATTGATATGCCCAAGTATAACCTCAGCCAGGGATACCTACCTCGGCCGAGACATTGGTAGGCCCAATAAGGGGTAAGGACCACCGGTATCATCCCTCGGCCAGGACTACTTCGGCCCCGACCGACATTACTACATGCACCTCCCCAAGGATACTACGCACGTCGCAGATATCAACAGCACCCTCAAGTGCCCAGGAATAGCAACCTCGGCCATCAGTAGGCCGAGATAACAAGGAGCCACCGATTCACCTTCATCATGGATCCTACCTCGGCTTGGGCCGAGGTTACCAGAGGTATTAGTAAACATCAGCATGCCACATGCCTAACCTCGGCTCAGGCCGACCCTAGCATATACCTCGGCTGACATCAGGCCGAGATTCCTCATGATATTTCGCGGATTGAGCGGACATCCAACCTTTATAGCTCGGCCTTTCCTAGGCCGAGGCCATTCACCAACATGACTGCCGAGCATCTGTTGACATCTGGATAAGGACACCTGGGCACAAATCAGTTATAACAAGATTATTCTCCACATGTGGGAGAATATTTCATCATCATTACCTACATGTGGCCATGACAGGTGGCACACCCCCATTGGTGAGGAAACTACACACATACACATTACATGCATAGGGGGTACATTACACCCCCTAGAAACTATATAAAGGGATCATCCCCTACCTTGCAAGGGGATCCAGATATTAAAACCCTAGCTAAAACTCTGTTTAAATACATACTGTAGAGAGAGAAAGAGCTTGAGAGGTTGTATCCATGGCCATTAGTGCCTTCTTTCAGTGATATTACTCACACACTCACAGTGGACGTAGGCCAAATTGGCTGAACCACTTATCTTCAGGTGTTATTCCCCTTATCCTCACCTCATTCTTATCTTCTTTATACTGCTATGTTGCCATTGTTGCATCTATATTGAGCTTGCAAAACACCTCACCTGGTGGTGCTGATTCCCAGCATCATCATAATTATATGTAATATTTTCACCTGGTGGTGAAAATATTACATATATAAAACTATTTCATAATTATATTAACACAGTAAGTGTTATTGTTTGTGAAAATGTCACAGATATAAAACTATTTCATTTTCTGATGTATACAATAAAGTTTAATATCTATGACATTTTTACAAACAATAGCATTTACTGTGTTATTACATTATATATATATATATATATATATATATATATATATATATATATATATATATATATATATATATATATATATATATAATATGCTCATATTTTTAAAGCTCTGCGCCACCGGCACCTAATGTTACCCAAACTCACCCCAAACCGGCGCTCAAGAGGATCCAGATACCCTTTATCCAATTTTATTTTCAACGGTCCGCGCCAGCGGCACCCCATGACACTCTGGTCGATCCAAAACCCTTTTATTCAAAAGTCTCTTATTTTCAAAGGTTCGCGCCAGCGGCACCACATGCCACCCTTACCCATCCCAAATCGGAGCTCTGAAGAAGGTCGTTGAAGCTCCAACAATGGTGGTAAGGATTGGATGCCGCTAGCGCGAACCTTTAAATATAAGGTAACTTTGAAAAAAAGGTTTTGGATCCACCGGATATATATATATATACTGTGTAATATTACCACAGTAAATGTTACTGTCTGTTTGTGAAAATGTCACATATATAAAACTATTTCATATTCTAGTTCATACAGTAAAGTTTACTGTTTGTGTAAATTTTTTTCTTTGGAATTTTATAGTCTTCATGGATCTTGTTTGATAGATCTCGTCGAGCAGATTTCAAAAATAGTAATTTTGCGAAAAACAGATTTGTGAATAAAAAGTTATGATCATTTAAAGATTAAAAAAAAGTTCAACCACTTATGTAACTTCCTAAAGGAAGTTACGGATGATTAGTTATAAAAGGGTAAAATTGTAAAAAAAATCCCTAAAAAGTTGAAATATGACCTATATGATTGTTGAAAAGTCAATAGGACTTATATGAATGTTGACCCGACAGATGGGACTTAAATATAATTATCTTTTATTTTTTTGGTCCGCGCCAGCGACACCATTTTTCACCATTTTTCATGGTGTTTTTAGTACAGAGACTAAATTTATAAAATTGTATGGAGTGTCCTATTTTTATACACTTTAAACATTATGAGGACAGTTTCCCAAAACCCCCTTTTTTTTAATGAGTGAAAAAAATTGTAACTAAACTTGTCATAGGTTTTATCCTTAACAAAAATTATCATTACCAAAAATCAAAATAATTTTTTTGAAGTTGTAAAAAAATTGTTACGGATAAAATTGTTGGAAATTAATTGTTGATACCAAATTTAATCTGCTGACGTGGACCATTCACTTGAAGACACGTGTCAACCTACATGGCAATTACAAACACTTTCAACGAACAACATAATGTCACCGAGCTACTCAAGCACCCCAAGCAACTCAATCATACCGAGCAGCTTAGGCGCCCCGAGGAACTCAAGGCTTCGAGAAACTTAAGTGTATTGAGTAACTCAGGCGGTCCGAGAAGCTCAGCGTGCAGAGCATACAAATCAGGAGAATAAAAAAGACGACTGCGCATTAAATGCTCATTATTATCGTACAGATGTATATGTCTACTAGATAACAACGCATTGTCCTTTCACATGTACAACCTAAAGGCTATAAATGCATTGTAATCTCCTCATTAGAGGGGGACTGGGAATTTTTTGGTAAACTCACTTATCAAGAATTCTAGGCAAACAACCAGCAATACAAAAACAGTGGACGTAGGCCATTCTCATCAGGATGAACCACTTTAAAAATCCATTGTCTTATATTCATTTATCTATTTTTATCTGTAATTAAAATAATTAGATCAAATCTAGTTTTTTACATCAACAGATTGGCGCCGTCTGTGGAAAACGACTGTACTTGTCATTTTTCACCAAAACAATTCATTATCTATGGCTAATAATCTTGAATCCAGTAATCGAAACACTGGGGTCCCTCCGAACCTTTCTACTCCCCCAAATGTTCAAGATCTTACTGGTGTAATGGCTAATTTGGCCCAAGGCCAGACGACCATGCAAGAAACCATGCGACAACTTATACAAACTGTTCAAGGCGGAGTGCCAACCCAATCAGGACAACGAAGTGTTTAGAGAAATATCCGTTTACCCTCTTCGCGAACTAGGCGAAGGCTATTCCCAGAGGAATCTCGATCCAGACGCACCGACTCATATCGTACTGAAAGATCTAATAATCCTTCTTATCAACCTGGTCGGACTTCCTCAGTACGAGCTACAGATTCTCAATGAAACGTCACTCTATCCCCGGAAAGGACCAGTGCTCTAGAAAGGTTGAGTAGAGTCTCTCCTTTTGATCGTTTGGGCCCTAGGAGGAATATAAGTCCTCCTAGGATTGCGTTGAGGAACTCTCAACGACCATCCGATTTAAGGGAAGGCTCTGCCCAATCATGACCAATTGCTCGTAATGAAAGATCCCAAGAAGAAAATTCAACGCGATCAGTTGCTCGAACCAATAGGCCCGAGGAGGGAAACGATGCATGAAAGGGCTCTATTCAGAGGTTGGAGGACAGATTAGGGGAAATGGCTAAGGCTAAGAATCCTCTACAAAGAACTTTCGTCCAAGGGACACCATTTGTACAGGCAATTGTGGATTTTCTCACACCATCAAAATTCAAAGCTCCTATGGTGACGCCTAAATATGATGGAAACAATATCAGGCTGTTGCTAATATCTATGCAGTTCCAGACGAGATGAGATGTAGGGCATTTTCAGGAACTCTTACCGGATTAGCTCAGATATGGTACAATAACCTTCCTCGGGGGAAAATTACGACTTTCTTTCAACTAGCAAAACTCTTTATTGGGAACTTCTATTTTGGAGCGAAACCAGTCAAACGTGTAGCACACTTGCTGAGTGTTAGACAGAAGACAGGTGAAAGCACCAGGGACTATATTACTCATTTCAATAACGAGAAACTTGAAGTAATTGATTACGAGGAGAAAATAGCAATTACTGCCCTGATGAGTGGACTGTTGTTAGATAAATTGTACTACACTTTAGCTAAAGATCCGCCTAGGACCATGGCTGAACTGATGGCAAAAGCAGCCAAAATCATGAATGCCGAGGAAGTTATGGCTGCAAAGAAGAATACAGACACTAAGGAGACCAAGGTCGAGGCTGACAAGACTGAGAAGAAGGATCAGAAGAATAATGGTGGCAACAGACAGTCGAAAGCAAAGCAAGCACTGGAATAGTTGAAGAAATTTGGAAATTATACTCCTTTGAAGGTAGATATAAACCACATTCTGGAAGAGATCAAGAACAACGAGGAGCTAAACTGTCCAGAAAAAATGAAGGCAGATCCTGACAAGAGGAATAAGTCTAAATATTGCGAGTTCCATAAAGACCATGGTCACACGACCAATCATTGCATAGCTCTACAGAATAAAATTGAAGCACTCATCAGACGAGGAAAATTGGCTAAGTATGTTGATCGCCAAAATGGTGGAAAGACCAGCAACCGAGGAAGGCAAAGGTCTATGTCTCCTCATCGAGCAAAAGAAGACAAGAAGAGAAGTCACGAAGAGGATCCAGAAGATGACCAAGATGACCCCGATCTCCCCAAAAGACCAAGGCAGCCAGAACGCGAGGTATTTTCAATCCATTTCGGACCATTTGAATGTAATGTTATTACAGGTGGAGATGCAGGAGGTGGAGATCTGACTTCGAAGAGAAAAGATTACCTCAATGAGGCTCAAGCTTGCTCGTACATTCAGCGAATAAATCTGGCTGAAGATGATCGCTCGAGGAAGGTGAATAAAGACAAACTGGTCATTGGTTTCTCTAAGATCGACCTGGCAAGTATACTATATCCTCATGATGACCCATTGGTGATCAAGATAAGAATTAAGGAAGTGGTGATTTCACGAGTACTGGTGGATAATGGTAGCTCGGCATATATCATGTTTTATCCATGCTTTGACAGTTTGAACCTGAAGCTAGCCTAGTTGGAGCCATATCATAGGCCCCTCCTTGGCTTTACTGGAGAGAAGGTTTTCCACTTGGGACGATCAAGTTAGATATGCTTATCGATACATGGCCTGCTTGTCGAACAAAAAGAGTACGATTTTTCGTAATGGATAAAAATGTCCAATCAACTTACAATATCATAATAAGAAGGGTAGGTATGAAGAAGTTCGAAGCAGTACCATCTACTGTACATCAATGTTTAAAATTCCCAACCAACTTTGGAGTAGGAGTAGTGAAAGGTGTGACCAGAAAGTAGCTCGGGAATGCTACTATTCATCTGCAAACAAGAGGAACGTAAAGAATCCAGAAAGAAGACTACTACTTATCAACTGGATGAAATAGAAGATGCAGAGATTAAAACGTTAGACCCTAGAGACGAGTCTCATCTCGTAAAGGGCCAGGTCATGGAGGCTACCGAAAATATCATTTTGGACGACGAGCATCCAAAACGAACAACTCAAATTGGTGTATCACTGGATGTATCAATAAAATAGGAATTGATAGCATTTCTAAGGCGCAAAAAGAAGACTTTTGCATGGAGCCATGAAGACATGCCAGGGATAGACCCGAGTTTCCTGTGTCATGAGCTCAACGTGAACAAGGAGATCAAGCCAGTGAAGCAGCGAAGAAGAGTGTTCAATCCTGAGATGAACCAAGCCATACAGGAAGAAGTAGAGAAGCTACAAAAAGCTTTTTTTATTGAGGATGTCAAATATCCTGATTGGCTAGCAAATGTGGTGATGGTAAAAAAGAAAAATAACAAGTGGAGGATGTGTGTAGACTTCACTGGTCTTAATAAGGCATGCCCAAAGGATCATTTTCCTTTACCCCGAATCGATCAACTAGTGGATGCTACCTTGGGGCATGAATTGTTGAGTTTCATGAATGCTTATTCTGGTTACAACCAGATTAAAATGAAGCATGAGGACATGGAAAGTACCTCTTTTATCACCCTAAGGGGAACTTATTGCTATAATGTTATGCCTTTTGGACTTAAAAATGCAGGTGCGACATATCAGCGGCTGATGAATAAGGTGTTTGCAGAGCAAATCAGTCATAACATGGAGGTTTATGTTGACGATATGCGGACGAAGAGCAAGAAAGCTGCTGATCATCTAGTTGACCTAAGTCAGACCTTTGATCAACTAGAGAAATATCAAATGAAGCTGAATCCCACCAAATGCATATTCGGAGTACGAGAAGGCATGTTTCTCGAATATATTGTTAACCAACGAGGAATTGAGGCGAACCCTGAAAAGATCAAGGCTCTATTGGAGCTATGATCTCAAACCACGAAGAAGGAAGTGCAAAGTCTCACAGGGCGAGTTGCAGCACTTAATAGGTTTATGTCACGAGCAACTGACATATGCCTCCCATTCTTCAAAACACTTCGAAAAACTTTTGAGTGGAATGATGAATGCGAGTAGGCTTTTCAAAAATTGAAAAAATATCTGGGGACACCTCCATTGTTATCTAGACCAGTGATGGGAGAAAAACTATACTTGTACGTGGCAGTTTCAGAAAATGCAGTAAGCTCGGCGTTGATAAGAGTGGAGGACGGAGTACAAAAACCAGTCTATTACACCAGCAAGGCTTTTCGAGGAGCATAAATCAGATATCCAAGGTTGGAGAAGTTGGCACTAGCATTGATCGAAGCAAGCAGACGGATGAGGCCATACTTCCAAGCCCATACTATAGTGGTGTACACCGATATGCCATTAAGATAAGCTCTGCATAAATCGGAGAAATCAGGAAGATTGATGTACTGGGCAGTAAAACTTGGTGAATATAATATAATTTATAAGCCTAGATCGTCGCTCAAGGGGAAGGAAGAAGATTATTTTATCGCAGAGTTTACTCAGGAAAGTGCCTCCGAAGAACAGGAGTTCAATACAGACCACCCTGTGGATGTTACAGGATCATCAAATTTAAACCCCGACTAACTTACGTCGGTAGACGAGCAAAATAAGGTGATCAACAGGCAACGAGAAGTGCCGAAGGAGGACAAAAGGAAGCATCAAATATTCCACCGAGGAACTTTGTCTGATCAAGAATTTGATAATGAAGTACCTATATGGAATTTGTATGTGGATGGC
Source organism: Sambucus nigra (assembly GCA_949130495.1). Classification (NCBI taxonomy): domain Eukaryota; kingdom Viridiplantae; phylum Streptophyta; class Magnoliopsida; order Dipsacales; family Adoxaceae; genus Sambucus; species Sambucus nigra. The sequence goes on along the minus strand of OX422209.1, from coordinate 138,225,947 downwards.
TCTTCGTGCACTACAGGTAGTGGATAAGGGATTGTCTTAAACAGTCCGGATGAGATTGATATTGAGTATGCTCTGCGCTTTCAATTTAAAGCTTCTAATAATGAGGCCGAATATGAAGCCATGATCTTAGGCTTAAATCTGGCTAAAACCATGAAGGCAGAGCAGGTTGTTGTATTCAGTGATTCCCAGTTAATCGTAAATCAAATTTTGGGGGTGTATGCAGCAAAAGAAGAATTAATGGTCAAGTATCATGCAAAAGCAATGGAGGTAGTATCGATTTTTACTGCAGTTCAGTTGTTTAGAATACCCAAAGTGGAGAATGTAAGAGCAGACGCCCTAGCTCGGTTAGCATCAGCCACACGCACCGAGCTACGAAGAACAATCCCAATAAAGATCCTGGCTGGTCGGAGCATATACGAAGATCTGATGATGAACTTCATTGCCCTCGACTTCGGACCATCTTGGATGGATCCCATCAGGGCCTATATTGAAGAGGGGGCTTTACCAACTGATAAACTCGCAGCCAAGAAACTGAAGTTTAAAGCTGCTCGTTATATATTGAACAACGACATTTTATATAGACGAGGAGTTATAGCAGGGTTACAAAGATGTGTCCATCCCTCCGAAGTGAAAGATTTGATCGAAGAGGTTCATGAAGGGTCTTGTGGAGCCCATGTAGCAGGTCAGACGCTTTTGCAGAGAATAACAACGCTACTGGCCAACAATGAGAGCCGATTGCGTAGATTATGCTAAGAAGTGCGATAAATGTCAACTTTTCTCTTCCATCCGAAGAAATCCCCAAGCATTATTAACACCCATAACGTCCCCTTGTCCATTCACCATATGGGGGATAGACTTGATAGGACCATTTCCAACGACCAAGGGACGATTCAAATACCTCGTGGTTGCTGTGGATTACTTTACCAAATGGGTGGAAGCTGAGCCTCTCATTGATATGACGTACGACAAAGTCTATCAATTTATTTGGAGGAATATTTTTTTTTGTAGATATGGTCTCCCACATGCATTCATTACTGACCATGGAACCCAGTTTAATAACGAGGAGTTTGCTGTGTACTGCCATCAATCCAATGTACTGAAGATCCACTCTGCACCAGGCCATCCCCAAAGCAATGGGCAAACTGAGGTGACAAACAGAACGCTACTAAATGGTTTGAAAAAACAACTGGATGAGGCAAAAGGAAATTGGATTAACGAGCTATATTCTATGTTGTGGGCTTATCGTACCACACCACGAACAGCGACAGGAGAGTCTTTATATATACTGGCATTTGGCAGTGAGGCTGTCATACCTGCTTAATTAGGTCTACCCACGCATAGGGTGCTTAATTTCAATTCTCCTGTCAGTGACTTGATGAGAAGATTAGACCTGGATATGTTCAAAGAAGTTAGGGAAGAAGCAGCAATCAGGAATGCAACATATCAATAACGAACAACTTTGTTCTATAACAAAAGAGTGAAGAAGTGTGATTTGAAGGAAGGGGATTATGTGTTGAAGAAAGTGATTCAAAAGCATAACAAACTGGAAGCCAACTGGTATGGACCCTACAGAGTACCAGAAGTTGTTCGTCCAGGGACATATAGGATTGAAACCTTGGAAGGAGAAGAATTCAAGAATGCATGGAATGCAGAGCATCTGCGCAACTATTATCAGTAGTTTAAATTCATATGTAACGCAGTTTTTTCAAAATGAATAAAGTGATGTTTCACCCCCATTTCTTTTTATTGAAGTTTTTTTTTAGTATTAGTGCAACACATTACACAAACCACAAACCCAAATTCAGAGCAACACAACAAATCAATTACCACCAACTCCGATTGGTCGGGAATCAATTACCACCAACTCCGGTTGGTCGGGAATCAATTACCACCAACTCCGATTGGTCGGGAATCAATTACCACCAACTCCGGTTTGTTGGTAAACCAATTACAATTAACTCTGGTTGGTTAGTACCAAACTAGGTAAGAAGTTGGATGACCTCCCGGGGCATCCACTGTCTAGGCAACAAGATAATCCATACGAGATTACTACAACTAAGCAGGAATATGGGATGCAAATCATTCCATTGCTTAGGCCCAAAGAGTGACAAGTCACTATAATCAAACAACAACTGGAACGAGTATAGTATATATATTTACCAACCAACAAGCAAAGACATCCTACAAATTATTTAGAAGAAAATGAAATGGCAAAAGACTAAAAATTTCTTCATTCAAATCAAGTAAAATTACACAGGATGTGAAAAGTCTGATTCATTACATATGAATATCCTACTCTATAGGTCTCTTCCCCTCTGCTTTTGAAACAGGTTCTACCCCGGATGGAGGATCATCTAATGCATAAGGAGAATTTATAAAGTTTACAACTCGCAGCGTTCTAACATTCATTACAGAAGGCCGATCAAGCAAGTGCTCTGGGCGAGATATCTAAAAGTTTTCATGAAGACTGTAATCGTCGAGATACTTGGAAACCAAGCATTGAGGAATTGCACGAGCAGGAATCCAACTAGTATCAAGCTTAAAAGGAGGCACGGGCAAATCGAGCACTTCAGGATCGAAATAATCCCCTAAGTAGTGGCCCTGCTCCAATTTTAGCACACACAAGGCATTCAACCACCCCTGCTTATATCCCTCATTATTTGACTGCTGCAACCGAGCATCGAGATGGTACAGAGCTTTGTTATACCCAGCCATCCAAAATTCCCTGGGCTGCTTGTGGAACTGATAAGTTTACCTCTCGAGTTGCTCGTGGAGTTTCTTCACTAGAATTTCTTTACTTTTTAGAGCAGAGCTTTGATTAGAGAGTTGTTCGGTGAAGTTCAGAATCTTCTTAGACATTTCTGCCAAGGCTTGGTTCTTCGCCATCAATTGAAAGGCTCGATTCTCTAAATCCGACTGCATTCTCGCTTCTTCAACAGTGACCAGACCAGCCCTTGCTAGACCACGAGAAGATCTTGCTCTACCACGAGTAGTTGAGGAGGGTCCAGCTCGTTTTAAAGTTTCTAACTCATCTCGTAAGTTAGCATTTTCTACTTCCAAAAATGAAAAACCATCATCATTTACTGGGACCAGGGCTCCCGAGGAGGATGCAACAGATTTGAGTTATTTTATTTCCTCCTCCAAAGCAATGTTCTCCTGCTCCAACAACTTGGCGATATGCCTTTTCTCTTCAACTTGAAGCTTCAGAACACTCTCTTTCTTCTCATGAGCAGAGATGAATTTGTCATACCCTTTGTCAGCACTCAATTGTTGATATTTTTTCTCGTATCCTTGATGCAAAAGTGTAGAGGATTCTTTGTACTGCTGCTGAAGTTTCTCGATCGTTCCTTGGAGATATTCAATCATCTCATAGTAGGCCACATTATTAGCAACAACACGATCGAGCAAGCACTTCAAGTATTGGTAAGCTTCAACTGCTCGGTCAAAAGCTCCTGATCCGAGGATGTCAATTATCTTGGCCTTATTAAGATCTGCATGACCAGCTTTAAAATAGTCATTGCATTTCTTCATAAATTCTGTATCATGAGCTGATAAGAGCTCCATCCTGGACATAAATTAGCAAAGAGGAGAAATAAAAAGAATCAATAATGATGCAGACAGAGAGAGAGTAAAAGAGAAATTCAAGATGAATGACGAACAACCAAAGTTCAAAATTTTATTCATCATAAGAGAAAATACATAATTCAGGGTTACATTCAAGAGATCAACAAAATAAAAGCCCGGACAACTTTACACCTTCTCCTTGTTTCTTTCAACTTCCACAGAAGGTTGGGATGAAGGGGCTGGTTGCTCGAAAGACAATGGTAGCTGCTCGGCAGAAGTACTGGTTGGTTGGAGTTGCTCAAAAGGTTGAGCAACAGGAACAGTGGGGACCTTATCTCCAATCATCATAGAAGATTCATCTGAAGCAGCTTCATCCTCTTCTTCTTCTCCAGAAGAGGGAGGAGGGCCATGAGTATGCTGCTGGAATAATTCAGAATTCTCAGCAACCTTCAGCTCCTACAAGGATACTACCCATCCATTCCTAAAATATTTGACACCTGCATATTCCATTTGAGAAGACATGACGGCCATACCCTTATTCCAGCCTTTGTCCCAACCAGCACTAAATGATTTTTTGACTGCAGCTTTCCTTTTTGCCTTCTCCGAGGAGGTCCTTTCCCTAAGGAGCTCCTCAGTAGACTTCAACTTTTCCTCCACCTCCGTTTTCTATCGCTCAAGATCTTGAAGTTTAATAACTTTGTCTTCAGCAGACTTAAGCTTAATCTCAAGCTCCTTGTTGCTCTGTTCAAACTCCTTGTTGCTCTGTTCATACTCCTTCAACTTCTTCTCCAATTCCTTGGAGGCATTCACAGCTTGATCTCTGTCAATCTCAACGAACTTAAATTTCGTCTCCCAAGCAACTTTATCTTCCTCGTACTTTTGACGAGAATATTTCAAAGATTGGGTCAGCCCAACAAAAGCTTCCTCTACTCCACCTGAGGAGCTTGAATCCCTAATAGCTTCATCCTTCTTCAAAATGCTGTTGAAACACATCATCAGCTGAAAAAAGAAATAACTTTAAGTCAATACATGAACATAGTATTAAAAAATAAAGAGGTCAAGCTAAAGATACTTACTGAAGAAATGTGTTGAGCAGCCAGTGTAATAAGTTTCTCGCGAGAAAAGTTGTCTTCAACACCTTGAGATTATGGAACAATCCAGGATCTTACCAAGCTCACAACAGAGCTCGGAGCAACAATAATTGGAACACTACCTTCAACATTTGAAGGTTGAGAGATAGGTTCAGCAGGTCTCTCAGAAGAGCTTTTCTTTAATCTCCTCAGAGGAGCTGGAGCATTTTCAATTAAAGATGTTGTCTTTATTGGTGATATGACAACAACATCACTCGAAGGAGAGATAGTAGCAGTCTTACTTGGAGCCACAGGGGGCTTTTTGCCAGCTTCTTTAGCAGCAACAAGAGGGGGTACATCTATAGTTTTTGTCTCTTCTTCTGGGACATCTTGTTTACTTTTCTTCGCCTTCACAGTGGCAGAGGCAGACTTGTCAAAAAAGGCAGGAGATTTTCTCTTCTTCATCAGATCAGTGATAGGAATATTTAATTTAGAAGAAGAACCTTCCACACTAGTCTCAGAGGCTGGTACTTGGTCAAGATCAACCACCACTGGACGAGGACGAGCAGTGAAAGATGAAGTGTAGCTTTTGTATTGCAACAAGTAAGAAGCAGATCTAATATGCTCCTTAGAAACAGATTGGTGCAAGCTCCAGATAAGTTTTAAATGCTTTATATTAACATCAGTTTCCTTTGGAGGTTTTCTTTTACTGTCAACTGCAATAAGGAAAAATCAAATGTCAGTGATGCATTTTATTAAATACAAAGAAAACAAGATTTCAAAAATAAAAACAACCTATCCCATTGCCATAAAGTGGACACCTGGGACCTTGGTATACATCATCTCCATTTAGTGGAGGGTGTTGCCAATTTTTCATCATGACCCCATGATCGAAATAATCCCTATTGGCATCAGGAAGATTGACAACTAACGCTATATTCAAAAACATAGTTTTTAAATCGAAAGTACTGTCACTGGTAACCCATCTGTAGCAATACATAATCTATGGAATCCCTAAACGGGTTCCATGAAGTTGGTTCAACCTATGTACGCCATTAACTACCCTCCATGTATTTGGAGCCACTCTTGCAGGTACAACATCAAAATATTGGCAAAACTCCAAACACAGGGGATTTGGCGGGAAAGAAAAGTCATATTTGGCTACAAAAAGACAGGGGAACCAATGTCCCTCAGCCAAAGAAAAATAATAAGAAGGTTTAGAAAGTTCTTCTAAAATAACTCATGAAGGGATTGAAAATTCAGATCGAAATTTGTCCAGCGATTCAACAAGATAAACTATGATGAACAAAGTAAATAAAGGAGAGGGAAGAAAATCTTACAGAAAAAGGAGAAATCAATTGACAATGAATGATGGGAAGAACAAAGGCACGAGATAGAGAGAAAATGAAGAGTTCAAAGATACAAATTTAAAGAGTGAAAAATGATAGGATTTCTGCCGCGCTTAAATACTTTATCTCGGGAATAGAGAAAGTCAATGATTACAAGAGAAGACATTTGCGTTTTCGGCGGCTAAAAGAATAAAAGGACACAAATATCGAAGTGGTCATAAAAATTCAAAATATTTATGAAGTCTGATATTATGCGCTCAAAAAAGGAATTATAAAATTTTCCTAAAATCCATGAAGACCCGTAATCCAAGCAGTCTTCGAGCAAAATTTTCCACACTCTCCTTCAACCTTAACTGTGAAATATTGGGGGCTTCTGTTGATACAAAATTTAATCTGCTGACGTGGACCATTCACTTGAAGACACGTGTCAACCTATATGGCAATTACAAACACTTTCAACGAACAACATAATGTCACCGAGCTACTCAAGCGCCCCGAGCAACTCAATCATACCGAGCAACTTAGGCTCCCCGACGAACTCAAGGCTCCGAGAAACTTAAGTGTACCGAGCAATTCAGGCGGTTCGAGCAACTCAGCGTGCAGAGCATCCAAATCAGGAGAATCAAAAAGACGACTGCGCATTAAATGCTCATTATTATTGTACAGATGTATATGTCTACTAGATAACAACGCATTGTCCTTTCACATGTACAGCCTAAAGGCTATAAATACATTGTAACCTCCTCATTAGAGGGGGACTGGGAATTTCTTGGTAAACTCACTTATCAAGAATTCTAGGCAAACAACCAGCAATACAAAAACAGTGGACGTAGGCCATTCTCATCAGGCTGAACCACTTTAAAAATCCATTGTCTTATATTCATTTATCTATTTTTATCTGTGATTAAAATAATTAGATCAAATCTAGTTTTTTACATCAACATTAATGTAGAATTTTTTTTTGCTGTGACAATTTAGTCATGAACTTATGCCATTTGGAAATATCAAATATAAACATTAATTTTAAAAACTTCCCAAAACTCGGGAGGGCCAACCGCCCGTGCATATGAACATTTTTTACACTTAAAATGCTCAAATACATTTTTCTCCGCAAAAAAATTGATTTACTCCAAGACAATTATAAGTAAAATAGTTCTCCTAGGGTAAATGAAGTGTTGCGAAAAGAGTGAATCTTCTTTTAGAAATTTTTTTCCAAATAAGACTAAAAGACAAAAAACACTCGCGTGACAAGTAAAGTGTCACAGGAGCCTAGTTTCGCCACTTTTTAATTAGCAAAACTAATTACAATTGGAATCAATTTTACTTATCCAGACAACTTTTGTAAATATGCGAACAACTCCAAAGAGTCAAAAATACAAAATGAATCAATAAAAACAACATAAGACTCTAAAAAGGACCTTAATTAAACTCATTTTATGCCTACTTTTCATTTTTACCTTAAACCCAGAACCAAAGGTTTATATGAAGTTATCACCTTAGTGAGATGCACTTTGACAGTGTCCTTTTTGGATAAGAGTAACAATATACCGACACAAAAATTCAATACAATTGACGTATCGCACCCGCATTGGCTTGTGTCCAAAATTTACAAGGCTACACTTTTAGTGTAGCCCGACCACACGCAAATGAGAGTGCGATACGTCATTTGTGTAGTAATTTTGTGTCTAATTTTTGTGTTGGCCTAGCATTTTCTTTTAAAAAGAAACTCCTCATCAACAGTACGTTATGAACCTTTTCCTTTGCTTTTAAGTTCAAAATTCTATATAAAACAGTCGTTCTTTACACAATATAGACACAAATCTCAACAGTTCTTTAGAGGCAACATCTAATTGCAATTACGCATTTATTCTGTCAGCATATATATAATTCACTTCACACGTTATGCCTTTGTGGTTTCTCCATGTATGTTATTCATGTATAGGTCAAGGTCGCACATGAGAACTTGTCTGTCCCACATCAATATTACAGGAGGGGTGATGCTAAACGCACCTCCATAAATTATACTGGACATCACCTATAAAAATACCATACAAATCTCCAAATGTTATATACTTCACCACAAATCAAGCATCTACAAGTCAAAGTTATTTAAACTGTTTTTTTTTATCAAATTTGATTTTCTCATCCTTTTCTCTCTCCACACTCTTCTTTCTCTCCCTCAAAACTTTAAAAACTTTAACTTTAACAATACCACTGATCAAGTGGGAAAAGTAGCGCGTGTAAAGACGCAAATCGTTGTTTTCGTTTCGCCAACTCAATACAAAAACCTAAGTTACAACTACACTTGCGAGGCAAGTAGAGCGGTAAGTCGGGTATCGAGAATCCACAGAGACGAGTTGTTAGAATTTATAAGGTTTAATATTCCGAAATAAAAGTGGAAAAGGTGAATTACAAACTAAAAGAAAAGATGCATGAAAGGGAAAGATTAATCTAGGCGAGGGAAATTAAACTAAATTAATAAAGAGAATAAAAACTATAGGTTGCGTCGAATACCCCTCACCCGAGTTAATTAGTATAAAATGGTTACATGGGTCGACGAGTTATTAAGGTTGCGTCTCGTTTCGACAGTTAAGTAAATCAAGGGTTGTCACACCCCTAAATTTACATAAAAGCCACATACGATTTTGGTGTCAACAAATACCCCGGAAATTACGCGCGAAAGGTCGTAAGCACGGGACATACATGATATGCCCCGTCAAATCTCCTAGGCGTAATAACTAGGACAACGCACCCGAAATAGACCCGTAAACACCATCACCAAAGCAAAGCAACATGTCAACCCGAGTGAGTTCAATTCAAACACAACCTAATTTAAATTACCTAGAAAGCATATTAAAAACGCGGTAAATGGAAAGCGGGAATAAACGCGGTAAAATTACACTACAAAGCAAGTAATCAAAGCATGTAAAGAAAGCATGTAAACCTAAATTAGAAAGCTTGTAAATTAACTAGAAAGCAATAAATGAAGAAATACAACTATATTCAAATGGTAGGGGAGATGAATAGTCAACTTACAATCCAAATGGGGTGTCAAACCAAAGAGAAATGAAGAAGAACCAAGCGAAAACCCAAACCCTAACCTATTCTATCTTCTAAAACTATCTAAAAACGTTCACCTCTGTTTATTACATCAACATTGGCTTATATACCAAGTGGGAATTAAATTAGAAAAGAAAAGAGAAAAGAAAAGAAATGCAAAATATCTGCTGAAAAACAGGGGGTCGATCGATCTACCATTTGGTCGATCGATCTACCATATAAGACGGGGCAAAAATGGGAAGGGTCGATCGATCTACCCTTTGGTCGATCGATCGACCAAGCAAGGGCAGACTGCATTTTCCCCTGTTTTGGCTTGCATTTCTTCTCCGCTAAAATCGTCGTAACTTCTTCGTTATGAATCGGAATCACGCACCGTTTGCGGCCACGCGAAGCTTGCGAGGAGGGCTACAACTTCCATGAAGATGTTGGGCCAGGTGCCCAATCTGTAAAATGACTAAAATGCCCTTGAACGTGCGATTGTGTACGGGAATCGAGCGGAACGCATCCGAACTTCATACTTAGTACCTAAATACCTACAAAAGCCCAATTATACCTCATATAGCATGTTAACAATACAAACCGAGGTTGTCTGGTTAACGGACTTAAATATAGAGATTAAGGCACCCGAGGGGGCTAAAATGCGTAGGTTCGGAGGATGAAATACGCGATATTTGCGTATTATCACACCCCCTAACTTACACATTGCTAGTCCCTAGCAATAAAATAGGATGCAACAAGAAGAACAAGTAAACCAAAAGCAGGAGATAGTACAAAAGTATGGTATAAAAGCAAAAGGCCACTTTCGCGGGCGATTTGATTGCATTTAGCGTATGCAATAAGCCGTTAAACCCCTAGGTTACCCTAGCGGACGAGTGTCATCTCGTGAGGGTTTTCAGAGATGGTACCCACAGACATCACATGGTTTCCTCAAAATATACCCAATCCAACATACGACAAGCCCAACAAAAGCGAAAAGGATTCCATACGCATTATTAGCAAAGTGAATGAATTCACACAAAAGTCCAAATCATTAACATTATAGATTGCACCTCATAGAATTGAAACCTTAAAATGTGGGAGGGGAACGAGCACATGCAAAGTATGATTTGGCGAAAAATTTATATAAACCGGATAAACATTAAAGCAAGCATATATTCAATCCTCACGAGCATTACGCTCATCAAGCGAATTCACTCGAAACAGGGAGGTAACACACGGGACATGCGGGCTAAAGAGTAAATGTAAATGGGAACTAGGCCGCACACATGTCACAGATGAAGAACGCTATATATAAACTGAAAAACTGTAATCTCAATGAAAGGATACCACTCACTAAAAGAGGCGAAATGCATTTTCACAGATTATCACAACTATTATGACTTTTAAATTACATGCACCTAAGATCACATAGGACTTTAATAGGGTTATAATGTAGGCATGGCTAAGGTACGAAACGAAGGAATATATGTACGAATTCAAAGTGTTCGGAATGAAAACTCGGGATAATGGGATAATGCGGGCAATATCAAAATTGGAAAACAAGTTCCAAAACGGCATTAGATATATCATCGGGGAGAGTAATCAAAGCTTATTGAACTATATACACAATATTTACAACTTTCTCTTTCTCTTTCTTTTTCTTTTCTTCTTTTTCTCATTTTCTCTTTTGTTTTCTTTTGCTTTTTGCTTTCTCTTTTTCTTCACTTTTCTCACTACTTTCTTTTCTTTACTTGTCAAACTCTCATATGCCTAAATTGCAACCGTCATCATAGCAACATCATTCAATCCCAAGTAACATTCCAAACAAAGGTATGGAAAGTGTATGTATGGGCTAAAACTCCAATTTAGAGTTAGTTATGGTAATGGGGTTATGAACCGAAAGGCTAATATTTAGGCTCAAAGGGGTTAACGAGGGTAAACATATAAGGGTGAGGTCAAGGCTAATATGGGTGATATATCAAAGAGGGCCTATGATCATTTCACAAAGTTTACGCAATTCTCGAGTCAAAACAATATATGAAAATCATGCTCAAGTAACACATTTCAAGTATGAACTCAATTAATGAACGGTCAAATGAAAGAATAGTGAGATTACCGACGAATTCAACGTTTTCAATGAGAAAAGAATAATGTATAACACTCACAAACGACGAAAGGTACAAAGCTTACTCGGTGTAAGTATATACAATGCAACAAAAGATTACCGATTTATAAAAATCTTAAGCCAAATCAATATAACAATAAAAGTGCATGTGCTCATGGGATTAAAGTTTAATTCATGAAGTTATTCACAATATCAATAATTGAGACTAAAGTCTAATAACTTCTAAAATCGTGAACATGCATCATTGGGTTGTCTATTGGATCGGGCAATTATTAAAATTTATCATCGGAAACAAAGGCAAAATGCCCAAAAAGGATAAAAAAGAAAGAAAATCTTTTTGGAATTTTTAATTTTTCTAAGAAAAGCATACTAAGTAACTAACATGTGAGCAAAAACATGGACTAAATAAAGAAATGGATAGAATATCCCACACCCCCTAACTTAAAACTTGACATTGTCCTCAATGTAAATTAAGAACCAAGTCAAAGAGAGGAAAATAGCGATATTACCCAAAAGTGGAGCGATCCCCATAAGAACAAGTCCATAGAATCTACAAAACAAGTTAGTACCGAGCATAGCAAAAACAAATAATAAAAAGTTAACTAATTACACTAAACTAAATTAAAAAGAAAGAAAGAATAAAAAGCTAACTATATACAACCTACTATTTAGACTTCACACTAACTATACACTAGAAGTCTAAATAGCTGAGGGTCCACCATAAGAATGATTTGACTTTGAAGGATAACTGGTGTACCCTCACATACATGCATGCCTCCCGAAAAATAGGAATTCCGTTCAAACAACGGAAGGCACGTGGGTGGTGGAAAAGGTGGACCATCCCCAATTAAAAATTTGGGAGGGAGGATGGGGGATTTGGATAGGACGGGTGACAAATACACAAGGGGACCAAAAAAAACTGAATTTCCTCCTAAAGATTTAGCAAGCGGAATGGGAGGTGGCGCACATGAGGGCAAATATGCCTTCATGGAAAGCAACTCGAGCAAGTACTCCTCGTCGGTGAAAGGGTTGAACGTTTTAAAGTTCGGTACCGATTCATCGGATACTTGTGACGGTGTGATAACGGAGAATTAAAATGGGGAGGAAAGAAATTCAAACCCAAGAGATGAGTTATCATCACTCAAAGTTGGAATTTCAAAGGAGATAGGATCATTTTCAATGAGACTTTCTTCTTTGGGATCCAAAGAAGAAATCATCTCATTGCAAATGGATACTACATCCGTTTCATCCTCGCTTTCATTATCAATTAAAAGGTGGGCCATGTGACGAATGGTTTGTTCCAATTTAGGCACAAAGTCCTCAATTGGTTCAAAACATTCCTCGACTTCAAAAGTCTCGGAAGACAAATCGTTGTCGGATTCGAATAATAAATCCAAGTCTTGCTCCCAACAACGATTTTCTTCCCGATAACGTTCTTCATACCTCTCATTTTCAAGCATGAGAAAACCCTCACCGAAAGTCATTGGCCGAGGTACGGATGCTTGAAAATGAGGAGTTTGAAAATCATTAGCGGCACTAAAGTTAAACTCATTATTATAGGAATGTTGAAAACTATTGCAATTCATTTCAGAATTCCTATTATAAGGAGGTAAAGGCCCAAAATCATTGTCATCATCATCAAAATACACGCACTCCAAAGTTTGACTTTTGTAATACTCGCCCAAAGTGATTTTTGAATTTGTAATTTTTTGGGACTCTAAGTATTGACCAAAAGTCATAGGTTTACAAGAATTTTGAGAATTATCATAATGATTACCGAAAGGATTGGAATAAGACATGCTTACCCCAAAGATGGCTCGAAGTGATGAAATCCACAAAGTGATGCGCGCGAGAAAAATTCAAGCGGTTCTTGGCGCTCAAATGTAGAAGTCCTACAAAAATGTTAGGCAAAAAATACAAATAGAAAAAAATACTACGAAATACTAAATCAAATAAATTCTAACACAACAAGTCCCCGGCAACGGCGCCATTTTGATCAAGTGCGAAAAGTAGCGCGTGTAAAGACGCTAATCGTTGTTTTCGTTTCGCCAACTCAATACAAAAACCTAAGTTACAACTACACTTGCGGGGCAAGTAGAGCGGTAAGTCGGGTATCGAGAATCCACAGAGACGAGTTGTTAGAATTTATAAGGTTTAATATTCCGAAATAAAAGTGGAAAAGGTGAATTACAAACTAAAAGAAAAGATGCATGAAAGGGAAAGATTAATCTAGGCGAGGGAAATTAAACTAAATTAATAAAGAGAATAAAAACTATAGGTTGCGTCGAATATCCCTCACCCGAGTTAATTAGTATAAAATGGTTACATGGGTCGACGAGTTATTAAGGTTGCGTCTCGTTTCGATAGTTAAGTAAATCAAGGGTTGTCACACCCCTAAATTTGCATAAAAGCCACATACGATTTTGGTGTCAACAAATACCCCGGAAATTACGCGCGAAAGGTCGTAAGCACGGGACATACATGATATGCCCCGTCAAATCTCCTAGGCGTAATAACTAGGACAACGCACCCGAAATAGACCCGTAAACACCATCACCAAAGAAAAGCAACATGTCAACCCGAGTGAGTTCAATTCAAACACAACCTAATTTAAATTACCTAGAAAGCATGTTAAAAACGCGGTAAATGGAAAGCGGGAATAAACGCGGTAAAATTACACTACAAAGCAAGTAATCAAAGCATGTAAAGAAAGCATGTAAACCTAAATTAGAGAGCTTGTAAATTAACTAGAAAGCAATAAATGAAGAAATACAACTATATTCAAATGGTAAGGGAGATGAATAGTCAACTTACAATCCAAATGGGGTGTCAAACCAAAGAGAAATGAAGAAGAACCAAGCAAAAACCCAAACCCTAACCTATTCTATCTTCTAAAACTATCTAAAAACGTTCACCTCTGTTTATTACATCAACATTGGCTTATATACCAAGTGGGAACTAAATTAGAAAAGAAAAGAGAAAAGAAATGCAAAATATCTGCTGAAAAACAGGGGGTCGATCGATCTACCATTTGGTCGATCGATCTACCATATAAGACGGGGCAAAAATGGGAAGGGTCGATCGATCTACCCTTTGGTCGATCGATCGACCAAGCAGGGGCAGACTGCATTTTCCCCTGTTTTGGCTTGCATTTCTTCTCCGCTAAAATCGCCGTAACTTCTTCGTTATGAATCGAAATCACGCACCATTTGCGGCCACGCGAAGCTTGCGAGGAGGGCTACAACTTCCATGAAGATGTTGGGCCAGGTGCCCAATCTGTAAATTGACTAAAATGCCCTTGAACTTGCGATTGTGTACGGGAATCGAGCGGAACGCATTCGAACTTCATACTTAGTACCTAAATACCTACAAAAGCCCAATTATACCTCATATAGCATGTTAACAATACAAACCGAGGTTGTCTGGTTAACGGACTTAAATATAGAGATTAAGGCACCCGAGGGGGCTAAAATGCGTAGGTTCGGAGGATGAAATACGCGATATTTGCGTATTATCAACCACCCCCACCCCCTTCCCCTGCCTCCCCCTTCCTACTTCCTCCCCCACTTCGTTGTCACTCCTCTCAGCCACTCCACAAACCTTGCCTCTACGGACCCCATGCCATTTTGACCAAATTTATTTTTTTCATTTTTTATTTTTTTCGATCTACATTTGCATGTAAACAAACCTTAAATGGTTATGATGTTTAATGTTAATAAGTAAAAAATGATCAAAAAACAAGAAGTGTATATATGCTTCAACCATTAAAACTACGAAGAGGTATTTTTTTTTAAAAAAAATTTCGTAAGTGTACATTCGACACCTAAGTGCCGAAAACTATTATATATCACCTAGGTGCTGAAATTTATTTCTACATTAAGAATTAGGACACCGAAATAACTGAACGTCGTTTTTTTAAATGTGGTGCAGATGATTACTTTTTTCCATTTTTGTAGTGCCGATAAGTTTTTTCGTATTGTGGTGCCGAAATTTGTCAAGGCTTTCGGTATTAGGGTACCAAGTCAAAAATTTGAAATTAATCATCTCCATTCGGCAACTAAGCGCCGAAAACGATGATATATTTCGGAATTTAGGTGCATAAATTAATTTCTACATACGGTATTAGTATACCGAATCAACTGAATGTCGTCTTTTTAAATGTGGTGCTAGTGATAACTTTTTTCCATTCTCGTGGCGCCGATGAGTGTTTCAGTATTGTGGTGCCGAAAAATGTCATCGTTCTCAGCACTATAACACCGGAACACATGGGAATAATTTTTTTCTTCTTTTTTATGTTTATTTCGACCATTCAATGTTTTAAAGGTTACAGAGATTAAGAACATGGTTTTATACCATTAGGAGTTCATCTTTTTTATGTTCCATTGAGTTTGAAACACCAAGTTTACCCACTTTGTTGTACCTTGTTTCTTGGAAATCTAGTATATATGAAAATCTTTTTGCAACTACCAGTTACTCCAATAGAGGTTTTTGGTGGGTCTGAAAGAATTTTAATGGAGTTGGGTGATGAGGAATTTCATTGGAGGGTGTTGGTGGTTAAGTTGCAGCTAAGGTTTGAAGTATAATGGGTCAAAATTAAATTTTAGATTCTGCTAATGTTTAAAAGTTAAATTATAAAAAAATAATTGTTGGTTTAATTTCTATTTTGACAACTTAAAAAAATATTTAAATTTTGTGGTTGCCATTATCCATGTATTTTTCTCTAAAGTGGCACTTGATATAACTTCTCGAGGTACCTTTAGCACCACCCTTTCAGGAGTATGGACCTCCCACCCAAAATTAAAGACGAGTAATGCTATGAGTACCAACTTCATTCCCAACTAACGTGGCATGCATTAAAGTGTTGCACTCTATAATTATTATAGTATAACGTATAACACTTATTATAGTGCCACATCAGTTGGAGGATAAATTTAGAGATGAAGTTAGTACTCATAGCATTTTCCTTTAGAAAAAGTCATTTGACATTTCTCATTCACTAATTTGTTCAGTTAACAGTTTGGTATTCGATAATTTTTATATTGACATCTATTTTGGACTTCCAATAAATTCTTTGACTTTTAATGTTTGTATAAATCTCCAATTTACCCCTTATTAATGGGTGCCAAATCATTAACTATACAAATTAATGGGGGACAACCTCAAAAGACCTAAAAAATAAAAAACAACATCAAAACTTATAAAATTTCAGAAGAACCCCAATATATATACCAAAAATTATTGTGATAATAGAGAACTTATTATTTTTTGTATTAGATATTGCAACAAATAAAATAATTCCATTTTTTTGTATAGTTTGAGAATAAAATTTTATATTTATTTTCCTTATTAAACATAAAAGTTTTAATTAAATTAAAAAAACTATTTTGTTTAAATTAATTTTTAAAAATAATCATAAGAGAAACAAGTTGAAACAAAATAAATTTTTTAATATATCAAAGTAGTTTCTATGTTCAAGAAAGGAAATAAATACAAAACCATTTTTTAAAGTAAAAATTGTTAAAAACTGTTCAAACAAAATATTTTTTATTTTTAAAATATTTTTTTATATTTATGGGATGGCTACGTGGGATGGTTAACCGATGACGAGCTTATTTTCGTATTAAGGACATGAGTGACGAGATGTAATTATATGGTAAAATGGATGATGATGAGAACCTCGAATTGGTACGATGATTTTTTATAAAGTTTAGAGAGAAATGCGTAGTGATACGATTGTGGAAATTTTGATGAGAGATGTTATGGGTGGACAAATTTTGAGTAGAGAGCATTAATTGATGATGTACTCAAATTGGTTAAGATTTATTGTGTTACATCGTTCGTAATTTCGGAGAAAATCAAGTGTGATTGTTTGGACCTAGGAGCAGTGTCACCGTATAATTTTGCAATATGAGGGGCGACGACCCAATTAGAAAACTTGTACGAGTATGTGTGGCTTGTGCATCATAGGTCTGCATTTTATTGATGCACTAAGGTAGATAAGTGGACAAGTAGGTATCCAATTCTAAACTTCTAGAGATAGTATCGTAGGACCAATGGTGGTTAAAGGAGTTATAAACCATATATAGTGAGAGTTTATACGGACACGGGGATTATAGATGCACGATTCTCGTGAATTTGGAAGAGTTGTCTTATCGAGAGCAGGCACAACAATGTGAAGATTTTAGGATGGGTTATTAACTTATTTCTCAAAGTAGGGATATGATGAATGTTTGACTCGGGATATGGACATAGACTAAATGCTAATGATGGTATACGTTAAAGGGTGAATAAATGCGATAGTTATCCTGAGAAGAATTTATTTTTATCGAAAATAATATGGAAAATGAGAAGCATTCGTATGGTAAAAAGTATTTGGTTACTTTGGGGAACTTATGACTAGTGATAGTATCGATTACATGAAGATGTGAACGATCAAAAGTAGTGATATAATAATGACGATGTCATAAAAAATGGGGTGCTGTAGCCCTTGTGGGATTTGGTGGGTTTTTGAAGGCTTAAGAGTAATTCTGGCTCTACTAGACTTAAGAATGGAGAGTGGATGTCTTATCGTATGAGTAAAAAAAATGAAAATGATGTCTTGGTATTATCAAACGGGTAAATTATCGGGATTTAATGTATACCTTAGGAGTGATAAGACTTCTATTGGTAATAGGCACAAAATTAGAATTTATATGATTAGCGAAAAAGTTTATTTTTATTTTCTTTTAAATCTTGGACCGACAAATATCAATAAATGACTAAGCCATTTAGTAGTGTATCAGGAGGGTTCCTTAGTTGAATTTCTCTTGCGAGACATCTCACACATGAAATTGACAAATGTTGGGAGTTGAGGGAAGTTGGATACTAAGATGGTTACTTTTTACGTTTACACATGTGGTTGTATACCTTGTTATATAGATATACTTGGTGTGAATGGTACATATTGGATATGTATATGTGTGTCATTCATATTTGATAATGGTACTTGTGTGTGTGCATGTAATATGAAATATATGGACCCCCCAGTAATATTATAATAGGCACAGATGGGCCTTTTTTTTTACCTCATGGGATATGAGTATGGACTAATTGGGTGTAAAACGTATAGTGACAATGTGGATTAAAATGTAAGGTTAAACTTCAGTGAATTCCAAGGATGGAATTCCGTTGTTAGGGGGAAAGAATGTAATACCCCGTGTTTTTGGAATAAAATATTATAACAAAAAATAATTTAATAAATTCGGATTAAACTTAGGAATAAATTAAACGACGGGATTTAAATTTAAATGAGTAAAATTTAAATTGAGAAACAATATTTATTCTTGATTTTATAATTATTGGACTTAATTAGACAAGATGGATTCACTCACTGAAAATAAATCATATAGTAATTAATTTATGATGAATAAAAATAATTGGAACTCATTTTGGGAGGTTTTATGAGCTCGTTCAGGTTTTTTAGACCTTTAAAAATAGTCTCGGAGTATATATATATATATATATATATATATATATATATATATATATATATATATATATATATAAGTTGGGAGGTTATTGGACTGTTTGGACTACGAGTTTAGGCCCATTTGGGGGTTCCAAATAAGGGGCTTTAATATTTACACGGAAATTAAGTTTAAAATATATACGGTAGGAGATTAAGGAAACTCCCCATCATTAACCAAGAACCCTAATAGACACATTGGGAAGAGAGGAGAGGCAAAGGTATAAGGAGAGGGAGAAATCAAGAAAGAAGGTTAAAGAATTTACCAAGAAATTCTCAAGGAAATCAAGCAAGAATTTTCTTGCCAACTTTATTTGTCCAAAATATTTCTTAATTCATTGTGATTTATCTTTCATGTAGAATTCTGGATTTCGTAGGGATTTGTGGTGACAGAATGATGAATTGAATCATGTTTGTAGAGGATTTGAATATATAAATAGGATAAAAAATCCAGAAATTAGGATGGCTATTGGTTATGAGTTGGATGATAGGAATTCGTATTTTAAAGCCCTGGTTTGAATGATATGGTTGATCACGTGTAGAGAATTATTGTTTAGGTTAAATATTTAGAATTTATGTTGATTATAAGACTTGCATCATGGTAGAATCATAGCGAATTTATAGGTATAAATCTGATTTGGTATGAAACCACCAATAGCATGAAATCCTGGGATTTGGGACTTGATCCGGGCTTTAAAACTCATAATAAATTATCTTAAGATGGGAAACAAAGTCATGGGGATTGATGTTAATGATTATTATAAGGCTTTAAGATTATGGAATTGGGTATGGATGGAGGAATATAATTCTCGTTCTAGAAAAATTTCTGGGTTAGTAGGTTGTTGCACAGGTTCGAACCTCGTCCTCGGTTCGAATCGATTCGGCCTCAGGGGGTCCGAGCGTGGGGTCCGCGGTTGTATTCAGAGGAATTTTAGGAGTTCATACGAGTTGGTGGGACCGTGTATGGTTAACTATGCAATTTATTAAAAATGATTTAGTTCCGTTACTAATAATTGTGAAAATTAAATTAACTAGGAGGTTAATTGTATTTTATGAAGAAAAGAATTTAATACTTGTAAGGACACAAGTCTCCGATTGAGTCTTAATGTAGTATTGGCTCAATTTCGAACAAAAACATTTGTGTCATAGGATCGTGTTCTTGTCTATCCATCCAAGCCTATGACGTGCTAGTTGAAGATGTAACGACCAAGATTATAAAGCTTCATTATATGGCGGGTTTAGTGTGCCTCGTTTCTACGTCAACAACAATGTTCCAATGCTCCTAAGGTATGAATGCATTTTATATATATATAGGAGTTTGGAAATTTATTGGGTGCAATTTATAATTTTTATAAAATAGTTTTAACAACTTTGTTTTACTCAGAAAATATTTTTCAGAACTTTTCATAAAAAGTTTTGGGCTTAAAAATAATATTTTATTTTTCTGACACATCGTTCTAACCATCTGGCATATCGTTCGAACGAGATTGACATATCGTTCGAACGAACTGGCATCTCGTTCGAACGAGATTATCGGGCCGTTTGAACGAGACTTCTAACGAATTTCCTTTTTCCCTTCTGGAACCTCATTAGTAAAGTCGTTCGAACGAAATAGACGTTCGAACGACTTTGGCGGGAACAGTTTTTTGGCGATTTTTTGCAGTTTTCTCCATGTTCCCACTACCTTTTCCCTACGACTTTTTTACAGAATTATCAAGTGTGGGAACCAACCTTTTCCAAGTAACTTTTTCACATTCCTCCATCTCCTAGAGAGAGTTTTAGAGAGTTTTAATTTCAAATGAAAAAGTTCAAGTTTGAGTGTTTGTCTTTTAAGAAAAATCCTTAAACACTTTTGTTTACACCCAATTGTTTAGTTGATCCAAGTTCCTTAATATATATACTTTGCTTGGAGTTTTGGCACCGGTTTTATCTCTACCATTGGAAGAGTGTTTGGGTTTACTTCTACGTCCCACAAAGAAGAAGTTCATTATTTTTGGTTGCGGCATTCTCATACGGTGAAAGGCACCGTGTGTGGTTGATGGGTTCCTAAAAGTCCGATCGGTTTATTTCGAGACCGCGGTGGACCTCCGTGGTTATTCGCTAGGCAGAGGTCTGTACAAGAAGGAGCGTCGGGGCTTGGATGGAGTCAAGTCGAGTGTTTGTAAGTCTTTTTATCTTATACTTGTAAACCGTACTTAGTGGATTTGAGGCTAGGGCCGTCCAAGATTTTTTCCCGTTGTGGGTTTTTCCTCGTACATCGCATCGTAGTAGTTGTTTACTTATTTTGTCTTTTGCAAATCACATTAGATGCATGCTTAGATAAAAAGATAAAATTGGTATATTTAATTTGGTGCAAATTCAATTTGGGTAAATGTTAATTTAATTCAAGTCATTAATTTTGTTGGATAAAATTTGGTTTGGCCTAACTTGCAAAATTGAATATTTATTGTTAGGCAAATTTGTAGGACTTGGATCGAATTATGTTGTTTAAGTGAAAGTTAATTTGTTGTTTAATTTAATGTCACTTCGTGTTTTGTTTAATTTTAATTTGAAAGAAATTAAAATTTGGTATATGTAATTGTTTAGTTGAACCATTTCTATTCCGCATATAAAAGAAAATTACTTTTTATAAAATCTAAAAATTGGGGTCCTTTAGTTTTGCAACAAGTGGTATCAGAGCGGGATCGCTAAATTATTGCATTTAAGATCCTTTTAAATATTTTTGACTAAAATGGAATTTTTCCCATTTTCAAAATTTTCTATTTTCGATGGTTCTAATTACGTATGTTGGAAAGCACGTATGCGTTCGGCACTTAGGTCTCTAGATGAGAGGGTTTGGTTGTCTGTTGTTAACGGGTGGTCCCCACCTACATATTTAGTTGAAAATGAACGTGTACCCAAACCCACCGATAGATGGAGTGAAAATGAATTTAAACTTGCAAATTTTAATTTTCGTGGTTTAAATGCCTTGTTTAGCGCAGTCACACCGGATGACTTCCGACGCATTATGATGTGTGAAACAGCTAAAGAAGCTTGGAATATTTTACAAATCACTCATGAAGGAACTAGTGCTGTTAAGGCTTCGAAACTCCAAAACCTCACCACTCAATTTGAAACCATCAATATTAATGAAAAATAAACTTTTGATGAATTTTATGCTAGAATTTTTGATATAATTAATTGATCTTTTAATTTGGGAGAGAAAACGCCCGACAGCCGAGTAGTAAAGAAAATTTTAAGGTCCCTACCCGATAGATTTATTCCTAAGGTGACCGTATTAAATTCTTTACCCACTTTAGTGCAACAACCCTTACTTTTGGGTAATTGAATTTATATAATTTTGCCACGTGAGGTAACTATATAAAATAATGGAAGTTTGAGTAAATGTTCTTTTAAGTGATTTAAGAGATAACACTTACTGAGTTTTGCATATTTACCGTTCAGAGAAGGCAAATAGTATTATGTTATGTTTTATTGCGTCGTTGTGCTTTAAGCGACGGTTATGGTATATATTTTAATTGGGTTATGATTATGAATTAATATAACGTCAGAACATAAAGTATTTTACGATATTCCGGATGCCAATTTGGAGGGTGCCGTTAGTCCTGAAATAGGTGAGACAGTCAAAATAAGTGCCATATTGTATTTTTGAGTTCCGGGCACTTTTGACAGATTATGACTCAATTATGTAGTTACGAGTCAGTTTAATGATGTATTAACATTTAAATATGGAAACAAATGTTAAATGAAAGGTTTATTCTTCCAACCCTCTTATTTCCCCAATTACATGTTTTAAACTTAGAGAGACTTAGAGAGAGGAGAGAGCTTGGGAGAAAATGGAGAGAAGTGAGAGAATTGAAGAATTGGAGCTGGAAATCGTTGCTACGGGAAGAGAATATGAGACTACAAACTTGAGGCAAGTTTCTAACTTGCTAGTATATGATTTAGTGTGGATAATCTGCATTTATAGTTGCGTTTTTAGAGTTTTAACCATTAATGGGTTTGTGATGATTTTAGTGTTTAAACCCTTAACATTGGATTAAAATTTGATTTGAGTTGGAAATATTAGTTAGTTATTGTGTAGAAATGATTTGGGTATAAAATAAGTTTAGTTGGTTGAGTTTTGAAGAGAGAAATTGGAGTTTTGGGAATTTAGGGTTCTTAAACCCATAGCCGAAACAGGGCATTCTGGCCCAGGCCAATCGATTCGCTAAAGGGGTAGGCTACAGGTCTGGGTTGGACGAATCGATTTGGATGACTCGAATCGATTCGGAGATCTGCAGAATGTTGGGTCCTCTTGACCGAATCGATTCGAAATTTCTGCAGTTTTAGGATATTTTTTTTTCAACCTTGTTTTCATTCCTTTTCTTTTAGGTTTAAGGATTAGGAACCTTCGCTTGGGAAGTAATAAAGAGGATTAGGGGCTTATATTATGAGGATTAACACTCTTAGGGGTTTATATTAGGAGGATTAACACTCTAGGGTAGTATTGGGGTAATTGAGTTTAATTCGGGGGTTATTCAATAAAGGTTAGTGTCGTTTCCTCTACTGAGCTAGCCTCGGACTAAGGGAGAGTTAAGTGATAGGGTCTAGGATCCTTGGGAGATTAGTATCGAGGAGAATTGCCATTTATGGCTTATGGTATTACTTTGAACACTTGGAGACTAGTGTGAGGGCAACTATACTTTGTGGCCTATATCATTTATAAAATATGACTTCGTGAATAAGAAATGCATATTTTAAATTGGCACTTAATTGTTAAGCACAAATGATTTTGAGAATGTAAAAGTGAATTTTTTAAATGAGGAAACTTGTAAATGATAATTTGCATATACACACCTCTCTAAATGCCATCATAAGGGAAATACGCGCATGAGGTGAAGTCCCCTGGCTAGTGAATGCAGGGTGAATATAGTCCTCGGCCATAGGACCGGTTATTATATATTATGTGATTATTGTGCAAAGTGAGGTAATTTCGGGTGTGGTTATGACTCACTGTCGCAGGTATATGGCCGCTTCCCGACGTCACGCGATGTAGGATGCCCAGGTTTCCTTGTTTGATAGGCTCCGGAAGATGATAGCCATTTAGGGGCGCGTCCATTAGGGAAACTCGGAAGGACGGTCTTAGAATCGTTATATGATATGAAATATAACTATTCATAATAATGTGGGACATTATTGATGGCAAAGCACTTTATGAAATAAATTGCTTTAAATACATTTCCTGGAGATAAAAAGGGAAATGTGAAGTTATGAGATGTAAAACTAAATTGGTGAAACATTTTGTGAAATAAATTGCTTTATATATGTTTCCTAAAAAAAAAGGAACTGTGCATTTAAGTTGTGTAAAACTGAAATGAAATCTCATTAAGTGAAACACAGATATTTCTCTCATGAGTATATTAACTTTGATTAGTGTCATTGAGATTGCGCTTGGTTGTGCTTTTAGATTGAGAGGTGAGAAATCTTATCAATATTTGTGAGAGCGAGTTAAGTTTATGATTGATGATAAAATATTCATAACTGTCATGCATTTTATTCACATGGTAATCATATCAAACCGGGCCCTGACCCGTCTATGTCTATTTATTTTGCATGAATTCTTTATTCTCCCAGGTGCTCCACTGCAAGGATGGCCGTATTGACCTCCCCATAACTGTTGTCCAGGAGCTATAACTTATTGCGAATGTTGTAGGATATTCATTGTAGACGCTTCTATTTTTGTAATCTAGCTATGATCAGTTTACACATTCGGGTGTGTTACCCAGGTTTTGTATTTGTTTAATATAATGTGATATTTAAATTTTAATACTCGGTGTAACCCATTTGTATTGGTCTGTTAACCGACAGCTTATTCGGTTATTTTATTGTGCCTAATCGTTATACAGTTACTCGTTTGTTTTTTGATATCCACCTTCTTTTCAAATGGTATTGTTTAGATGATTTTCCTTAAACCTATAAATTAAATTTTGACAGTCCATTTTCTAAAATAATTGGTGGTTATCTCGTATTATTATTTTAACGACAGTGATGCTAAGAATGGACCATCTATGATTCCTGTAATTATTAGAGTATCGGGCTAGCCACCTCTTATTTTAATATGCGGGTTGTCACATTTAGCCTCTACGAAATTAGAAGAGCTCATAGGTGATTTACAAACCTATGAACTAGGCATGTTTCCCTCTAAAACTAAAAATAAAATAGATAAGGGCATAGCTTTGAAAGCCCGAAAGGAGAAAAAATAAGTAGTAGAGAGTGAAAGTGAGAGTGACTCAGAAGATATGGCTATGTTTGCTAGGAAGTTTCAAAAATTTCTTAAATTTAACAAAGATAAATTTAAAAATGATTTTCAGAAATTTAAAAATTCTAAGCATGACAAAGCCGAGACGATCCCTAAAACTTTTAATGAAAATTTAAATAGGGACGAGTCGAATAGATGTTATGGTTGTGAAGGGTATGGCCATAGGCAAAAGAGTGCCCCACTAAACTAAGTAGAGAGGGTAAGAAACCAATTTCTTATAATGCAACCCTTAGTGATAATGATAATGAAGAGGGATCCGATTCCCCCACTAAGCCCAAATTTGTGGCTTTTATGGCTAGTCATGTGAGTGATAGTGAGCACTCCTCTGTGGATGAAATTTTAACACATGACACTTCCAAGGTCAAAGTTTATAATTCCCTTATTTTTTATGGTAGTGAGAGTGGAGAAGAAAGAGAGGGTGAAAGTGAAAATGAGGTTGATGTGAGTGAACTTCAAATTGCGTTTCAAGAATTATTTGAAGAATCTTTTAAATTAAAAAGAAAAGTTAGAAGCTAGTTTAAGAGAACGTGCTAAGGTCATTGATGAGAGGCTTGTATGCATTGTGTATGTTTGTTCATTGAGTTCAATCTATATTGTCACATGAGGTTATATTCAAATGTGACAAAGTTTGCAATCAAATGAGAACTCCGTGAGCATATTTTAAGTGATTGGGTCTAAATTTAATTGTTGCTAGTTCACACCCCAACACTTTCGTTTCCATTTGACACATTTTTGCCATACGAGTGTGAAAAACTTATTGTATTTTATGTCATGTGTGGTGTCTATACCTATATATATATATGTGTAAATGTGCGTTAGTGATATTTATTATGTCTACATATATATGGTATCTTTTTCTTTGCCTCGCTTTCTAGTCCATCTATGCTTCTAATTCATAATTGGTATATATCGTGTTGCATATTGTTGGTGATATCACATGCTTAGTATCTTATATATCACATTGGTATCATTTGTTTTTGCATCTTCGTTGGTATCCGTTATTATTTGTATGGATTAGTTATGATTGTGTTTCCCATATGCTTTCATGCTCTTATCACTCTAAGCTTCATCGTGTTTAAAATTAATTTTATCCTTTGTCTATTCCTGAACAAAAAGGGGGAGAATGATAGGGGGAGATATGGTATATAATCCTATTGTAATCGCATCTTAGTTTGGGAGATTTATCTTAGGGGGAGAAGTCTTTCTAAGTAGGTCATTTATTGGATAAAGGGGAGAATTAATTTATGGGGAGTATTTATTTTACTTGCATTTAATATGTCTATATTCCCTATGCGTTTGATAATTTGCTTAAGTGTGCAGGAATTCTTTTAAATGGCAATTTTCAACTTTCATCGGCAAAGATATTGATCCTTGGTTTTTTGAGTCAAGCCATGTATTTTTTTATTTTGGGTGGGATATTTTTTTAAGTCTAGTAAAGCTTGACGGCCCTTTGGGATTTTTGTTTGGTTTTGGTCCCTAAATAGCCAAAGGGGAAGATTTGTAAGGACACAAGTCTCCGATTGAGTCTTAATGTAGTGTTGGCTCAATTTCGGACAAAAACATTGGTGTCATAAGATAGTGTTCTTGTGTATCCATCCAAGCCTATGACGTGTTAGTTGTAGACATGGCGGCCAAGATTATAAAGCTTCATCATATGCCGGGTTTAGTGTGCCTCGTTTCTACGTCAACAACAATGTTCCAATGCTCCTAAGGTATGAATGCATTTTATATATATATAGGAGCTTGGAAATTTGTTGGTTGTAATTTATAATTTTTATAAAATAGTTTTAACGACTTTGTTTTACTCTGAAAATATTTTTTAGAACTTTTCATAAAAAGTTTTGGGCTTAAAAATAATATTTTATTGTTCTGACACGTCGTTCGAACCATCTGGCTTCTCATTCGAACGAGATTGCCATGTCGTTCGAACGAACAGGCATCTCATTCGAACGAGATTGCCAGGTCGTTCGAACGAGACTTTCAACTAATTTCCTTTTCCTCTTTTGGAACCTCGTTAGTAAAGTCGTTCGAATGAAAAGTCGTTCAAACGAAAAAGTCGTTCGAACGACTTTGGCGGGAACAGTTTTTTGGCGATTTTTTACAGTTTTCTCCATGTTCCCACTACCTTTTCCCTACGACTTTTTTACAGAATTATCAAGTGCGGGAACCAACCTTTTCCAAGTAACTTTTTCACATTCCTCCATCTCCTAGAGAGAGTTTTAGAGAGTTTTAATTTAAAATGAAAAAGTTCAAGTTTGAGTGTTTGTCTTTTAAGAAAAATCCTTAAACACTTTTGTTTACACCCAATTGTTTAGTTGATCCAAGTTCCTTAATATATATACTTTGCTTGGAGTTTTGGCACCGGTTTTATCTCTACCATTGGAAGAGTGTTTGGGTTTACTTCTACGTCCCACAAAGAAGAAGTTCATTATTTTTGGTTGCGGCATTCTCATACGGTGAAAGGCACCGTGTGTGGTTGATGGGTTCCTAAAAGTCCGATCGGTGGATTTCGAGACCGCGGTGGACCTC
This sequence comes from Sambucus nigra, assembly GCA_949130495.1. Lineage (NCBI taxonomy): Eukaryota > Viridiplantae > Streptophyta > Magnoliopsida > Dipsacales > Adoxaceae > Sambucus > Sambucus nigra. The sequence goes on along the minus strand of OX422209.1, from coordinate 138,198,466 downwards.
CGTGGTTATTCGCTAGGCAGAGGTCTGTACAAGAAGGAGCGTCGGGGATTGTACGGAGTCAAGTCGAGTGTTTGTAAGTCTTTTTATCTTATACTTGTAAACCGTACTTAGTGGATTTGAGGCTAGGGTCGTCCGAGATTTTTTCCCGTTGTGGGTTTTTCCTCGTACATCGCATCGTAGTAGTTGTTTACTTATTTTGTCTTTTGCAAATCACATTAGATGCATGCTTAGATAAAAAGATAAAATTGGTATATTTAATTTGGTGCAAATTCAATTTGGATAAATGTTAATTTAATTCAAGTCATTAATTTTGTTGGATTAAATTTGGTTTGGCCTAACTTGCAAAATTGAATATTTATTGTTAGGAAAATTTCTAGGACTTGGATTGAATTATATTGTTTAAGTGAAAATTAATTTGTTGTTTAATTTAATGTCACTTCGTGTTTTGTTTAATTTTAATTTGAAAGAAATATAAATTTGGTTTATGTAATTATTTAGTTGAACCATCTCTATTCCGTATCTAAAAAGAAAATACTCTTTGTAAAATCTAAAAATTGGGGTCCTTTTATTTTGCAATAATAATTTACGAGGTGGTAAATCACTAACGTAGAACATTTACGGGAAACCCTTACGGGACAGCTAAGGGTTAATTTATGGGGTAATTATCAAAAGGAATTAACTAGATGGTTTTAAGTATTATTTGAAGGAAGGGGACTTAAGTAATTAACTAGATGTGTGGCTATCCCGAGATCTTCCCCTCCCCGACACTTTAGGGGAAGGAGGAGGATAAAGGTCCCATGCCCCTCGCTACTCTGGGGGTGCTTCGGTCATCATCAGCTTTGGGGTGATGTAAAGAGATACAATCGCTAACCTATTTTGCATAAAACAGGCAAAAGAACATGTTACTGCCTCGAGAGAGCAACATTAAAGACAAACCGATGCATGCGAAACCAATAGTTCAGACGTTTGAGGGCTAAGTTACGGAATGAAAAGGAGTTACGCCCCTATCCTGCCCTTTCGGTCTCTCATGGGCTCGTGTTACTATTTTTCTTAATTTCTCCGTGTAGTGTGTGAGCGTGTATATATAAGTGGATATTGGAATCACTCGACTTGCATCATGAAAAAGATGGAGTGAGGTCATCCACAGGATTGTTCCCAAAATAATAATTAAAAATATGATATGTGCGCTTAGCGACATATTGATCATTATGATGAAATGATAATATGTGTTGTATAAGACGGAAGTATGAATCACAAATATGATATATGTGAATAATATATGGATAAAATAGGAAAATGATGAAAATATGAAAATAGAACTCGACTCTCGAGCTTTAGCCTATAGCGCCTACGTAGCCTATGAAGGAATCAAAGTCCACGTAGTTTACATGCGAAACAGGGGTGGGGTTTATCCCATAGATTCAAATGGGAGTTTATTATGTGTGTGTGTGTGTGTGTGTGTAAGAAAAATGTGTTTTTAGTTTTGAGAAAATGTGGTGAAAAATCTCGTTGGAATTTATGGGTGTAAACCTCCTTTTCTTATTTTTTGTATAGAATAATATTGTGTGAAATATAATTAATAAATTAGTGAAGATTAATATGTGTATGATCTAGAGTAAAATCTAAATTAAGAATTTATTTAACTAATGCGAAAATCAAGAAATTTAAAGAGAGAGAAGTATGTTTGGACCTTCCTTGGAGACTAGGAGATTGATCTTAATTGATGATTAGCTTCCTTTCAAGTGAATGAACAATATAGGAGGATTTTCGCTAAATTGGGTGTGAAAGTGATGGGAATTAAAGGTGGATAGGAAACCTCACTGACTTAAGAAGAATGTTATTGAGATCACTGAAGTTGATGCTTATGAGGTGCCTTGCAGATTGAGCTCATGCTCTCCTTATATAAGGTTAAGGAATTGATGATTGACATTGTCCTTGTCCATCCTATCAGTAGGTAACCCTAGTCACACTGCCGATAGGCAGGGAAATGGACCTACCAATTGGCAGTCTCCTGCAGATTTTCTCAAAAAATGATCGTAAAACGCAATCTGTAAGTCCAAATTGCGCGCGGGGCATACCGTTAGAAAGGGAATTCAGATAACTTTGAGAATCCTTTAGGCCGCTCCTGGGTTTAAAAGTTAACTTTAGGTCAAACGAGGGTCGAAAGTGCCTGTCGGTCCTTTGGACAAAAGCTCACCAGACGATGATGAACTGTTGAAAGGTCGTGTGAGGCACTTTGATGATCCAAAGAGCTTAGCTTAGTTTAGAGAGTTGGCTTTGGTTAGACGGGGCTCAAAAGTGCCCGATGATCCTTCAGAGTAAAACAAATCGTTCGTTCATATCGTAAGACTGATTCGTGGATGGGGTGGACCGTTGGAAAGGGTATTCAGTGCCCTTTGAATATTAATTCAGTATCGTTCAAACTGAAGAGTTTCTTTAAATAGATCTTTTATCTGAATGGTTATGCCATTTTACGCATGAGGCAGACAGTTGGAAAGGGGTTTTAGTTCCATTAGAATATTTATTAAGCTTTCTCTCTGACGGTGAAGTTGATTGGGGTTAAATCGGGGCCCGAGAGCCCCCAATGGCCTCCATATCATTTTTTGGTAGTAAAATGGTTTGTTCATTTGAACCGTTATGCCGATTCATGCACGGGGTAGACAATTAGAAAGGGAATTCATATTCCTTCAAAGATTCATTCAGTATTCGATTTGACGATGGAGTTGAATAGATTCAAATTGGACCTGAGAGCGCCCGATAGCCTCTAGATTGGTACTCGGAGTATGATTTAGGGTTTTAGTGAATGGGGAGGTGATAGGAACCTAAGGAGAGACTTATGGATGTCCTAGAATGCGGTGTTTATAGATCCCCTCGACGGGTGAGCTTGACACTATTAAAAGCCATCAAATAGACATCACATGATGTTTTGAGAAAGAGGTTAATTCCGTGAACAAAAGGGATGAGGATGACCATTTTAGAGTGTCGAGGTCAATTTTGAGGACCTAAGATAATACTAGGGATGTATGATTCTACGGTCCGAGGTTAAGTCTGAGGACCTCAGGTTGTGTCGACCAATTCTGAGGGCCGAGGTCAATTCTGAGGACCTTAAGTGAAGGCGACCAATTATGAGGGTCGAGGTCAGTTCTAAGATCCTTAACTGAAGGCGAACAATTATGAGGGTTTAGGTTAATATAGAGGATCTTAAGTAGGGGCGACCAATTCTGATGGTCTAAAAAGGCCCTTTAGTGTGTACTTTAGGTAAAACCAACTTTGTTCCAATTTTTAGTCAAACCCAATTTTAACTTCTTAAACTTTAAACATACGTCTAAGTGATTAAATCCATTTGAAGAATAAAGCATGTGAAAAAATAAATAATTTCTGAAATAATTCCCGAAGGGCAAAAACCTTTTTTATTTCACTATAATTTGTAAGACATAACCTACATGTATTGTATTGAAATAGGGTGACATACGAAATACCTGCAGGTGTCGGTTTCGATGTCGTCGACTGGAATCTCCCACAAGAACTCTAGATGGTCAGCAATGAAGAAGAAAACGGCTTCTCCATAAGTTACTTCATAAGGACTCCCTCCACAATAGCACGCAACTCTCTGGTTGTAGAGTTCTCCCCACAAAGTGGAAAACGGTGTAGTGAATGAATTGTCTTCTGGTAAACACGTTCAAGATCACTAACTTTGGAATTGAATAATTCGATCTTGAATAAACACCGGATGATGAAAAACTATATGGGAATGAATTTTTTGAAACTATTTAGCTGCTGAAACTTTCGCAAAAACATTTTATTAAATAACTGAGCAACACAGAGTCCAAGAAACTTAAAACACAAAAATCGAGGCAGTATGCTCGTTCGAGCGAGAAGTGATCTCGTTCACGTGACTTGTGATTGTCGTTTGAACGACTCACTGTCTCGTTCGAGCGACAGTGATTAAAAATATAGATTTTTTCTTTTTAAATAATTCCTCGAATTTTCTTAAACTGTTTTAACTTAGAAATACTTAAAAACATGTTTTTGTAAAAAGATTTAAATTCCCGAACATTTAAATCACCTAGCATTTAATCAACATACTAAATTACTCAAATGATCACAAGTATTCATACCTGAGTGATCTTAAACATATGCAACACGTTTTGACTTGAAATGTTCTTGAAAGCTTTAAATTGCACATTATTGGACTTGAACTTTGTCGTAGGCTCCAATCAAATTTCATAATTAAAACTAGCCTAGACTTAATTTATTTTGTCTGGAATTAAGCCAATTAAAACAAATGGACATGATAAGAATTATGTTCTTACAGGGTCGAGGTTGAAGCACTCTATATCTTTGACTCACTTGAGTCTATATTATATAAGTGCTCATCTAGTTTGGAAATAGTGATACATTTGAGTCATACCCTTTCAATCCAAAGAACCTTCAAACTCTTCATTTTGACTTCCTCTAATAGTCCAAAAGGTATAAGCAACAAAACTTCACCAAGGATGCATTCATGTGTTGCATATATGTTTGCCTCAATTCATTATATGGTTGTGTGTGAGTTAAATCCCAAAAAAATAATTTTCTACAATTTTTGGGATACTTTAAATAATTTCTACGATTTTTTAAACAATTTTTAGAAATTTAAAATTGGTTTTAAAAAAAGTTGTGGGCTATTTTGTTAATTCCACAAGCTGTTAAAAACCTGCTTGGGTAGAAACCAAAAGCGCTTGAAAATTATATGGGTACAATTTGTATTTGTTGAAGTTCAAAACACATGTTTGTAGTTCCATCTCAGCCTTACACGTGTTGATTACAGAACGACTAGATTTGTGTTTTTATGCTCTCACATACTTGTGCTTACATGTGAACCCTTGGATAATTGTAATCAACGACCTGCATGTTATATGAGATGATCCTTGTAACGTCAGGATCGACCAATGAGGGTTAGCTTATAAGATGTGCATTATTAACCCTTAGATTTGCTTCGATCATTTAAAATCAATCTTGAGCGTTGATTTGTTTTGAGGTTCCAAAGCCTTCCATCTCTTACAATAAATACAAGCCATATGTTATGCCATTACAATCTTTGGCCAGTCTCACTTCTGAGAGAAAATAAAGAGAGCAGAGAGAGAGAGAGAGAGAGAGACCAAACCCTAAACTAAACTCTGACCAAATCTTTCCAGAAAACCCTTTCTGAGAGTGAGTTAGTTTGAGATTCAAGTAGATCTATCCTCTTCCGTCCTTTATCTATTTCCCAACTTAATCATGTTGATTCAAATCTCATTTTATTTCATAGAACTTTGAGATTTGATCTCCGTGATACATATCACTTAGATTTTGCTTAGTTTTGATTTATTCTTTTGAGAAATCTCATTTTGTTGGATGTTTTAAAACTGATATGTTATTTTCAAACCCTAAACCAACAAAATCTTTTCTGATTTCAGTTTCTTTGAATATTCTGGCTTAGATCTAATTGAGATATTGATTGGGGATTTTCACTTTCATATATTTCACATTTTGTGAAATAAATGTACATATTTTCAAATAAAAAGTGCATAGGAACTTGGGTCATGTATATAGAAAGATTCCTTCTTGATCGACGAATATTTTGAAGATCCAAAGTCTGATAATTTCGATTAAACTGATTTTGGAAATTCCTCTACATATTTGTGATCTGTTTTGCATTATGTTTGTAATTAAGTGTGTGTGAGTTTGATGCATGTGATTTAGAGCACACCACCACTTACACCTTCACACTACTACACTGAAAAGTGTTGGTATTGAGATCTTGGACTTTTGAGTCAACGTAAATCTAAAAGGAGTGGAGTTACAAAGCTGAGAGAACATCAACAACATCAGATCCATGGGAGAAGTCAGAAAATCCAGAGGAGTTGGTATATATCTTAACTTAGAATTAGGTCTGATTGTGTGTCTTGATTGTAATATAGTTTGTCAATTGTTACTCTGTTTTAGTGAATTTTTACTTTTGAGGTGTAGAAACCTCCGTGGACGTTTCCCCAATTGGGTGGGGATTTAACACGTTAAAATTGTTCATGTATACTTCCTCTTCCTCTCATCCCTTTCTTGAGGATGTATTAATTTAAGTTTTGTTTATTAAAACTGATAAACCTATACCTTAAATAAATCGTTCATACTGTTTTACACATCGTGTGTTAAAACATTTGTTTTTAGAAAAGAGTTTCTTCAACAAACTGTTCGGATCCATTTAGATAGTTTAATCTTGAATTAAATGACTTAAGTGGTATTTTTTAAAATTGGTTTCAGAGCTTTGGTTTTTCAAAAATTATTTAGATCTTGAGTGTCTGAAATTGTTTTCTCAAAATAAATTATGAATGAGAAATTTGAGAGACTAAGTAACTTGTCCAGGCCCCCTCTCTTTGATGGAAACAACTTTCCTTACTGGAAGGTAAGGATGGTTGCCTTCATCCAAGGGACATTGGGAGATGATGTCTCGGAAATTATTGAAAATGGTTACACTTTTCCTACTAAACCAGTCACTAAAGGAAGTACTATGAGGATTAGAAAGTTACTAAGTGAATTCATTAAAGAAGAGATACAAACTTCCCTTAACAATAACAAAGGAAAAAATGCCATATTCATGTCTATTAATGAACACGAATTTAAGAGGATAGCATTTTGTTCTAACTCTAAGGAAGCATGGGACACCCTAGTAACTGCACATGAGGGTGATACCAGAGTTAAAACTGCTAAAACACAAATGTTAATTCAGTTGTAAAACCCCTTGATCATGACTGAGACTAAGTCATTTGATGACTTCTATATTAGACTGATAACCCAATTGCATGCTAATGGGATTGTGTATGATAGAATGGAAGTTGTCTCTAAAATACTAAGATCAATTCCATGAAAAATTGATAATAAGTGATATGCAATTGAGGAGATGGATGATCAAAACCTCACACATGAACTCCTCAGTAGAAAATTGAGAACTGTGGAAATGGAATAAGAATTTAAGAAACAATTAACCCAGTCCTAAAAGAGACAGTTTGTATCCAATCTTGCCTTTACATCTAAGTTGACCACACCTGAATTTTGCATACCTAACATTGACTTAGACTCTGATGAGGATCGTAATTTAGATACCTTGGATAATCAGATTGCCTTAATGTCTAAACAGTTTAAGAAAATTGTGAACTTTCGAAATAAAATAGTAAAAAGACAAAGAAAACCTACTTATCCAAATCAATCTAACAACATGCCTCATGAGATAAGACAAGACAAACACCAGACTGAAAATCACAGGAGACCTGAGAAAGACCTTAAAAATGTTTAATGCTATAGATGTGGGAAGTTAGCACACATGGCTAGTGACTGTAGAGTTAACTTAGATAAAATTCACAAACATAATAGGGCTCATCTAAGCAAGACTTGGGATGACTCAAGTGACTCTGAAAATGATGAACCTGAATCATCTAACACTTTTGACCCTTGCATGTCATTCTTTGCTAAGAAAATCTACAATGATGATGATAAATCTGATCATGCTATGTTAACTGATACTATGCGTACTGGTTTATCTGCCTTATTACTTGAGAATGTTAATAATGGTTCAAATTTCGTGTGTGTGAGTCAAAGGGAATGCTCTATTGTTGATGTCAATGGGTGTGTGAGTCCTAAAAATGAACCGCTAGGGGACACTACACACTGCACACTTGGTGACTCCGACAACGATGACCTTCCTGACATTCACACACTGTACACAAAAACTGTCAAGAAAAGCACTAGGCTTTAAAAGATTGTCAAGGATCTTACCCAGAAGATAGAAACCCTAAGTCAGATGATCAAACAGAATGATGAAGAGTACACTACTCAATCGGTAACTCGTGAGAATGAAACTAAAAATTTTGAACAAAAACTGAAAGAGTTGCCAAACTCAAATGTATTTCTGGAAAAGAAATACAAATGGACGTTGTTGGAATTGGAACAAACAAAAGAAAAAACATGCACAGTCTTCAAAGAGTTTGTAAAATTTGAAAATAATTCTAAATGTTTTAAAGATCGCGTTGTTGAAAGTAAAACCAATTATGATGACAGAACTTGAATATGATTTTGTCCTAATCCTAAGACCCAAAATAAAAACGTTGAAACTATAAAGTTTGTGTCTGGTGGAAAAAGACCTATTGAAAATTGTCCAGATTTTCAAATTTTGAAAAATGAGTTTGATAGAAAATAACTGAAGTTAGACATTGGTGAATCAAGTAACTCTAAGCGTAATGTTGAACAAAAGACTAAATACTTCTACCCCCCAATTCGACAAGCAGATTCGACATTTCATCCTGTGCCACCTAGGAACAAGACTAGAGCTCAAAACCTTGACAAACCTTTGAATAATAATATTCCTAAGGTTATGAGTTCTACGTGCCATCTTTACTGCTTCTATTGTGATGTCTATGGACATTCCCTTGATGGTTACTATTCCAAACGTCCATGTAATCTAGTCTATAACTCTCTTGTTTACCATAACTTGAACTACTCTAGGAGAAGCCGAAACAACTATGTCTTCCTAGACAGCCAGACAAGAATTTTAACTATCGTAACAAAAGGAAAAGGACTAATACTAAAAGGCCACCAACAAGAACGAATACTACATTCTTTTCTAGACCAATTGATCAAACTGTTTGTAACAATAATCACTGTTCTAAAAAACCCGCCTAGGCTCCGCCTAGTCACGCCTAGGCTTAAGGCTTGGGAGAAACGCCTCGCCTTACGCTTTTCACGCCTTAATCTTGGTAAAACCCTTAAGGTGCACTTTTTTCTAAAAACAACAATGATTTAGGGCCTGTTTGGTTGTCCCCAAAATTGTAAATTAGCCCATTTAAAATTAACTCATTTATGAATTGTCTTATTATTAGTGTTTGGTTACAAGAATGAACAAATTTAAAAATGAACCAATTCATATTGATTCACAAAAAGTTAAATTAGTTCATTTCACCAAAAGTTTGAAATTGCACAATTTATAATTACAACATGAATCTTAAATGCACCACTCCCATAGAGCACCTCTCACCATACTACTTTCTCTCTCTCTACACACACACACACACACACACACACACACACACATCAAAAGTAAATAACTCCATTTTTCTTTTCCAAACACACCACAAATTAGATTTAAACCCATTTAAAATTAATACATCGACAATCTATTCATTTCAAATTGATCAATTTATAAAATTAAATAATTTACGCAACCAAACGGGCCCTTAGTGAATCGATGTCGCCTTTTAAATAATTTGTTTACAAAACGGACCATTATCTCTTCCAAAATAATCAAATAGTATTTTAATTTGCATATATTCAGACATATTTTTATGATCTGTGCAATTTTTGTATTTTAATAGCCTTGTTATGGTTAAAAAATATTAAAATATATTAAGAAGGCCTAAACGCCTTTCCACGCCTTTTTATGCCCAGGCCCGCCTATGCTTCTAAGGCTTAAGGCTTGGCCTCCACGCATGCATAAAAATCTTTTAAGAAAAAGACAGAAGCTCGCCTATTTTATTAAATATGAGCTAATAAGCGCAAATTGAAAACTAGAGCAATTTGGGTTAGAAAAGATGATCTATTACCCCAGCTAAAATGCAACATTGTAATATGTGCTTTTAGAGCTGAACATACAACAGTTGGGTGATATTTAGACTCTGGTTGTTCCAAACATATGATAGGGGATAATTCCAAACTTTTAAACAAAACCAACTTCTCCGGAGGAAAAGTCTTGTTTGGAGATGATGTATCAACCCAGATCATTGGTAAAGGAACACTCCATGAAGAAGGATTACCCATTCTTGAATATGTTCTCATAGTAAAAGGACTTAGAGCCAATTTACTAAGTATATCAGTGTTTTGTGACTCAAACCATATTGTCACTTTTTCAAATAACAATTACAAAATTTTAAATGAAAAAGGTGATTGCATTATTACAAGACTCGGTACTCCAGATAACTATTACACAGTCAATCCAAGTACAAATGTTTGTAACATTGACAAAATGGATGACAATGAGATATGACATAATATGTTGTGTCACATTAATTATGATAGCCTTGGCTAATTGTGCTCCCAAGAGATAGTTAGAGGTCTTCCCAAGATCAAATCAATTTCAAATATTATTTGTGGTCCATGTCAAGAAGGAAAAATTATTAAGGCTCCCCACAAGAAAGTTAAAGAAGTTTTATCCACTAAACCTCTAGAACTCATCCATATGGACCTAATGGGTCCTTCTCGTACTGTTAGTCTTCGTGGCAACAGTTACATCCTTGTTATGTTTGATGACTTCACTCGATTTACCTGGGTTTCCTTTTTAAAACATAAATCAGAAAACTTCCCTAAGTTTTTGAAAATCTTAGTTCGTATAGAAAATGAAAAGGACTCCCAAGTAGATAGAATTCGTAGTGATGGAGGAGGAGAATTCATAGATTTAGACGTCATAGAATATTGTGACCATAATGGTTACAAACATGAATTTAGTGCTCCTAAGACACCTCAACAAAATGGAATTTCTGAGCGTAAAAATTGCATTCTTCAAGAAATGGCCCGTGTGATGATTCATGCGAAGAACCTATAAAAATATTTTTGGGTTGAATCCATTCGAACTTCCTGTTATATAATCAATCGAGTTTACTTAAGGAAAAATACTAAACAAACATCCTATGAGCTTTGGTATGGGAAGAAACCTAACCTAAAATACTTTAGAACTTTTGATAGCACCTGCTACGTCTGTAAGGACATATAACATCTGTCTAAATTTGAAACTAGAGGAGATAAAGCCATCTTCTTAAAATATTCTCCAAATAGTAGAGCCTACTGTGTCTAAAATATTCGTACCAAAACCATGATGGAATCCATTAATGTCGTTGTAAGTGACACTAATGTAGAAAGTAAGACCAAAGAACCAATTATTGTGGATGAGTTCGAAAAAAATTTAAATTATGACTCTCCAGAAATAGTTGAATCTTTACCAACTGATACCCCTGAAGTACCTAACTGGGTTTCCAAAGATCATCCTTTAAATAGTATAGTTGGTAATCCTACTGATCCTGTTCGCACAAGATCTCAACTTCGTAACATTGCTCATTTTGCATGTTTTGTGTCTCTTATTGAGCCAAAATCTGTAAATGAAGCCTTGAATGACACTTTGTGGATAAGTGCTATGAAGGGGGGACTTCTTCAATTTGTCATTCATAATGTTTCGTATCTTGTACCCAGGCCTGAAAATAAAAGGGTTATTGGCACATATTGGATTTTTAAAAATAAGGCTGATGAATATGGGATGATTATTCAGAATAAAGCTAGATTAGTTGTCTAGGGCTAATCTCAGATTGAAGGAATATATTTTGAGGAAACTTTTTCTCCTTTCACTCGCCTCGAATCTGTTCGCTTATTCTTTGGAATAGCTAATCATTTTCACTTCACACTATATCAAATGGATGTTAAGTCAGCCTTCCTTAATGGAATTTTTAACTGAGGAGACCTATGTAGAACAACCCAAAGGGTTTATTGATCCTCATATCCCAAATTATGTCTATCGTCTTAAAAAAGCTCTTTATGGGTTAAAATAAGCTCCTAGAGCTTGGCATGAGCATCTATCCACCTTTCTTTTAGACAACGAATTTAAGAGAGGAGGGAATGACCAAACCTTGTTTGTCAAACATTTTGACAATAACATTACTATTGCTCAAGTTTATGTTGACGATATCATTTTTGGATCCACCTCCCCTTTAAAAGCTAAGACTTTCTCGGACATTATGCACAAAGAATTTCAAATGTCATTTATGGGGGAGTTACAATTCTTCTTAGGGCTACAAGTTAAACAAAATTCAAATGGATTATTCCTATCGCAATCCAAATACGCTTTAGATATTGTCAAGAAGTTTGGCTTAGAAACAGCTAAAGAAGTTAAGATTCCTATGAGTACTTCTGTCAAACTATCTAAAGATGAGAATGGGAAATCCATTGATTCTACCTTGTATCGTAGTATGATAGAAAGCTTACATTACCTTACTGCCTCGCATCTAGATATTATGTAATCTGCCTGCTGTGTGCCCGATATCAAAATAATCCTAAAGAGAGTCACCTATTGTGCGTTAAAAGAATTATCCAATACATTCTAAACTTTGGACTTTGGTGCACTAAAGACACTTCTAGTACTATAGTAGGTTACACCGATGCTGATTGGGCCGGTTATACCGATGATGGTAAGAGTAATTCAGGATCATATTACTACATTGGTAACAATTTAGCAGGATGGAGTAGTAAGAAACAAAACTGCACTTCCTTATCTACTGCCGAATCCGAATATATTACATCAAAAGGCTGTTGTGCTCAATTACTTTGGCTGAAACAAATGCTGAAAGATTATGGTATAACTGAAGATAAGTTACATTTCTTTTATGATAATCAAAGCGCGATTAATATTTCTAAAAATCCAGTTCAACACTCTCGTAATAAACATATTAAAATCAGATATCATTTCATACGCGAGTTAGTTGAAACTAAGGAGTTAGAAATCAACTACCTTCCCACTGAATTGCAATTAGCTAACCTATTTACCAAACCATTAGACTTTCTTCGATTTGAATCTTTACGCAAATCTATTGGTATTAGGGGTGGAAGCGGTACGGGTTTTTACCGTACCGTATCGTTTTGGTAAAAAAAAAATGGTTTTGGTTTCATATATTAAAATACCATAAACCTGTCTTATCGAAACCGAAATTATCGCAAAAAAGTTGGTTGGTTTTGGTTTTAATATTTAAAAAACCGATTTACTGAAATTACCGTACCGAATTTTATGAAACCAGAAAAAATCGTACCGAAATTACCATACCGTACCGAATTTACCGAAACCAGAAAAAATCGTACCAAAATTACCGTGCCGTACCGAATTTACCAAAATTACCGTACCGAATTTACCAAAACCATAAAAAAGTTGGTTTTGGTTTTGGTTTTAATATTTAAAAAAGTTGATTGGTTTTGTTTTTGGTTTTTGGGGACTTTTAGTGTTGTTTACTGAAACATAAAAAATCGAAACCAGAAATCAGAAAAAACCAGAATTTACCGAAACTAGAAAAAACCAGAAGAAACCAGAATTTACCGAAACCAGAAAAAAAAACCGAAATACCAGGCGGTTTGGTTTTGGTATTGATTTTGGTATACCGGGTGGTAAACTGGTACGATTTGGTTTTACCATCTAGAGTTTGGTTTTGGTATTGGTATCTACTATTTACCGACCAAACCGTACCGCTTACACCCCTAATTGGTATTGTTATGGCAGAACAATGATTTATTGTTTTATACTTGTTTATTTTTTCCCTTTGTCTATTTGAGACAAAACGGGGGAGAAATTTGAGTTCTCTTGGACATTTTTGTGTATTCTCAACTAAAAAGCTTAATCTTAGCTATCTTATTTTCAGGAATCAGTACCTTCATTTGCAACATAATTTTGTTAGGGTATTGGTTTGTATCTAGTTGAGTTATGTAATTTTCTCTTTCTAGGATTTGGGAAGATAGAATTTTTTTATAGGAATAGGATTTTCTTATTTCTTTTGTATCTCTACGAGTCCTAGATGACTCAAAGGAGATTTTGTTTCATATTTCCAAAGGGGGAGATTAAAGCACTCTACATCTTTGACTCACTTGAGTTTATATTATATAGGTTCTCATCTAGTTTGGAAATCGTGATAAAATTGAGTCATACCCTTTCAATCCAAAGGACCTTCAGATTCTTCTTTTTTACTTCCTCTAATAGTCCAAAAGGTATAAGCAATAAGACTTCACCTATGATGCATTCATGTGTTGCATATGTATTTGCCTTAATTCATTATGTGGTTGTGTATGAGTTAAGTCCCTCTAAAATAAATTTCTACATTTTTGGGATACTTTAAATAATTTTTATGATTTTTTAAACAATTTTTAGATATTTAAAATTGGTTTTTAAAAAAAGTTGTGGGTTGTTTTGTAAATTCCATAAGCTGTTAAAAACCTGCTTGGGTAGAAATTAAAAGCGCTTGAAAATTATGTGGGTACAATTTGCATTTGTAGAAGTTCAAAAACACGCATTTGTAGTTCCATCTCATCCTTACACGTGTTGATTCCACAATGGCTAGATTTTTGTTTTTATGCTCTCTCATACTTGTGATTACCTATGAACCCTTGGATCTTTTTAATCAACGACCTGCATGTTATCTGATAGGATCCTTAGAATGTCTGGATTAACCAATGAGGGTTAGCTTATAAGCGGTGCATTCTTAACCCTTAGATTTGCTTCGATCATTTAAAATCAATCCTGAGCATTGATTATCTTTGAGATTCCAGAGCCTTCCATCTCTTAATATAAATATAAGCCATATGTTATGCGATTACAATCTTTGCCAAGTCTCACTTCTGGCAGAAAATAAAGAGAGAAGAGAGAAGAGAGAAGAGAGAAAGATAGTGAAAAAGACGAGAGAGAAACCAAACCCTAAACTAAACTCCTGCCAAATCTTTCTAGAAAACCCTTTCTGAGAGTGAGTTAGTTTGAGATTCAAGTAGATCTATCCTCTTATGTTATTTATCTCTTTCCAAACTTAATAACATTGATTCAAATCTCATTTTCTTTCATAGAACTTTGAGATTTGATCTCTGTGATACATATGACTTAGATTTTGCTTAGTTTTGATTTCTTCTTTTGAGAAATCTCATTTTGTTGGATGTTTTAAAACTGATATGTTATTTTCAAACCCTAAACCAATAAATCTTTTCTGATTTCAGTATCTTTGAATATTTAGACTTAGATCTAGTTGAATCTTGATTGGGGATTTGCACTTTCATATATTTCACGTTTTGTGAAATAAGTGTACATATTTTCAAATAAAAAGTGCATATGATCTTGGTTCGTGTGTATAGTAAGATTCCCTCTTGATCTGCAGATATTTTAAAGATCCCAAGTCTGATAATTTTGATTAAACTAATTTTGTAAATTCCATTGCATATTTGTGATATGCTTTGCATTATGTCTGTAATTAAGTGTGTGTGAGTTGCATGCATGTGATTTAGAGCACATCACCACTTACACCTTCACACTACTACACTGAAAAGTGTTAGTATTGAGATCTTGGACTTTTGAGTCGACGTAAAGCTAAATGGAGTGGAATTACAAATTTGAGAGAACATCAATACATCAAAACCTAGGGAGAAGTCAGAAAATCTAGAGGAGTTAGTATGTTTCTGAACTTAGAATTAGGTCTGATTGTGTGTCTTGATTGTTATATAGTTTATAAACTGTTACTTTATTTTAGTGGATTTTTACTTTTAAGGTGTAGAGACCTCTATGGATGTTTCTCCAATTGGGTGGGATTTTGCCACGTTAAAATTGTTCGCGTATACTTTCTCTTCCTCTCATCCCTTTCTTGAGGCTGTGTTAATTTAAGTTTTATTTTTTAAAACGGGTAAACCTATACCTTAAATAACTCGTTCATACTGTTTTACACATCTTGTGCTAAAACATTTGTTTTAAGAAAAGAGTTTCTTCAACAAACTGTTTGGAGCCATTTAGATAATTTAATTTTGAATTAAATGACTTAATTGGTATTTTTTTGCAGAGGTCAATTCTGAGGACCTTAAATAGAAGGCGACTAATTATGCGTGTCGAGGTCAATTCTGAGGACCTTAAGTAGGAGCGACCAATTTACGAATCTAGGTCAATTATGAGGTCCTTAAATGGGGGCGACTAATTCTGAGTGTCGAGATCAATTCGGAGGACCTTAAGTAGAGGCGACCAATTATGAAGGTCGAGGTCAATTAGGAGGACCTTAAATGGTGGCGACCAATTCTGAGGGTCGAGGTAAATTTTGAGGACCTTAAGTAGGGGCGACCAATTCTGAGGTTCAAGGTCATTTCTACGGACCTTAAGTATGAGCGACCAATTTGAGGATCGAGGTCAATTCTGAGGACCTTAAGTGAAGGTGACAAATTATGGGGGTCGAGGTCAATTCTGAGGACCTAAATTTTGGGCAACCAATTCTGTGGGTCGAGGCCAATTCTGTGGGCCTTAAGTTGAGGCAATAAATTCTGCGAGTCGAGGCCAATTCTCCAGGGCTAAAGTTGTAATGTGAGGGTTTGCTCCCTGGGGAGTTTTTATTTTACCTATTTTGAGACTTTACTGGGGAAGAGACATCTGTAAGGGAATTATATCTTTTTGAAAAGAGATAGTTTTGTCGGGGGAGCTGAAATTCTTAGTCTGGAAATTATTCTGGGGAAACAGTTGATAACTTGAGGTTTTAGGATTCCGCTGGGGAGTGTGTTTCTTGGAGACGCCGCTGAGGAGAGATGCTCGATTAGGGCTTAAAGCTCTACTTGGGAAAATTGGAATTTTTCTGGGAAAAAGTTTAATTTGGGAATTCTTACTAGGAAATGGGTAGGATATTACATAGCCCTACTGAGGAAGCATTTGATTTTTATTGAGGATAAGGTTTTGAGATTCTGCTGCGGAGTTATTATGGGCTTTTGGGACGTGGGTGTGCTGATTTTTAGGGTTTAAGTTGGGGATAAAATGTGGTATTAATCCGGCTGGGAATTTGGGGGGTTGAAAAATGGTTTTCTTGGTGAAAAAATGTTCCAATATTCATTTGCCAATTTTAGTAATTTTTGAGGATTTTTTTTAATTTTCTGGCATTTTCAAGGATTTTTTGTACAAAATTTTAAGGGTAGTTCTGATCGGAAGATGGCATGAATTGCTAATCAGCAGTGGCACAGTTTTTTAGCCTACCTTGAGAAGAGGAATAGGCAGGTGTCGATAAGTGGGTGTCACCAGCTGCTGGGGATTGATTGCAAGGGTTTTCAGATAGTGATGGACCGGTCTTTGAGGGTGACACCTGAGTCGGGGCAAGCAGTGTTAGGTAGGAATGCTAAATATCTATTGAGGATGTAGGTGACCCTTTTACCCTTAGGGTATCCACCAGTGTTGTGAGTATACAGGTGGAAATGAGAAGTTGCAATCGTATGAGTTTGGGTATGTTTGGTACCTAGGATAGAGGGTTGTGGGGAAGATGAGGTGACATCTAATTTCGGTTCTTTCTAACAAATCCATTATTTACTATGGATCATCAGCATTGACCATGTTACATGCTTGATGTAGCAATATTGCACCTAAAAATTGACTCAAAGAAGGCAAAAATAAATGCATGCTTCGTTTGATTATCTTGATTTAATGCCTTACTTTGCATGCCCTTTAATTTGCTGGTGAGGTTTTTCTTTAAGAAAGTGTATTTTTTGGAAAATTTTAAATATATTTGAGTACAAGATGGCCTCGAAGGCTTGGTTAAAAAATAGCTTCCCTTTTGAAGGGGTTTATTTTGAGAAGAAGTAGTAAAAATGAGTTTTTTGGGAATTTTTAGTAGGGGAAGGCCTTAGAGGCTTGGGTGGCATATGGATTAGGGGATAGAAATCTTGGTTATAAAGTGGGGCTCATCGCTTTCATTGGATTGTAATGAATCTTATGTGTTGAACATACTATAATGATGTTGATTTTGTTGGAGCTGATGCTTTGGGCCTAACTTCGAGGCTCTTACTGGTGACCGGGGACCTAATGGTGGACCATCAACTGGATGACATTACAACATGAATGTCATATCATCACAATTCTGCGGTGGTGATACTGAAAGAGACTCTGAACAGTCTAGATGCTTGACGGGAAGACCGATCTAATTTTTGAGAAGAAGCTCGGTTATGCTGTTCATGTGGCTGGCCGAGAGATTTCATTTGGCGATCCCCTCTGAATATCTCCTGGCAGCTGTGCTGAATTTCTTCACTCGTTATTTCATTAGCTTTGGCCAATCCATGGAGAACAGGGTAAACTAGTTTGTAAAGCATGAAGCTCGATGTTTGTGTTGGTCAGTTCGCTGGTGGGGGAGTTGCAAACCATTCAAGAACTGGGGAATACTGGTATGTTCGATTTGTTAGTCTCTGGCAGACCTCGTTCTATTTCCCCTGGCGGCTCCTACGTCAAGTCTGATGGGAGCAAAATTATACCCTCCCATACCCTGGATTGATTTCCTATAGAGGATTTGATCGAAGGCTTACCCATTCGATTGGGCTTTATATGGGAGAATCGTTGGCCGTTAACCCGTCATTTGTCATATTTTTAGAGATTATATGAAATGGCTATGGAAGAGGGTAGTGGCTAAGATCTTGGCAAAGGAGACCGAACATAGATGGTTTGTCATGTTTGAAACTATGGAGGGGGGCGTAGTGGTTTTTTCTAGGCTGGTCCGAGCTTATTGTTCTATGGAGCATCTTCGGCATACCATCTAAGCAGGGGCAATTTGGGGGACTCGAGGAGCAGATGATGATGGGGTTGGGTCTTTCGACAACTGCAGATAAGGTATTTTATGAAGATGGTGTTTATTTGTGATGATATTGCGATGGTAATGTGTTTGGTTATTTTTGGTTTTTGGGAATAAGTCTGGGAAAGTTTGTTTAGTCTGTTTTCTACGGGCAGTTTGGTTTGATTTATTTTAGGACAATTTGGTTGGCGGAGGTAGTTATTTGACTCCCTACGCTGATATTTTGTATAATTGTACCGAATTTTCCCATAATAAAAAGGATTTTACTTATTTTGTTGGGCCTCTTGATGAGTTTTACATTTGAATTATCTATATTAATCGCTAAGGCATACATAATCCTTTCGTTCACATAAATGATATAATGAATTATCATTCTTGGAGGTAAGAAAAGAATAGCATTTTGTGAAAAAGAAGGGGACCGTGCCCATGTAAAGCGTATGAGATGCCTACATACCTCTAGGGATTTTGAAAATTTTTTGAGTTTCTTTTTAAAAGCGAAAGTTTTTTTAGAGGATCAGGTCCCACGTAGTTATGAGTAGAGGGAAACGAAGATTTTTTTTGGAATAGAATGGGGATGAGAGGAGTGGTAGCGCACCGAGATTTTTAACTAGGGGTAGAATTTCTTAAGACTGTCCAATTTGACTGGACATGCCATCTCTTCTCCGTAAAGGTCATTGAGCAAAGCTACGCCACCATACAGGATCTTCCTCGCGATGTGGGGGCCACTCTAGTTTGGCTTGAATTCCCCTCTGGGGTCCCAGACGAGTTATATGATTTCTTTGAGAGCTAAGTACCCTTCTCGAACACCACAGTCCTTGACTCTGTTGTTGAATGATCACGCTATCAGGCGATGATATCCCTATATATGATATAGAGTGTTTATCCTCCTTTCGTCTAAGAGTGATAACTCGTCGAGACAACTCGAATGCCAGTCTTCCTCGTTGACTTTGATCCCAAGAATGATGCATAATGAAGGTATTTATAGCTCAACGGGTAGGACTATTTTCATGCCATATACGAGAGGGTAATGGGTAGCTCCAGTAGATACCCGGACTGAAGTACGATAACCTCAAAGGGAGTAAGGGATCCAATCGACCTAATCTCGATAGCTCTCGATCATTTTGCTAATGATTGCTTTAAGGTTCTTATTAGCATCTTCAACTGCACCATTAGTTTATGGTCGGTGGGAAAAAGATTTATGTCTCTGAATTTCATACTCGTCGACCAATTCTATGACTTTTGCCTCAAAATGTAACATGTTATCTGACACTAGCTCATGTGGAACCCCGTATCACCAAATGATGTTCTTTAGTATGAACTTGGACACCTTTTTGACATTTTGTGTTGCGTATGACTCGGCTTTGACCCATTTGGTGAACTAATCAATGGCAACTAGGATGAACTCGTGCCCATTGGAGGATGTGGGTGTGACTTTCCCTACGATATCGATGCCCTATGTGGAGAATGTCCAGGGAAAGGTCATGTTATATAATTCACGTGGATGTAAGTGTTGGTTTTTGGAATACTGTTGGCATTTCAGACATTTTCGAACATTGGCGGTGCAATCCTGAACCATGGTGGTCCAATAGTCATCCTAATGGATAATCTTTTTGGCGAGCATATGGCCATTCATGTGGGGGTCTCATTCCCTGCTGTGGATTTTATGCATCATTTCTTCAATGTTAGCCCCTGCGATGCAGTGTAAGCGAGTTTTATTGAAGTTTATCTTGAATAGTGATTTATAGAAAATAATGTACTGGGTAGCCAGTTTGCGGAGGGTCACTCGATCTTTCTTATTGGCATCTTGGAGGTATTTATAGTGCTTAAGGAGGTGCCAAATGTTGTAATACCAGCACTCGGTCATATTAGATTCGTCTTATGTGACTAGATCAATATGGTACTAATGGGTCGGTTTAGCTTATTTTTAGACTAGGAAAGGGGCCATCGATCATGGAGGCTAAGGTAGCAAGGGCATCGGTCAAGTTGTTCCTTTCTCGGGGTAAGTAATGGAAGGTGATGTCTCAAAATTGGGGGGCCAACTCTTTTAGGTGGGCGTGGAAGGGTAAGAGCTTTTTGCTTTTGACTTTCCATCTTCTAAGGACCTGATCGATGATGATGGCAGAGTCCCCGTAGACATCTAGGCATTGGATACCTTTCTTGAGAGCGAATTTGAGCCCTATGGTGCATGCCTCGTATTCGGTCATGTTGTTGGTGCAGGAAAAATATATCTTGATAAAAATGGGAGTGTGAGAATCATCAGGGGCGATCAAAAGTATTCCAATATCATATCCTTTTTAATTGGCAGGGCTGTTAAAGAACATTTGCCACCGGAGGTCTTCGTGAGAGGTGCAAAGAATATCTTCATCCGGGAATTCAAAGATGCAAACGTCAGTTTCTTCCATGGGGTAGTCAGCAAGGTATTCAAATATGGCTCTTCCTTTTATGGATTTCTACATTATATACATGATATTGAACTTGACTAGCAGCATCAACCATCGGGCCATTAGGCTAGACAGGGTGGGTTTCTCGAGTAGGTATTTGATAGGAACTGATGATGCTGAAATCTAGCACCACCAGGTTAGTGATGATGAGCTCAAATAGTAGTAACCATGGCATCCATAGAGATGTATATGTATAAGTATATAGAAGGAGGTGAGTATAAGAGGAGTAAGATAATGATGTATAGTGGTTCAGCCAATTAGGCCTACATTCACTGTGAGTGTGTGATCCACTAAGTATGGGCACTAATGGCCTTGGATATAATGAATATAAGCTCACTTTCTCTCTCTACTGTGTGTATAAGCAGAGTTTATGCTAGGGTTACCATTATTGATCGATCCCCTTTGTAGGGTTATAAATGACAAGTATATATAGGTCTTGGGGGGTGTAGTGTACCCCCCAAGTATGCATGGTGCATGTGAATGATGATCTAACCAATCTCTTGTTGACACCTGTAGATACCAAATGATGACATAATATTCCCTCACGTGAGGGGGTGATTCTGTTATAACAATCTTCCATGTGCCATATGAGCCTCACGCGCACTGTTCCACGCGTCTCCCAAACCACGCGCTGTGATGATGTCATCCTCGGCCTGTGATATGAGGTCGAGGGAAGAGTTCCCTCTGGTGGTGAGTTTGGCCTAATTCAGGCCTCGTACTGTCGTACCCTCGGAGGGTCGTCTGTGGCCTGATGAAAGGTCGGCCCCCTGAGGGGTCATTTGTGGCCTGATGAAGGGTCGTACCCTCGGAGGGTCGTCTGTGGCCTGATGAAGGGTCGGCCCCCTGAAGGGTCGTTTGTGGCCTGATGAAGGGTCGGCCCCCTGAGGGGTCGTCTGTGGCCTGATGAAGGGTCATCTTACATTGTCTGAGAGATCATCCTCGCCTCGTCTAAGTGGAGTGCACCCTTGGCCTGGCTGAGGGTATATATGGGTATATCAATCACCCCCCAGCCCTTAGCCATCGATGTTGTTTGAGATGGCTGAGGGATAGTGTTGCCTTAGAGATGCGTACATGGTCAGTTAGATGAATGACGCCTATCCAAATGATGTGACACCTGTCAAATTTTTATCCAATGTCGTTCCAGTCTTCTAGGCGTGGCGGTTGCACGCTGCTTGGGACTTTGTGCCCTAATGATGTCCTCCTCGTGGGCTGTGCTCTGCATTGGTTAGCGGGCCCACTCATTGGCAAGGTATTTAAATAGATTTTTGAAGTTTTCTTTCTTTTCTTCATCTTCTTCTTCATTCCTGAACTCTCTCTCTAGCTTCTCACCAGCTTTCTATCCATTTCTGTAATTTCGACGTTTTGGGTTTGGCAATCCCGCTATTCCTTCACAGGTAATCCCTTTACCCTAGTGCCCTCTTTATCTTCATTTTTGTTTGATTTTCTTGTTTTAGGCTCGTAGGGTAGGATTTTCCTTAGGCTGTTTCATAACATTTTCGGCGTCTTTTTCGGCGGTCTGTTCTTGAATGTTCTTGATAAAAACCCTTTAATTCTTTGGTTTTGATCAAAAAGTCTAACCTGGTCAACTGTGGGATTGTTTGTAGTTGGCTTAGCCAAATTCTTCTAAGTGTAGGATCTTCCCCTTAATGCTTAGGAGGCTTTACAGTTTAGCTGAGGAATTCCCTTCCCTTAGAGAGAAGTTATTTGTTGAGATCAGACGAGTAGAGGAAGAGGAGGAGAGAAGACGAGGGGCCGACCCTAATTGGGTGCCACCCATTTTCCCCATTCCTCTAGCCACAATAAGACCATCTGAGTCTTGTGGGTCATCCTGTCGTCCAACCGAGAATCATTCAGGGGAAATGGATGAGAGAGCGTCGTCACCAACTGGCGTTGGGCCTTCTGTGAGGGGAGAGACGTCTGATCCAAACCCAAGCCGACATGCCGAGGGTGCGGTCCCTTCCGAGGTTGTCCTTGTGACAACTTTTTCTCCCCACGCTTTCTAGATGGCTTTTCCCCATGGACCTCTGACAGGTGTGTAATACCCTGTATTTTTATGCTATATTAATTTGGAGATTTATTCAATTTAATGCGAGTTAATTATTTAATAAAAATCCGGAAATTAATTATGTTATAATTATTAACGTGACGAGAGTTAGTGATTATGGGAAATTTGTTGAATATTACAAATGAGCAAAGTAATATATTATATTGGTTATATTGAATGTCATGAGTGAGTTAAATGATGATTTCGGAAATTTAAGTCGGAAAGTGCTCGTGTCGCGTCGGGACTAAATTTTGATAAATAAAAAGTGAATATTTTATAAGTTGCCCGTATGGTCGTTTTGAGTGCGCCAACGCGTCCGGAAGGGTCGAGATAGTCAGAAAAGTGTACCCGAGGGTGTAGTTTGGGTCTCGGGGCGTTTTTAGGCCTAATTAGTACCCCGGGAGGGCATTTTGGTCATTTTACATAATTGGGTAATTAAACCCACGAAATTCAGCAACCTATATCAGCCATTTAGGTTAGTCAGCTAGGGTTAGAAAACAAAAACACAAGTGACGGCCATAGGAGAGGGAAGGAGAAAGCTCCAAGGCTATCCAAGGCCCCAAAAGTCATCCGTTTGCACCACAACCACCACCACCGCGTAGATCGCGCAACGGGCTACGCAACCACACCAAAATCATCTGCAAATCAGAACGTCGAAAATCCCAGGCAAGTATTTATCTTGCGTATTTTCGTTAGTGCAATCTTCATATTAGTTTAGGAATGATTAGAGATGAAAAATATGGAAGAAAACCCAATTTGTGTTAGGAAAATGCATGTAGTTTTGATTTATATGAAAATTCTGGAATCCTTGCCATGTAGAGGAATATAACCCACGAAATTTTGATGATATATTAGAAGGAAATTCTGGTAAAAAAATATTAGAACCATGATTAAGAAAAACTCTAGGGTTCTTGATGATTAGATGAGATTTTGGGTTAAATTATCCATGTTTAATGTTAGATATACACATGCTTTACGTTGAAAACATCTAATATATTTATATAATGTTAGTAGTAGGATTTTTGGGACGTTTAGAATGGAAAAACATGGTTTTGGATGAAGAAAATTGGTAGAACCCGTAACTGCAATTCTGCAGATTTCGCAGACCTGCTTGATCGATCGATCGAGCCTAGAGCTTCGATCGATCGAAGGTTCAATCGATCGAGCCCCAGACCTCGATCGATCGACCCCTCCTGGCAGACTCCTATGTAACACCCCGTATTTTTGGTACATTTAATTTAATTAATTCGGAGATTTTAAATTACTTAGTGTGTTGTAATTTAATGAATTAATTAGAACATAAATATATATAAATATTAATCTGGGATTGAATGGTTAATATTTAGGGAAAACTTATTTACTAAGCGAATAGTAATAATGTAATTATGTCGTCTAGAGTATTAATGACGAGGTATGTACTTATCGCATCCGAAAGTCGGTATAGACTGTATTAGGTGGGGATAAGTATTTTTAGAAATTAACTCGGATGCAAATTCTGAGGGTACAGTTGAGTCCGGATGGGCCGAGATATTCGGAAAAGTGTACCCAGGGGTAGTAAACAAGTCACGGGACGTTTTTAGACATAGCCGGGCCCACTCGGGGACATTTGGGTCACTTGGGCTTGGCCCATTAGTCAAAAAACGGGATTAAGTTAATTAATCTAATAAAAAGAAATAAGGGGGTGGCTGAACTTAATTAGAGAAAGCAAATTAAGGGTTAGGAAACCCTAACAACAGCCAAAGCCAAATTGGGGATCAAAGAGAAGCCATCAAAGGTCATCTTCAACCTTGGGATTTAGCTCCAATTCAGACTCTACGAACCTTGAGGCAAGTGGATAACTTGCAATAGCATTAAATCTGTTTTTGATTCATATTCATGTGTAGTGATTGTGTAGAAATCCGTTTTTGGGTGTTAATGGAATGAATATAGGATTTTGAAAACTACAATTCTGATTTACGAAACTTGGGTGATGATTCTTGTAAAATATGATAATGGTGAGTTATTGCATATCTGATAAAATGGTATCTGCATATTTGGAAACGAATCTGATGATGAAATTTGGGGTATAAATGGACCTAGGGTTTATGATGAAACTTTCCCCAAATCTAGAAACTGGAGTAAATGGACGAATTATTTATGTTGAGGAATATTTTGGAGATCCCTAATGAGTTTCCTAATATGTACAAATGCTAAAAGAGACTTAGTTTCAGTGTAGAAGGAAATTAGGGTTTGCAGATTTTCGCCCATGGCTGTCCGTCTTCGCGAAGAAGACGAGTACCTGTTCGATCGATCGATCGACGCCATGAAGTCGATCGATCGACGGTCGGCAGACACGGACAGTTCGCCCAGTTTATTTATATAGGATGAGATTTATATAAAAAGTTGTTATGCAATTAATTATTGTTGAGAAATTAATGCATGGGGTATACCAAATTAAATGTGAGTGAATTAATTAGGAGATGGGAAGGGAAATTTGGATGACACGTCAAAATTGGTTGAGTGACATCGAGGTAAATTATATTACGTAGTAATGGACTAAGAAATTTAGGGTCGGGATTTAGACTCGGGTGAGGTTAATTCGGGCTATGAGATTTAGTCCAATTAAATGGTGAGGGCAACATTAAAAGTAACTGAATTTATTAATGTGCTATTATTAATAATTCGAGTTGGGTAATAACCTCATAATAAAAATGGAATAGGCTTGTGTCACGGGTTAGTACACGGTGTAGCTGGAGCATTTTTATGTATGTATATGTATATACGGTGTGTGATAGTATATATATATAGTGTATGCCTTAATATCAGTGGTTAGATATTATTATACTCTAGTGCTATAGGGGGAGGTTACGCACAGTGGATGAATCCCCTAGCTTGAGGAGTAGGGCGAGTAGATTCCCAGGTCATAGCGTCCGTTGTAGGGGGTGAGGGGCATCTCACTTTCCGGGAAGGAATATGACCGCCTCCAATCGTATACTAATCCAAGTTAGTGAGCGATTCTAACTTGGATAACTAGGATATGTGAATATACCTAGTGTACTAGCACTTTAGAGAAATTATATCCGGGGAGTACTTTTACTCGGGTGGATATTAGTGGTTTATGTATTCCAGTATGTGTGTGAATGCTGCAATAAATTCTAAGTATATAATTAGGTGATTATTATATACGGGCTAAATAAATACAAGCATGTGTTGTTGTATATGTATAACGAGTGGAGTAGTTATATGAATTAAAAAGGGAAATGACTTAATTAAGTTGATGTTACTAATGACTTAAAAATCATAATCACATTTTTACTCAGGTTAGAGTAGGGGAGGAGTATAAGGAGACTTTAATAATTATCTAGTCATGAGATAGATAACTAGGTGATAATTAAAGCGTTAGTGGTGCACATTAGAGGAGGGGCAAGGAAGTTCTCAAGAGAGTGCGACACTAACTAAAATATGAAGAGCATGCATATTTATTATTACTGCAAGTTAATCATTTGCTAAATGTTTTCAAATGTTTTGGGTACTAACCCTTGCTATAAAATTTTTTTTAAAAACCTTTTAGGTGTCCAGCCACAGGGACGCCAGACTTGACTTAATTCCAGGAACTCCGTTGCTGCAGCATATGTGGATGTTGCGGGACCTTTGATAGACGCCTCTTCCTTTCATTTATAATGTAGATACTCATTATTATTTATTCGAGCATGTCGCTCACTTTCCATTTATTTGTTTCTTAGATTGTTGGGATTCTATTCTTGTCTTTATGGGATTTATTATTTGGACCGATCGTTTATTCGGTTAATTATTTTTACTTGTGGAATGATTAGTTCAATTATCTGTGATGGTTATATTGCTTTATTTTCCGCATGGGTTTTAGTTTAATTAATGAAAGATAAAAATTGACACCAGTCTATTTTTCTCACTTAGGTGGTTAGTAATTTAATAAAACGACAGTGATGCTAAGAATGGACAAAATGAGAAACCTGTTCTAACTTGATTTAGGACTGATCACCCGGGATTAATTAGGCGGGGTGTCACAGATGGTATCAGAGCATCAGGTTCTAGAGTCCTTAGGATCTGTACGGCTTTCTACGTTTCAGCGTAGCGTTCGGTTGTTATAGAGCCCTATTATTAGGACTGTTGATTATATTTTCCGCTTGTGAGATATCGTTTTCCTGCTATTAATTTTTGTATAAATTGTGTACTTATACAATTCAATCTATTTCAGATGCTGCCAAAGAGACAGAGAGCGGAGAGGGCTGAGGCTAGAGATGAGGTGAGGGAGGCTCGACAGGAGCCACAGGTACCGCCACCACCACCACCGCCCGAGTTGATTTCCACCACTCAGGTGGCAGTGATAGTGGCCCAAGCGGTCGAGACAGCGATGCGAGCTATGGCAGCTCATTTCCCACAGCCCCAGGCACCGCCTCCATTGGCTCCAGCAGTTCAGGCTCCAGTGGGGCCACCATCTTGGCAGCGAGTGAGGGAGACCTTTCAGAAGGGTCACCCACCTGAGTTTCGAGGTAGCACCAATGTGGTTGAGGCTTGTGACTGGAAGAAGAACATTCAGCGCCATCTGCGCATGTTAGAGGGTACAGAGGTGCAGAAACAGATGCTGGCTACCTTTCGTCTGTCAGGGGAAGCCTTACAGTGGTGGGAGTCCGTAACCACCGCTGAGGAGCGGGATTTGATGCCGATTTCTGAATTCTGGGTGCGGTTTGACCGCAAGTACTTCCCTCCAGCAGTAGAGTCTGAGATGAGGAAGAAATTCAGCGAGTTGGTACAGGGTGACAGGTCAGTGGCAGAATATGAGGAGGAGTTCACCCATTTGGCAAACTTTGTGCCAAACGAGGTGAGCAATGAGGAGCGGAAGAAGTCCAAGTTCATGGATGGTCTGTCTTGGAGAATCAGGCAGCACTTGATTGGAAACCCGGCATTTGTGACCTATACAGATGTCGTTAATGCCGCACTTATACATTGTCAGGATCATCGTTTCCACACTAAGGGGAACAAGAAGGCAGGTGAGCCGAGCCAGCAGGGCAAGGCGGTCACTAGTAGTGAGACGAGTGGCACACAGCAGCAGGTCATCATTCAGCAAGGGAATCAGGCTAAGAAGTTTAAGCCTGGTGGGTTCCGACCGGGAGGACAGGGGTTCAGACAGGGGCAACCAGGCCCTAATCAGCAACAGTAGGTTCCTCAGGGCCGTCAGGGCCAAGGAAACAACGGGGGAGGCCAACCGGGCCAGCAACGTCAGGGCCAGCAGGGCCAACGGCAGGGTGACGACCAGAAACGCTGTTTCTCCTGTGGCCAGCCAGGACACTTCAAGAGGGAGTGCCCGCAGAGGGGAAGAGGCCAGCAGCAGGGTGCCCAGCAAGGGCAACAGGGTCAGATACCACCAGCAGCACCAGCACCACCCGCCCCACAGCAGCAGGGGCAGATGCACTACGGGCGTGTGTATAATGTTCGGGATGTTCCCAATCCTCCAGCACAGCAGGCGCTGCCCGCGATCGAGGGTACGTTCTCTATCCATGGCACTATGGGTCGGGTATTGTTTGATACGGGAGCCACTCATTGCTTTATAGCTACACATTTTGCGAAGGCTTTAGGGTTGTTAGCCACCGCAGAGAGCACTGTTACGTGTGTCGACTCACCGTTGGGAAATGGGTCGCTTATATTCTTTATATGTCGGAGAGTAGGAGTGGAGATTGGCGGTTTAGTTTTACCTGCGGACATGTTGGTACTAGATATGCATGTTCATGACGTGATCATCGGTATGGATTGGCTCGCTGACTATAGAGCCATGATTGATTGCTTCGGTGGGAGCCTTATCTTCGCCATTCCGGGACAGGAGATGTTTGTTGTGACGATGCCTCGCCCAGAGGGAGGCTCGACCACTCATCTATACTACATTGAGGAAGAAACCTCGCAGGAAGTGGCAGTTCCTTTAAACTCTATCCCTGTAGTGAGGGACTTTGAGGATGTATTCCAGGAGATACCAGGATTACCACCCAGCAGAGAAATCGAATTTGTTATAGACTTGGCACCGGGAACGAGGCCTATTGCTCGGGCACCTTACCGAATGGCCCCTTCAGAAATGCGGGAATTGAGGGAGCAGATTCAGCAATTACTGGATCAGGGTTTTATTCGGCGGAGTACATCACCGTGGGGTGCGCCGGTGTTGTTTGTGAAGAAGCGAGATGGTTCACTCCGATTGTGCGTGGATTATAGGGAGCTGAACAAGGTGACGATACGGAATAAGTATCCGTTGCCTCGGATTGATGATTTATTTGACCAACTGAGAGGGGCGTCTTACTTCTCCAAAGTCGACTTGAGGTCAGGGTATCATCAACTGCGTATCCGAGAAGAGGATGTTCCTAAGACCGCTTTCTTGTCGCGGTATGGATCGTATGAGTTCAGGGTGATGCCCTTCGGGCTCACTAATGCACCAGCAGTGTTCATGGACCTTATGAACAGGGTTTTCAGGGAGTACCTATATCAGTTTGTCATCGTGTTCATTGATGACATCCTAATCTACTCGCGTACCGAGGAGGAGCACGCAGAGCATCTGCGCCTAGTTTTGCAGACACTGAGGGATCATCAGCTCTATGCCAAATTCGGGAAGTGTGGATTCTGGCTACGGGAGGTACAGTTCCTTGGTCACGTCGTGTCAGATCAGGGTATTGCAGTGGATCCGGATAAGGTGTCGGCGGTGAGGGAGTGGGGACAGCCCACGACACCGACCGAGGTGCGCAGTTTTCTGGGATTGGCCGGTTACTACAGACGATTCATTAAAGGATTCTCTAAGATTGCAGGACCTTTGACGAATCTGACTCGGAAAGGGGTGCCTTTCAAGTGGGATGATAGTTGTCAATTAGCGTTCGACGAGCTAAAGGACAAGTTGACATCTGCACCAGTGCTGGCATTGCCAAAGGGAGGGCTAGAGTATCGGGTTTACACAGACACATCCTTACGGGGTCTTGGGGGTGTGCTCCAGCAGGAGGAAAGGGCTATAGCTTATGCTTCCAGGAAGCTAAAGCCCCACGAGAGGAATTACACCACTCACGACCTAGAGTTGGCAGCGGTCGTTTTTGCTTTGAGGATATGGAGGCATTATCTTCTAGGAGAGCAGTTTACTCTATTCACGGATCACAAGTCACTTCATTATCTCTTCACACAGAAGGATCTGAATATGAGACAAAGGCGGTGGCTAGAATTCGTGAAGGACTACCAGTTTGATATCCAGTATCATCCTGGTAAGGCCAATGTAGTAGCAGACGCATTGAGCAGAAGATCGACTGGGGAAATATCGGAGGTATGGAAAGCGAAGTGGAGAGAGCTTCAATATGAAGATGACGTAGCAAAGGCTTGCATGTCGGCTTTGTCCATCACACCCGAGATCATTATGCAGGTTGTGAAGGCTCAGGCAGAGGATCAGAATTGCCGGGATAGGGTGGGCCAGTTGTTAGCTGAGGGAGCGGAAGGTTACTCGATTAGCTCAGAAGGAGGCCTACGTTTTAATGGGAGGTTAATGGTGCCAGAGGATGAGGATTTAAAGCACGCAGTTATGACAGAATCCCATGGTTCAAAATTTGCAGTACATCCCGGTGGGGATAAAATGTACCAAGATATGAGGAGGCAGTATTGGTGGGCAGGGATGAAACGGGACATAGCGGAGTTTGTTTCGAAGTGTGCCATGTGTCAGCTTGTGAAAGTTGACCACCAGAGGCCATCAGGGATGTTACAGCCGTTAGAAATTCCCGGGTGGAAGTGGGAGAGCATCTCCATGGACTTCATCACAGGGTTACCGGTATCGCAAAAGGGTCACGACTCCATATGGGTTATCGTGGATCGGTTGACTAAGGTAGCCCAATTTTTGCCGGTACGCACAGACTTTGAGACGATGCGTTATGTACAGCTATTCATAGCAGAGATTGTTAAGCTGCATGGAGTGCCGATAAATATCGTATCCGACCGAGACAAAATCTTTGTTGCCCACTTTTGGCAGAGCTTTCAGGAGGCAATGGGCACGGAGTTACGCTTGAGTACAGCGTATCACCCACAAACTGACGGACAGACTGAGAGAGTTAATCAGATGCTGGAAGACATGCTCAGAATGTGCATTTTGGACTTCGGGGGAGGATGGGAGAAATATCTTCCTTTGGTAGAGTTTGCGTATAACAACTCTTACCAATTCACAATTGGGATGGCACCGTTTGAGGCACTATACGGGAGACCTTGTCGTTCACCCGCTTGTTGGTTAGAGGTGGGGGACAACAAACTCTTGGGGCCGGAGATTGTCCAGGAAACATCTGCCAAGATAGAGTTGATTCGAGGAAGGATTCGAATAGCTCAGGACAGGCAGAAGAGTTATGCTGATGCTTATCGAAGACATGTGGAGCTAGAAGTTGGGGACCAGGTTTTAGTCCGGGTATCCCCTATGAAAGGGGTGATGAGGTTCGGAAAGAAGGGTAAGTTAGCACCGCGATACGTAGGACCTTTCCCTATTATTGAGAGGGTGGGACCGGTGGCGTATAAGCTTGGATTACCAGATCATCTTCAGCGGATACACGATGTATTCCATGTGACATCGCTGAAGAAATATCGAAGGAGCGAGAGAGCCTTTTGGCATATTCCACTCGAGGAGATCGACTTACAGCCAGACATCTCGTATGAGGAGAGGCCGGTAGCAATTCTGGATCATAGTGAGCGGAAATTACGATCCAAGGTTGTTCCATTGGTTAGAGTACAGTGGGGTCATCACAATGTTGACGAGTCTACCTGGGAGCGAGAGGAGGATATGCGGGAACAATATCCAGAACTTTTCAACGCAGGTACGATCTAATTTCGGGGACGAAATTCCTTTATAAGGGGGGGAGTATGTAACACCCCGTATTTTTGGTACATTTAATTTAATTAATTCGAAGATTCTAAATTACTTAGTGTGTTGTAATTTAATGAATTAATTAGAACATAAATATATATAAATATTAATCTGGGATTGAATGGTTAATATTTAGGGAAAACTTATTTACTAAGCGAATAGTAATAATGTAATTATGTCGTCTAGAGTATGAATGACGAGGTATGTACTTATCGCATCCGAAAGTCGGTATAGATTGTATTAGGTGGGGGATAAGTATTTTTAGAAATTAACTCGGATGCAAATTCTGAGGGTACAATTGAGTCCGGATGGGCCGAGATAGTCGGAAAAGTGTACCCGGGGGTAGTAAACAGGTCACGGGACGTTTTTAGACATAGCCGGGCCCACTCGGGGACATTTGGGTCACTTGGGCTTGGCCCATTAGTCAAAAAACGGGATTAAGTTAATTAATCTAATAAAAAGAAATAAGGGGGTGGCTGAACTTAATTAGAGAAAGCAAATTAAGGGTTAGGAAACCCTAACAGCAGCCAAAGCCAAATTGGGGATCAAAGAGAAGCCATCAAAGGTCATCTTCAACCTTGGGATTTAGCTCCAATTCAGACTCTACGAACCTTGAGGCAAGTGGATAACTTGCAATAGCATTAAATCTGTTTTTGATTCATATTCATGTGTAGTGATTGTGTAGAAATCCGTTTTTGGGTGTTAATGGAATGAATATGGGATTTTGAAAACTACAATTCTGATTTACGAAACTTGGGTGATGATTCTTGTAAAATATGATAATGGTGAGTTATTGCATATCTGATAAAATGGTATCTGCATATTTGGAAACGAATCTGATGATGAAATTTGGGGTATAAATGGACCTAGGGTTTATGATGAAACTTTCCCCAAATCTAGAAACTGGAGTAAATGGACGAATTATTTATGTTGAGGAATATTTTGGAGATCCCTAATGAGTTTCCTAATATGTACAAATGCTAAAAGAGACTTAGTTTCAGTGTAGAAGGAAATTAGGGTTTGCAGATTTTCGCCCATGGCTGTCCGTCTTCGCGAAGAAGACGAGTACCTGTTCGATCGATCGATCGACGCCATGAAGTCGATCGATCGACGGTCGGCAGACACGGACAGTTCGCCCAGTTTATTTATATAGGATGAGATTTATATAAAAAGTTGTTATGCAATTAATTATTGTTGAGAAATTAATGCATGGGGTATACCAAATTAAATGTGAGTGAATTAATTAGGAGATGGGAAGGGAAATTTGGATGACACGTCAAAATTGGTTGAGTGACATCGAGGTAAATTATATTACGTAGTAATGGACTAAGAAATTTAGGGCCGGGATTTAGACTCGGGTGAGGTTAATTCGGGCTATGAGATTTAGTCCAATTAAATGGTGAGGGCAACATTAAAAGTAACTGAATTTATTAATGTGCTATTATTAATAATTCGAGTTGGGTAATAACCTCATAATAAAAATGGAATAGGCTTGTGTCACGGGTTAGTACACGGTGTAGCTGGAGCATTTTTATGTATGTATATGTATATACGGTGTGTGATAGTATATATATATAGTGTATGCCTTAATATCAGTGGTTAGATATTATTATACTCTAGTGCTATAGGGGGAGGTTACGCACAGTGGATGAATCCCCTAGCTTGAGGAGTAGGGCGAGTAGATTCCCAGGTCATAGCGTCCGTTGTAGGGGGTGAGGGGCATCTCACTTTCCGGGAAGGAATATGACCGCCTCCAATCGTATACTAAACCAAGTTAGTGAGCGATTCTAACTTGGATAACTAGGATATGTGAATATACCTAGTGTACTAGCACTTTAGAGAAATTATATCCGGGGAGTACTTTTACTCGGGTGGATATTAGTGGTTTATGTATTCCAGTATGTGTGTGAATGCTGCAATAAATTCTAAGTATATAATTAGGTGATTATTATATACGGGCTAAATAAATACAAGCATGTGTTGTTGTATATGTATAACGAGTGGAGTAGTTATATGAATTAAAAAGGGAAATGACTTAATTAAGTTGATGTTACTAATGACTTAAAAATCATAATCACATTTTTACTCAGGTTAGAGTAGGGGAGGAGTATAAGGAGACTTTAATAATTATCTAGTCATGAGATAGATAACTAGGTGATAATTAAAGCGTTAGTGGTGCACATTAGAGGAGGGGCAAGGAAGTTCTCAAGAGAGTGCGACACTAACTAAAATATGAAGAGCATGCATATTTATTATTACTGCAAGTTAATCATTTGCTAAATGTTTTCAAATGTTTTGGGTACTAACCCTTGCTATAAAATTTTTTTTAAAAACCTTTTAGGTGTCCAGCCACAGGGACGCCAGACTTGACTTAATTCCAGGAACTCCGTTGTTGCAGCATATGTGGATGTTGCGGGACCTTTGATAGACGCCTCTTCCTTTCATTTATAATGTAGAGACTCATTATTATTTATTCGAGCATGTCGCTCACTTTCCATTTATTTGTTTCTTAGATTGTTGGGATTCTATTCTTGTCTTTATGGGATTTATTATTTGGACCGATGGTTTATTCGGTTA
This sequence comes from Sambucus nigra, assembly GCA_949130495.1. Lineage (NCBI taxonomy): Eukaryota > Viridiplantae > Streptophyta > Magnoliopsida > Dipsacales > Adoxaceae > Sambucus > Sambucus nigra. The sequence goes on along the minus strand of OX422209.1, from coordinate 138,164,182 downwards.
ATTATTTTTACTTGTGGAATGATTAGTTCAATTATCTGTGATGGTTATATTGCTTTATTTTCCGCATGGGTTTTAGTTTGATTAATGAAAGATAAAAATTGACACCAGTCTATTTTTCTCACTTAGGTGGTTAGTAATTTAATAAAACGACAGTGATGCTAAGAATGGACCAAATGAGAAACCTGTTCTAACTTGATTTAGGACTGATCACCCGGGATTAATTAGGCGGGGTGTCACATCCTATTTCCCTTGTTTAATTAGTTAAATTAAATTTATCATGAAATAATTCTTAGGTATTCTTAATAAAATGTTTTGGGAGATAGGAAAGACCAGTAGGACTTGAATATGTATTGGGAACTTTATATTAAGACGAGAATTTTGCTTTTGGGTTAATTATATAATGAACGTTGAAACTACGTATTTCAAGTGAGAGATTACGGCGAATAGCTACGATAGTGAATAGAGGTATACCTACTGAATTTTCTACTTGGAAGGATAGAGTCCACGAGTGTCACGTAATAAGTGAGAAAACCCTTCGAATTACGGTTAGAGATGAAACCTTATACGTAATACTAATAATGTGAAATTAAGGATAAATGTTTTAATTATGGGTGACGAGAAGAACCTATATTAATATGATAAAAGTGGTATATTTATATGATTATGTGTACATATATTATATACATGTGAAAAACATACCGCGCTACTTGTTATCCTTGAGGTTACCGCACTGGGACAGTCTTATCTCGATGGGACCTTTATGGGGGATATTGACTTGTACCCTAGAAGATAGATATCCTTGGTACAGGCTATCGAATTGATAGTTAAGACGGTCCTAAGAGACGCGAGTATGTGCCATCCTCTTAGAGACTTGGAATCTATGCTTCGCCTCGATATTGTTTGTGCATGTGTTAATATAATTCGAGTGTGATTCCGAATTTGTATTCCCCTTGATATGAGTGGTATGGGGTTTGGATAGTAGAAGTATGCACGCACCATAGTTTTATGTGGGTTGTTGTTATTTTATATATATTATACGAGTAGTTAATATATATATGAGATTTGGAACTTTGAAACTGCCTACTGTGATTTGATAAGTAGGACATGGTTGATGACTCAAATAGTAAATACTTGTTTCGTGAAAGTATAATATGACACTGGGAAACTTTATAAATTAATAAAGCTAAAACGAGAGTTGTGCTGCTAATTGGAAGCATTCTTTTTAAAATGATATTGTTCGGTTTTAAAATCTTATGAGTAAGTTAAGCTAAATTATTGGGAAGGTTAGTATGATAAAATGATAAGATAAACCGTTGGGAATGTTAGTACGATAGGCGTGCACATTAGAAGAGAGGTGAGAATTTCTCAAGAGAGTGTCGCTCTAATATGTTGTTGCATTGACCTGTATCAATTTAAATACTTGCTAAACGTATTTTAAATCAAACACACTTTCGGGATCTTACCCGTTTCTCTCTCTCTCTCTCTCTTGTATATATATGTATGTATTACAGGTGCCTAGCCACAGGGGCGTCTTTCTTAGGATCTCTTGGAAGGAACGTGCTGCAGCTTAGGTGGGAGTTGCAGGTATTTTGAATAGACGACTTCGTTCATTCGGATCGACTCTTAGTACTTTCATTTAGTTGAGCATGTGTAGCTCTTTCCATTATTCCGTTGTTATTGGATATTTGTATTTCAGTTATTTCCAGTATTGTTACTATGGGTTTTATTCAGTTTGATGGTGTTACTTTATATTTCGCATGTTGACATTCGATTGACGGATGTTTTATATTAATTGGACTATGTTGCACATATTTAATGTAGTGTGATTCTTACTTATTGAATGTTGTTAATAAGATAAATGATTTTCTTTAAATAAAATTTGGAAAGTTATGTATGAAAATGGTTTTGACACTTAGCTTAATTATTTAGGGTGTTAAATTGGAAAATTTATTTTTATCGACAGTGATGCTGAGAATGAACCAACTGTTTACCTTGATTTAATTTAATAAAGGAGTGATCACCCGGTATTTAATTAGGCGGGGTGTCACGGGTGGTATCAGAGCATCAGGTTCTAGTGTCCATAGGATCTGTACGGCTTATTTCGCTTTCAGCTTAACGTTGTTGCTATAGAGCCCTATTTTTAGGATTGTTGTACTCTTGCTTTTATGTTTAAGTCTGCAGCTATTTGAGATTTGATAATAACTGTAGACTAATAAACTTGTTCACGTTTCAGATGCCTCCGAGACGTGCTCCGAAAGATAGGCGTGCCCAGGCCGAGCAGCCAGCAGCTCCGGCACCAGGCACAATGAATGCAAATGAAGTAGTCGCCATTGTTGCTCAGGCGGTGAATGCCGCGATAGCGGTGATTCAGCAGGCTCCACCCCAGGTTCAGGCAGTGGCGTCAGTACCAGCACAGCTTCCATCTGCATGGGAGAGGGTTCGGGATGCTTTTCAGAAAGCGCATCCCCCTGAGTTCTCTGGTAGCTCCGATATTGTCACAGTTAGCCAATGGAAGAAAGACATCCAACGGCACCTCCGTATGTATGAGTGCACTGATGTGAAAAAGCAGTTATTGGCTTTCTTTAAGCTGGTGGGATCCGCATTACAGTGGTGGGAGTCCACTACCACATTGGAGGAGAGGGACACGATCCCTATTCAGTTGTTCTGGGAGCGGTTTGACCGCAAGTATTTTCCACCCGCCGTGCAGACTGAGATGAGGCGAAAACTACTGAATCTGAAGCAGCAGAATCTTACTGTAGCTGAGTATGAGGAGGAGTTCACGAGACTCCTCACCATTGTTCCAGATGAGGCACCTACTGAGAGTAAGAGGATTATGTTGTTTGTCGATGGGTTAGCTTGGAGCATCCGTCAGCACCTGATTGGGAATTTATCTCTGAGTACTTTCACTGATGTACTCAATGCAGCATTACTACATTGCCAGGATCACCGCTTCCATCTCCAGGGAAGCAAGAGAGCAGGAGAGTCCAGCCAGCAGGGCAGGACTGGGGGTAATAGTGCTAGTGGGGCACCATCTCATGGACAGACTCGTCAGCACGAGCAAAGTTCCCATCAGGGGGACCCTGCTAAGCGATTCCATTCAGGTGATTCTAGGCAGGGATATGGGGGTTATAGGCAGGGCCAGCCTAATCAGCAGGGCCAACACCGATAGCAGGGCCAGCAGCAGGGCCAGCAGCGTGCTAATCAGGGCCAACCGGGCCAGTGGCGGGGAGGCAACGACCATCAGGGCCGTGGTCAGCAGGGACAGAGGGGAGGCAACTTCAAGGGCCGATGTTTTGGGTGTGGTAAGCACGGCCATAGGCGCCAGGATTATCCAGAGGGCGATAGGGCCCCACAGCAGCACGGAGCCCGTAATGAGCCATAGAGGCCACTATTTCCACCTGCCCTCCTAGCTCCAGTCCAGGTGCCAGCCCTACCAGCCATTCCAGCAGCTCCAGTGCAACAGGGGCAATTACAGTATGGACGTGTCTATAACGTCCACCAGGCAGCAGCTCCACAAGCACCACCCGCGATTGAGGGTATGTTTCCTATCCATGGTACTATGGGTCGGGTTTTGTTTGATACGGGGGTAACAAATTGTTTTATAGCTACGCATTTTGCGAAGGCCTTAGGGTTATTAGCCACAGCATAGAGCACAGTGACGTGTGTGGACTCACCACTAGGGAGTGGGTCACTTATTTTCTTTATATGCCGGGGAGTGGGGGTAGAGATCGGTAGTTTGGTATTACCTGCGGACATGTTAGTCTTAGACATGCACGAGCATGATGTGATTATTGGTATGGATTGGCTCGCAGCTTATAGAGCCATGATTGATTGCTTCGGTGGGAGCATTGTTTTTGCCATTCCGGGGCAAGAGATGTTTGTAGTGGCGATGCCTCGCCCAGAGGGAGGTTCGACCGCTCATTTGTATTACATAGAAGAGGATACCTCTAAGGAGGTTGTGATTCCCTTAGATTCAATCCCAGTTGTCAGGGAGTATTCCGATGTGTTCCAGGAGATACCAGGCCTACCCCCCAGTCGAGAGATAGACTTTGTTATAGATTTACTGTCAGATACGAGACCTATAGCACGCGCACCGTACCGTATGGCTCCGACAGAGATGCGAGAGCTACGAGATCAGATAGAGCAGCTGTTAGGTCAGGGCTTCATTCATAGGAGTACCTCACCTTGGGGCGCTCCAGTTTTGTTTGTGAAGAAGAGAGATAGTTCACTGAGATTGTGTGTGGACTACCGGGAGCTGAACAAGGTCACGATACGGAATAAGTATCCATTGCCTCGAATCGATGATCTGTTCGACCAGTTGAGGGGAGCAACTTTCTTTTCGAAGATAGATCTGAGGTCAGGGTACCATCAGTTACGTATTAGAGAGCAAGATGTTTCAAAGACTGCCTTCTTGTCGAGATATGGGTCCTATGAGTTCAAGGTGATGCCGTTCGGACTCACAAATGCCCCAGCCGTTTTCATGGACTTGATGAACCGAGTATTCAGAGAGTTCTTGGATCAGTTTGTCATCGTCTTCATAGATGACATTTTGATATATTCACACTCCGAGGAGGAGCATGCCGAGCACTTGAGGCAGGTTCTTCAGACTCTACGAGAGCATCAGTTGTATGCTAAGTACGAGAAGTGTGGATTCTGGTTGCGAGAGGTACAGTTCTTGGGGCATGTTGTTTCTGAGCAAGGGATAGCAGTTGACCCGAGTAAAGTATCAGCGGTGAGGGAGTGGGGACAGCCCACGACAACGACGAAAGTGCGTAGTTTCTTGGGGTTAGCTGGTTACTATAGGAGATTCATTCGGGGATTCTCCAAAATAGCGGGTCCATTGACAAATCTGACTCGCAAGGGGGTACCATATGTTTGGGATGACGCTTGTCAGTTGGCTTTCGACGAGCTGAAAGACAAGTTTACTTCAGCGCCAGTCCTTGCGTTATCGAAGCCGGGTGTGGAGTACCTGGTTTACACCGATGCGTCCTTACGGGGACTTGGGGGAGCACTTCAGCAGGAAGAGAAGGATATAGCTTTTGCCTCCCGCAAGATTAAGCCGCATGAAAAGAATTACCCCACCCACGACCTAGAGTTAGCAGCGGTCATCTTTGCATTGAGGATATGGAGGCACTATTTGTTGGGAGAGAAATTCCGTTTGTTCACAGACCACAAGTCATTGCAGTACCTGTTCACTCAGCGAGAGCTGAATATGCGTCAACGCAGATGGCTAGAGTTTTTGAAGGACTACCAGTTCGATATACAGTATCATCCGGGAAAGGCCAACGTAGTTGCTGATGCGTTGAGTCGTAGACCGGTAGACGAAGTAGCAGACGTCTGGAAAGCAAAGTGGAAGGATTTGGGTCATCAGGAAGCAGTAGCACGTTCTTTCATGTTCGTGATGTCAGTCACACCCGAGATTGTTACGAGGGTGATACAGGCCCAGACCACAGACCCGTTTTGCCAAGAGCAGATTGTGCGACTTCTAGCCGAGGGCGCTGAGTCCTATTCTCTTAGTTCTAATGGAGGTTTGTGGTTTAATGGGATATTGGTGGTTCCAGAAGGAGCGAAATTACGTCATGCTGTGATGAATCATTCTCATGGGTCTCGATTTGGAGTGATGCTGAGAATGAACCAACTGTTTACCTTGATTTAATTTAATAAAGGAGTGATCGTCCGGTATTTAATTAGGCGGGGTGTCACAAGGTGATGAGGCCGAGGTCGAGGGAGAGGGAACTGAGGATGATGGTGAGGACTCAGATGCTGACCCAGTTGACACCTCCCATGCCTCATTCTATATTTCCTCAGTCAGGGATCGTGACCTCCTGCTGTGGAGGCATGCATTTGGTGTGCCCCCAACATAAGTATGAGGGTTCCCTCTGAGTCTGTGAGGATCTTTGAGGGAGAGATAGCAGTGTACAAACAGATGTTTAAGGTCGGTGTTAGGTTCCCTCTGCACCCTGCCATTGTTAATATACTGTCAGCCCTCGGCGTTTCCCCCTCTCAGATTCCTCCTAATTCCTGGAGGACGATCCTCGGCTACATCTCCCTGTGGAAGAATGCTTTCACTGACGAGCCTTCAGTCGACGTATTTTTGGCCAATTATAATATCACTTCCTCGTCCAAACAGACTGGGTACTATCATCTGGGGCGAGGAGGTCTGATAAAAAACTTCTCCACGTGGCACAAACCTCCAACCATGATTGGAAGAAGAGATTTTTCTTCGTTTCTGGAGAGTGGGAATTTACCACCGAGGCTCAACATTTGGACGATGGTCCGAGGGTTCCAAGGAGATGGTCTAACCCCTCGATGAAGGCCAGGTCAGATCCCGGACTTAGTCTGGATGAGAAAGACATAGTTGAGTATCTGAGAGAACGAGGGAAAGGAGGTGAACTTGCCAAGTTTGAAGATCTGATGACCCCCCGGTTCCTCAAGGAAGTTGGTCTGAGGGTCGCCCCCCTGACAGAACTATGTGAGTTATATTATTTTTTTTGCCCAATCTTTGCTTTTTTCAAGTGTTTCATCTTTGCCTCGGCATTTTTCTGACATGTCGTCCTCTTTTCAGGTCGTCCTTCAGGTATATCAGATCATCTTTGAAAAATGACTGCCCCGGGCTTACTATCTGGTCTGGGCAAGAAAAAAGGCAAGGAGCCTCAGCAAGCTTCGAGGAAGACAAAGACTGTGGGGCCGACGGATGTTGAGCCAGCCTTCGACAGGCAAAAGAGGAAAGAGCCAGAAGTCCCCGTTGACCCTCGGCCAGATTCTAGGACGAGGGCAAGGGTGGAGGCATCTGAGGGGACCGCCTCTTCTTCCAGTATGGGGTATTTTGGTCCCAAAACTCGGCATTTTTAACGGCCGAGCCGTCTTCGCTGATTGCCAACCTGAGGGAGGCCAAGGCGTCTATGTTTTCTGCCCCCTCGGCTGTCGACTATGAGTTCTTGTCCAAGATGCCACCAGCGAAGGTGTATGACTATGGTCTGCACACTCTGGCTCAGGTACTTGTTCATGCTTTTTCTTAATTGAATTTTTTACTAACTGTTTCCTCGGCCTCTTAACAACTGTTTATCATTTTTCTGTGTAGTTTGTTTGTGCCTTTACTTTGGCCACCAAGTGGATGGCGAAAAATCAACAAAAATTTCATGAGGCTGAGAGGGCCATTCAACACGAGGCTAATCTGCAAACGGAGCTGGAGACTGCAAGGGCTAAATTGGAGAGTGCCAGGACCGAACATGCCAGGGTCTTGGATGAGCTGATGAGGCAGCACGATGCAGACTTGCAGGCCAAGGATGCGCTTATAAAGGAGAAGGATGAGGCCTTGACCAACTTGGGGGTTCAGTTCAAGACCGATCTTGACGTGGCTGTGAAGAAAGCCGAGGCCGATGTTGTGGAGGCCTACAAACTTTCGGATGAGTTTCAAGGCTTCGATCTTAAATACCTAGAGAGGGGGATTAGGACGGCCTGTCGGTGGGTCGTCCTTAAGTTTGCCGATGCAGTATCTTCTTTCCTCCCTTCTATCAAAGCAGTCCAACTGGACGACTCCCTAATTGCTGAGGCTTTGGCACAGGTGGAGTCTCAAGTGCACGTCGAGGGTATCGGCACGTCAAAAGATCAGCCTGTCATGGTCGTTGAGGAGACTTCTCTTATTGATGTTGAGGCCCTTCCCTTTGATGTTGCTCAATAGGGTGGATGTTTGTAGCCAATAGCCTCTTTACGTACCCTTTGAATGTATCTTATTTTTGTAGAACAAACATCCTTTTGTAATATTTCATTTATAATATCATCTCTCTTATTTTCTTCCATACTCGTCTCTTGTGTGATTTGTATCGTGAATTTTTTATATTAACAATATCACTAACCCCTCCCTCATCTTTCTTGAGGGTGAATGAGGGCTCGGCCCCAACATTCACCCTCATTATAGCCGAGGGTGGTTTCCACCAATTTTAATTGATGTTCCAAGTCCTCCGTCGTCTTTCTTGAGGACGATGGTGGGGTCGTCCCCACCATTGACCCTCATTATAGACAAGGGTTTCTTTTACCAAATTAATGGTTTTTGATTAAGTCCTCTCTCGTCTTTCTTGAGGGCAAAGGTGGGGTCGTCCCCACCATTGACCCTCATTATAGCCGAGGGTTGCTTTTACCAAATTAATGGTTTTTAATTAAGTCTTCCCTCGTCTTTCTTGAGGGCAATGGTGGGGTCGTCCCCACCATTGACTCTCATTATAGACGAGGGTTCCTTTTACCAAATTAATGGTTTTTGATTAAGTCTTCCCTCGTCTTTCTTGAGGGCAAAGGTGGGGTCGTCCCCACTATTGACCCTCATTATAGCCGAGGGTTGCTTTTACCAAATTAATGGTTTTTAATTAAGTCTTCCCTCATCTTTCTTGAGGGCAATGGTGAGGTCGCCCCCACCATTGACCCTCATTATAGCCGAGGGTTCCGTTTACCAAATTAATGGTTTTTGATTAAGTCTTCCCTCGTCTTTCTTGAGGGCAAAGGTGGGGTCGTCCCCACCATTGACCCTCATTATAGCCGAGGGTTGCTTTTACAAAATTAATGATTTTTAATTAAGTCTTCCCTCATCTTTCTTGAGGGCAATGGTGAGGCCGTCCCCACCATTGACCCTCATTATATCCAAGGGTTCCTTTTACCAAATTAATGGTTTTTGATTAAGTCTTCCCTCGTCTTTCTTGAGGGCAAATGTGGGGTCGTCCCCACCATTGAGCCTCATTATAGCCGAGGATTGTTTTTACCAAATTAATGGTTTTTAATTAAGTCATCCCTCGTCTTTCTTGAGGGAAATGGTGGGGTCGTCCCCACCATTGACCCTCATTATAGCCGAGGGTTCCTTTTATTAAATTAATGGTTTTTGATTAAGTCTTCCCTCGTCTTTCTAGAGGGCAAAGGTGGGGTCGTCCCCACCATTGACTCTCATTATAGCCGAGGGTTTCTTTTACCAAATTAATGGTTTTTAATCAAGTCTTCCCTCGTCTTTCTTGAGGGAAATGGTGGAGTCATCCCCACCATTGACCCTCATTATATCCAAGGGTTCCTTTTACCCAAATTAATGGTTTTTGATCAATTCTTCCCTCGTCTTTCTTGAGGGAAAAGGTGGGGTCGTCCCCACCATTGATCCTCATTATGGCCGAGGGTGGACTTAGCTAGCATTATCCTAATCACACTTGCTTTAATCTAACACAAAATGAGGGACCAATGTGACATTCTCATTAACTTTCTAAGTGTTCTGTTAGAGCAACACATTCATTACAACTGTCGTCCGATAGGACCTTACAAAATTACTGATATTATTTCTTCAAATGATCTGCATTCCAGGGGTTGGAAAAGGGTTCCCCTTCTAGGTTTTCTAGTCTATTGGTCCTAGGGACAATTTCATCGATGACCCTATATGGGCCGTGCCAATTTGGATGGAGCTTTTTGGGCTTCTGCCAAGTCTTTTTGAGGACCAAGTCCCCCACTACAATTGGCCTCTACTTCACCCTCTGGTTGTAGAACCTTGCAGTCCTTTGTTGGTAGGCGGCTTGCCTTATCTTGGCGTCTTCCCTCATTTCCTCAATCAGGTCTAAGTCAAGTCTCCTCTCTTCCGTATTTCTCCGGGGTCATACATTTGGACCCTATGAGTAGGAAACCCAATCTCGGTGGGGATGACGGCTTCTGAACCATAAGTTAGCATGAACGGGGTTTCTCCGGTAGAGGTCTTTGCCGTCGTCCTGTAGGCCCACAGTATGGCATATAACTCCTCAACCCATCTTCCTTTTTCCTCCTCATGTCTCTTCTTGATCCCGTCTAGGATCGTCCTGTTTGTGACTTCTGTTTTCCCGTTGGCCTGAGGTCGGCCTGGGGTAGAGAAGAATTGTTTGAGACTCACCCTTTCACAGTACTTCTCTAGAGATGTATTCTTGAATTGAGTCCCGCTATCTGAGATGAGGGTATTGGGGAGACCATATCTGCATATAATATTTTTCCAGATGAACTGGAAGGTCTTCTGTTCTGTGATCATTACCATCGGGTCCGCTTCCACCCATTTTGAAATATAGTCAATTACTACGATGAGGAACCGATAGTTATTGATGGCCCTTAGCAAGGGGCCCACTAGGTCGATCCCCCACACTGTAAATGGCCATGAGGATGTAATGGAGGTAAGAGGCTGATGGGGCTGGTGAGGGATAGTGGCAAATCTTTGGCATTTGTCACACTTTTTTACATATGCCATGGCATCTTTCCCCAAGGTCGGCCATCAGTACCCTTGGGTGATCACCCTCTTCGCCAAAGATCTGCCTCTAATGTGGCTTGAACATGATCCCTCGTGCACGTCTTGAAAAATGGATGGGACTTCAGATGGGTGCACACACCTAAGTAAGGGGAGAAAAAACCCCTTTTTGTACAAGGTGTCCCCAATGACAGTGAACTTTGCAGCTCTGTATCTCAACTTCTTCCTTTCTTGCCTTGCTTCTTGCATCTCCCCTCTTTAATGTATCTGATCAGAGGGTCCATCCATGAAGTTTCCTTATAAACATTCAGGCAAGTTTCAAGCGTTCCCTCAGCATCTTCGATAGTTGGTCGAAGTAAAATTTCCACTGGGACTGTCCTCCTGATATCTGTCCTAGTCGTCGAGGCCAACCTAGCAAGGGCATCAGCACGGCCATTATCGAGCCTAGGTATCCTCTTTAATTTTACTTCTCTGAAGCTCTTCAGCAATGATCTCACCTTCTTGAGGTACTTGGCCATCCGCTCATCCTTGGCCTCATAGGCTCCTAGTATCTGATTCACTGCTAGCCTTGAATCACTATGGACCAAGATCTAGCCAATATTAAGAGACTTGTCCAAGGAGAGCCCTACTATCAAGGCCTCATATTCGGACTCATTGTTGGAGGCTTTGAAGTTGAACCTCAGTGCGTACTCAATGTCTGTGCCATCAAGTGCTGACACTATAAGTCCAGCTCCACTTCCGCTGTCGCAGGAGGACCCGTCCACGAAGAGACTCCACATAGTATCTTCTAAAAAATTTCCCTCGGTGAGGGACCCCTGTCTAAAGAGATATCTTCCCTCTTCATTTTTGGCCATTTTTTCTCTAGCGGTGCTTGTCTCAGCCTTGTCTGCGGGTGTGTCAGTGAGTCTTCCCTGTAGGGTATCCACCTTCCCGAGGCTCTTATCTTCAGTTTCATCATCTTCCCAAGTAAATTCAACCACGAAATCTGTCAATGCTTGCCCCTTAATGGCCTTCCTAAGTTGATACACAATGTCAAACTCCCCTAACTCTATAGCCCAAGCCATTAGCCTCCCCGATTTTTTTTAGCTTGTGCAAGACCTGCCTAAGAGGAGAGTCAGTGAGGATGACCATTGTATGGGACTAGAAGTATGGCTTCATCTTTCTTGATGCATGTATCAAGGCATAGGATAACTTCTCCATCCTTGGGTATCTTTGCTCTGCCCCCTGGAGTGCCTTACTGTTGAAATACACAGGCTTCTGTACCCCATATTCGTCTCTCACAATGGATGTGCTGATGGATGATTCAGTGACAACCAAGTACACATGTAGCTGTTCACCCTATACCGGTCGTGTCAACAGTAAGGGAGACCCTAGGTATGACTTCAATTCTTTGAAGGCCTGGTCACACTCTTCACTCCACTCAAAGGCCTTTCTGAGAATTTTAAAGAATGGTAAACACTTGTCTGTGGCTCTGGACACGAACCTATTCAAAGCAGCAACTCGCCCCGTGAGCCTCTGAACGTATTTAATGGTCTTGGGGGTCTTCATTTCTAGGAAGGCCTTTATTTTCTCAGGGTTGGCCTCAATGCCTCTTTGATTCATGATGAACCCTAAGAATTTCCCTGCTCCAACCCCGAAGACACACTTGGCCGGGTTGAGTTTCATCCGGTACTTGTCCATCGTATTAAAGGTCCTCTCCAGGTCTGCCACATGATCCTCTGCCTTCAAACTCTTAGTCAACATGTCATCTACATAGACCTCCATAGACTTCCCAATTTGGTCTTCAATTATTTTATTTACCAGGCACTGATACGTTTCCCCTGCATTCTTCAGGCCAAAGGGCGTGACTCTATAACAGTATGTCCCCTTATCGGTAATGAAGGCTGTTTTCTCCTCCTCTTTAGGGTCCATAAAGATCTGGTTGTACCCTGAATTGAGCTCATGGTCTACGGTGGCGTCTACCATCTGGTCAATGCGGGGGAGAGGGAAGCTGTCTTTGGGACAATGCTTGTTGAGGTCGGTGAAGTCCACACACATTCTCCACTTCCCGTTGGCCATTGGGATAATGATCGCATTGTACAGCCATTCAGGGTAGATAACCTCTCTGATAAACTCAACATCTTCTAATTTTTTGACCTCATCCCTTATGACCTCATACTTTTCTCTAGAGTAAATTATCCTCTTCTGCTTTACTGGCTTTGCACCCTCTACCACGTTGAGCTTGTGGCACATGATTTCGGGGTCGATCCCTGGCATATCTGCATGACTCCATGCAAAGATGCTCTGTCTTCTCCTTAATAACTTGATGAGGTCTTCCTTGATATTTGGCTTCAGGGACTTGCCGACCTGGACGGTTTTTTCTGGGTCATCCTCATTGAGGATGATGGATTCTACCTCTTTCGCGGCCTCTCCTTTCTTCAGCTTTGCCTCGTCCCTGGGGTCGAGGGTATCAATATTATAAGTGGTTGTTGCCTTCTTGTGTGCCTCTCTTTTTTCGGCGGAGTTGTAATAACATTCCCGTGCTATTATCTGATCTCCCTTAACTTCCCCCACCCCGTAAGGGGCAGGAAATTTAATCATCTGATGGACCGTAGACGGCACAGCTTTAAACCCCTTGAGGGATACCAGCCCCAGTATAGTATTGTAGGCCGAAAAGACATGTTCATCCATCACAAAGAACCTGACTTTCTTGGTAAGCCATCTCGGCTGCTCGTCCCCCATCCTGACATCGACCACATACACTCCAAGGGGATGAACCTTTTCCCCACTGAGCCCAATCAATGGGTGATGGTATGGGACGAGTCTAGCACGGATGAGACCTAAGCCCTTGAAGCATGGCCAAAACATCACATCTGTAGAGCTACCCCCATCTACTAATATCCTAGGCACCTCACATCCATGTACCCGGGTAGTGATGACGAGAGGGTCATCATGTGGGGATAAGAGGCCTTTGAAGTCCATTTTTTGAGAACCCCACTATCAGAGTATCCATATCGACCTTCTTTCTCTTTTCTGACTTTGCTTCCAGAGAGGTTGAGTGTACTGTCTTCGTCACTGCCTTGGCTTCAGCTACGTGGGCCTTCCTATCTGCGACCTCTGACCCTCCTCCTGCTAGGCCCCCGGAGATCATCCCCACATTGAGAGAGATCATGTTAAGTCTCTTGATAGGGCCGGGGTCGTCTCTTGGGGGAGTTCACGGTCGTCCTCCTCATCAGAAGGGTCGTCCCCTCTTTTTGGAGGATCTTCTCGGCATGCATCGCCTCTCTTTTTTCTAGGGTCGTCCCCTCGGTCCCTCTTGAAGGCACTTTTATCAACGTACTTCCTCAGCCTCCCCTCTTTTAACATTCTTTTAATCTCGTCCTTCAGGGCGAAGTATTTATCTGTCACGTGGCCATGGTCTTGGTGAAATTCGCACCATATGTTTTTGTTCCTCTTGTTGGGGGCTACCCTCAACTTATCAAGCCACTTTAGGGACCGATCACTCTTTATCTCGTTGAGAATGTGTTCACGACTGACCGTTAGAGGGGTGTAATCAGCGAATTTGTCATCCGTAGACCTCTTCTTCCCCTCTTTGTTCCTCTTGGGGTACTTACCCCCACTGGTGCCTCCTTTTTCATCTTCGTATTTTGCAGCCATCGCCTCTTCGATGTTCATCACCTTCCCTGCTGTCGACAACAACTCCGCCATTGTCCTCAGAGGGTCTTTAGCAAGCTTCCATAGCAGCTTCCCCTTCTGGAGTCCTCCAATGAGGGCAGGCATGGCTATGCTCTCCTCATAGTCTTCAACCTCTAACTTGAATTTGGCTATGTAGTCTCTTAGACTCTCATTCTTCCCCTGCTTAACATAGAGCATGTGTGTGGTCGTCTTCTGGGGCCTCACCCCAAAGCAGAAGTTGTGGATGAACCGATCTGCCAACTGCTTAAAGTTTTTAATGGAGTTTTTTGGAAGAGACATATACCAGACATGTGCAGCCCCAGTCAGAGTACCAAAGAAGGCACGACACCTCATCTCATCTGAGATAGAGTACATGTCTGCCGCTGATTGATACATCTCAATATGGTGGACTGGGTTGGTACTCCCGTTATATCTTGGGGTGACCGTAGGTGGCTTGAACTTTGATGGCGCAGGGAAGTTGACTATCTTCGCCACAAAGGGTGAGCCTACGAAGTATCCTCTCTGAAGAGGGTCCTGGCTCTTTAGTATGTCACCGATGTTATCCTCCAGTCGCTGGATCGAGTCATTCCAGGGCCTCATAGGGTCGGGTTGGCTGATGTTATCCTCTACCGCCTCTTTGAGGTGGATGGAGGGTTCTGCTGCGGCAGGCCTGTGTCGTCTATTTACTTCCCCCTGATCGTCGTCCCGTCCTTTGAGTCGGCCCCCATGGGGTCGGCCATATGTTGCCTCCCTTCTGAACCTCGCAGCACTCCTTGTTCTGGATAATTTTTCCCGCAGGTCATTTAGTGGGCCCAGCCTCTCAAAGGCAGACCCCCTGCTCAAGCGATCAAAAGCAGAGCCTCTCGGGCGATCGTCAGGATTTTGCCTTCCACTCTTCCCCCTACTCTCCTGGAGAGGTCGTACTGTATTATTGGAGACCTCATACGGTTCCCAGCATTCTATAGGGGCCTCCTCCCCCTCCGGGGCATTATACCTGTCTTCACAGCACGGGTTTCCTTGCCTCCCCAGGCATAGACGCCGGGGGTCAGCAACATCCCTACGCCACTGAGGGGGTGGCAGGTCTTTGCGTGGTGCTTGGGGCGGTCCCCTGCCCTCATGCTGCCCTAGAGCCGCTGCCGGAGTAATCATCTCAGGTGAGACCCCTGGTGGTCTTAGTATGTTCTGGCTTAGAGCTGTGAACTGCTCCTACATGATCCGCTGGCTTGCTGTCAGAGACTTCAAGGCTGCCGCCACGTCAGCCATCTCAGACTAAGGTGGTGGCTGACTGGAACTGGGTCCTACTCCACTCTCCGGTGGAGGGAGTGGTGGTGGTGGCATCTCTGGTGCTATGTGTTTGAGCTATGAAAAGCTGAACTGGAAAAAAGACTAGTGACCTTGAGAACCTTAATAGGTCTCTTTCAATGGTGAAACACCCACCCACAGGGGAGAATTGGTTCACCACCAGAGTGCCCAGTGAGTTCAAGCTGTACGAAGGAAGAGATGTCTTCTCGTTCCCACAGACGACGCCAAACTGATGATGTTGAAATCTAGCACCACCAGGTAAGTGATGATGAGCTCAAACAGTAGTAACCATGGCAACCATAGAGATGTATATGTATAAGTATATAGAAGGAGGTGAGTATAAGAGGAGTAAGACAATGATGTATAGTGGTTCAGCCAATTAGGCCTACATCCACTGTGAGTGTGTGATCCACTAAGTATGGGCACTAATGGCCTTGGATACAATGCACATAAGCTCACTTTCTCTCTCTACTATGTGTACAAGCAGAGTTTATGCTAGGGTTACCATTATTGATCGATCCCCTTTGTAGTGTTGTAGGTGACAAGTATATATAGGTCTTGGGGGGTGTAGTGTACCCCCAAGTATGCATGGTGCATGTGAATGATGATCTAACCAATCTCCTATTGACACCTGTAGATGCCAAATGATGACATAATATTCCCTCACGTGAGGGGGTGATTCTGTTATAACGATCTTCCACGTGCCATATGATCCTCACGCGCACTATTCCACGCGTCTCCCAAACCACGCGCTGTGATGATGTCACCCTCGGCCTGTGATACGAGGCCGAGGGAAAAGTTCCCTCTGGTGGTGAGTCTGGCCTAATTCAGGCCTCGTACTGTCGTAGCCTCGGAGGGTCGTCTGTGTCCTGATGAAGGGTCGTACCCTCAGAGGGTCGTCTGTGTCCTGATGAAGGGTCGGCCCCCTGAAGGGTCGTCTGTGGCCTGATGAAGGGTCGACCCCCTGAGGGGTCGTCTGTGGCCTGATGAAGGGTCGGCCCCCTGAGGGGTCGTCTGTGGCCTGATGAAAGGTCATCTTACATTGGCCGAGAGATCATCCTCGCCTCATCCAAGTGGAGTGCACCCTCGGCCTGACCGAGGGTATATATGGGTATATCAGGAACCATTTAGGATACAAGTCTAATAGGAAAAACGAGCATGTAATGTCATAATTTTTTAGTGACCCAGACAAGCGTGACACATGCTTTCTCGAAGGCAGTGTAGATGACTTCATACTCGACTAATTTTCCACTGGCATGGTAGATAGCCCTTTATTTATGGGATTCTGCAAGGTATTGTGCTAGAAAAGACCCAGCTTCAGTATTTGTTACTATCAAGTATAAGAGTAAAAGGAGACCAGGCTGCAATGGCATGAGTACCGGAGGTCGGGTATGGTACATCTTGATTTTGTCAAAGGCTTCCTGACACACTTCATTCCATACTGTGGTGGAATCCTTTCAGATGAGTTTGAATATGGGTTCACAAATATAAGTCAATTGGTTGATGAACCGTCTTCTATACTGTAATTTTCCCAATAATCCCCACACTTCCTTCTCTGTTCGGGTTGGTGGAATTTTAAGTATATCTTTTAGTTTGAGAGGGTTTACTTCAATCCCCTTCTCTCTAACCATGAATCCCAAAAGCTTTCCTTTGGTGACGTCGAAGATACATTTATGTGGGTTAAGTCGCATTTGATATCGTCTTAGTCGTTCGAAAAACTTTCGGAGAGCGAGAATATGACCTTATTGAGTTTTAGACTTAATGATCATATAATCCATGTAGACCTCGGCCTATTTGTGTATCAAATTATGCGAAATGGTTGTGGCAGCCCTTTGGTAGTTAGCCCTTATATTTATTAGACCGAATGGCATAACTTTGTAAAAAAGGTTCCCCAAAAGGTTCCCCAAAAGGTGATGAATGCATTTTTTTCTTGATGACTAGTGTGCATCTTGATCTGATTGTATCCGAAAAACTATCAATGCACGACTTTAGTGCATGATTAGCTGTGTTTTCCACGATCATGCCGATATTAGGCTGTGGGTAATCATCTTTTGGAGATGCTTTGTTCAAATCTCGGTAGTCAATGTACATGAGAACTTTTCCTCTTAATTTTGGTACTGTACAATATTGGCTAGCATGTGGGATATTTGATCACTCGAATGAAGCCTACATTCAACTGTTTAACCACCTCATCTTTAACCTAGAGCAAACATTTGGTATGGACCTTTCTCAGTTTCCATTTGACTAGTTTACATTCCAAGAGAGTTGGAATCTCGTGCTAAGATATCTCAGGATTAATACTGGGCATGTCATCGTAGGACCAAACGAAGATGACCACAATTTCCTTCAATAGTTCTTCGAGTTACGCACGCTCATGCCCGTCATGGGTGGACCCTATCCTAATCTTGTGCAGTTAGCTACCACAATCAAGATTAATAACAACAATTTCATCTTTATTAATTTGAACACGGTTAGGTTATTTGTTATTAACCTTATTAAGATCAGTTAAGAATTATTCATTTGCAAAATCATCATCATCAAGATTGTGATTAGAGTCAAGATAATTAATGCAACGCATAACAAGATACTCAAAATATTTATTTATTTCATTCTCGAGAAAAATAACATTGAGAAGCTCGTCGAAGGAGGTTTCGATTACATTGTTATTAGAAAAGGCAGGAATAACAAAAGAGGAAAAAATAAGATAAGCATCTGGGCTGGTTTGCATTTCAGCAGATGGAATTGGTATATCATTCCAGCTGAGGAATGGTGCATCAGTAGCCTTTATTAGGATGGATGGATCCGATGATGTAGCACCTGAGTGGATCATGAAGAATTTCACCTCCAATATTTGTAGATTGAATGAGTCCTCAGAGTCACTTCCCTTTAAAACCTCGGTAGCAGTTGTAGTCATCTCAACGAGTGGTTGCACATGATGCTGGGAATCATCAATTCAGGAATAACTATCTTGAAATAAGATCTCTATTCATGACTTCATCTTTTTATCCACGTGATCATACCATGGTGCAGGAAAGCCACAAAAGGGAAAAT
Source organism: Sambucus nigra (assembly GCA_949130495.1). Lineage (NCBI taxonomy): Eukaryota > Viridiplantae > Streptophyta > Magnoliopsida > Dipsacales > Adoxaceae > Sambucus > Sambucus nigra. The sequence goes on along the minus strand of OX422209.1, from coordinate 138,145,950 downwards.
ATTCACCCTCTTTGATGAATCTTTCGTTTAAATAATCCCTCAAAATAGTCTTGGTAATTTTTAACGTTCACTTCAACCAGGGCTAGCGGAGCATTCTGAGTTCCTCTGATGATGGTTGATAACCCAGGCCACATGGATGAAAGGACTTCTTCAGCACTACGGGCTTCGGTATCCCTTGTTGTCGTAGTCCTAACCCCAGTCCGGGCATGAAGTGCATATTCTTTAACATATGTATCATGTTGATATTATTGTGAGGGTTGTGCTCTATACAAACTCTATTTTTAAAATCATCCCCTGTTTGGAGTGGAAGTGGTTGGACTCGGAAGCTAGATAAAAGCATATCACTCGCACCCATAATGTATCTCTAGTACCGAGTTATTGGTGCTTGTATTCTCGGTATTATAATCGTTGCCCAAGATGGTGATGACTTGTCCCTTGGCGAAGAACATCAGTTTCTAATGGACACAGAAATATAACCCCTTGATGCTATGAAGCCGCGGTCGGCTAAATAATAGATTGAAATAAATAGGTATGTAGATAACTTGTAAGTCGATAATGAGATTTATAGGGCCAAACCCTATTGTAAGCTTTATGCATCATATTACCACTTGATGGCTGTTGTAATAGGCACGCACCATGGCGAAAGTCAAAGCAAGGTCGCTTACTTTTAAACCAAGGCAGTTGAAGGTTCTTTACGGGCAAACATTGAGTGCTAATCCGTTATCGATTAGTGAGAACAAGATTATCTTCCCCGTTACCTCAACAGATATGATAAGAGCATAGTTATGATTGGGACTTAACTTTGGGATTTTTTCATCAGAGAAGGAAAGCATTCTAGTAGAGGTTAAGATCCCAATCTGGTTCACGGCTTCTTCTGGAGTGGGAAAAGGAGGGACCATGGGATCGGTAAGAAATTGTATTAGGGAATTTATGTAGTTAAAGGATATAGAGAGTCCCCATAAGTTGATGTTGGCCTGAGTTTTCTTCATCTGGTCGAGGATCTTGCTCTCCTCGATTGTCATATCTAGTATGGGGAGTTCCTCGACATTACCTTTTCCTTTATTTTTTACTACTAGTTAAGGATTCAAACTCTGGTAGTGCCACCCAGATCTTGTCATATGGTTCACGGAGGAGGAGAAGGATAGAAATCTTGTTTCTTCATCTATCTCGGGTTGTACGACCACTTTATTGATTTCTCCTTGCCTGTCTCCAAACGATATCAACCCGCAAACACTGATTACCACACTAACATTTTGTTGGCTTGGTTATTCATCTGAGCTTTCAAACTCGTCCCCACATTCAGTGGAAATGATGTCATCTTGCCATGAAAAGTCAATGCATTCCACAACCTCAATAACTTCTTCATATAGATCCTCTAACTCAACGGGGAGATACAGAAGTGAAGGGACCAACTGCCTATGTAACTTTAAGGCAACGAGTAACTCGAACATACTACAAATCTCATTGGTTTTTTGGAACAAGCTTGCTATGATCTGAACTGTATCATCCAAACTTAATCCGTCAATACGTACCACCCAATTATCTAACTTGAGAGCCCACTTTTAGGCTTCTATGAACAATATGTTGAACTTCTGACAGTCAATGGTCTTTTTCGAGGGCAATTTCAGCCCAAACTCTAGGCCCTGGTTTAGTACCGCTGGAAATTCCATATATTTTCCTTCGGAATAAGTATGAACAAAAATACACGTTCTTGTAAGAAGCGACGGGGCTTGGTCGACAAAACAGATAGGGTGTAGGAGACAATATGGGCAAACTTAAAGGGGTTTGAGTGTAAATAAGGGTATGATGGGTGTTTTACTGGGTACAATATGAGTAGATGGATCGAACTCTGGGTCATTTTCTAGGAAGATGGAATTTATATAGTTTGGAAGTGGATTGTAAGTGGTGTTGGTTTGGGATTGGATGGTGGGGTAATGACACCCCGGTCAATCAGACCTTGAAGATGGAAGCACTGATCAGTGATATGGTCGAAATTTTAATGGAAAACATAATAGGCCTCAATTTTGAAATTTTTGGGAAGTGGATTTAGTAATGGACGAGGGCCTATGGCTTGATGAGATCTTGGCTCAATAGGGCTGGGTAGAATTTGGAGAGGGGAGCAATAAGCTCAGTGTATTCTTTTCTGATTGGGTTGGCACGACTTTCTATTTATCAAGAGGTTGTAGGCTATGAGATGTTATTGGTGGTCGAGACTGTAGTAGGCTTCTCATATTTTCTTAGATTGAACTACCCGGATACTTTCTTTGGCTTAGGTTTTGTCTTGGCAATACTTTTTTCAATCTCCACTCCTGCTTCCCAAGGGCTCGAAATATGGTTAATACTATCCTCCCATCATCACTCGAACATAGGGTAAGAAGTTTTTCTTCACAATACTAATTTTCTCCTCTTCGAAAGGTGGGTTGGTCATAGTGGATGCTTTCTCCTTCCATTTTGGTATGACAATGATGGCAGTTTCTCCGAAATTCTTCTTAAGAAGTCCTAAATCACGACGTGTAACCTCCAACTCCTCATTGTATTTGTATTGTGATATGAATTCACGGGCAACATCCTCCCAACTGTGAATTCTATATTCCTCGAGGGATAGGAACCAATGAAGAGCGGTGTCTTTCAGAGTTTGCTAGAACATTTTAGACATTATTTCCTCAGAGGAACCTAGGAGAGTCATGGCTCGATGGTAACTTTGAAGATGAACAACTGGGGGGGTAACTACCCCAAAACTTCTCAATGTTAGGCATCTTGAATTTTTTTCACCAACCTTACTTTAGGGTAGGGAGACATATGGGTGTAATAAATGTAGTTCTCGAACATTCGAACTTGGTCAAATTTCTTCGTTAATAGCTTTAAATCCTAATTAACCTTGTTTAACTCTTCTTCCTTCGAATCGACGGATACTGATAGGTTAGCCCCTGGCTGGGTAAGATTCAGTATAGGGAGCTGAGATGGTGACGGCCCATTGGGAGGAGGGGCACGTGGAACATGCTGATATTCTTCCGGGACCCAAATATTCTCTGGTGTGGGTGGACCAATAGTGCAAGGGAAGATGACCTCGAGCTATTCGGTAATGGGGACCCGGTTTCACTGCATCTTATGAACCTCGATTTGAAAGTCGTCAATCTTGGCAGTAAGTTGGACTAGGAACATCATCAAATCAAGCTGCACATTCGACATTTGGTCTGGATTCTCCATGGAGAGTTAATGAAGGTCGATTCTGGACTCAAAGGAAGCAGATGAGAACTAATGAATCTTCAGGGCGGTTCGATGGAAGACCGAAGCCAATAGGGAGTCAGGCCAAAGGTCAGGAATGCGATCCACCTGAGAAGGAAAATGATTCGAATTTATTTTTGAAAGAGAAAAGGAAGAATCTTTTATAGGAAAGGAAGAAAATATTTTTGACATTTTTTGAAATAAGGGGATCACAAAATGTTTTTGGTATTTTTGATAAAACGGGGGGGGGGGGGGGGGGGATATATTTTTGACATTTATGATAAAAGGAAGAAAAATGTTTTTTGATAGTTATGATAAAAGGAAGATTTTTTTTATATATCGACTTTTCGAGAAATGAGGAAAGAAAGGATCAAGGGAAGAATCTTATTATTATTATTATTATTATTATTATTATTATTATTATTATTATTATTATTATTATTATTATTATTATTATTATTATTATTATTATTATTCACTACACCAAAAAGGCCAAATTGGCACTCTTCAGTCGACCAACCTTGTCACGGTCAATGATCGTGACAAGGTCGTGACAAAGGCTTGTCACGGTCATTAATCGTGACAAGTAATGTTGTCACGGACCTGTTACGGTCATTGACCGTGACAAAAAAAATATGCATTTTTTTGTCATGATCAATGACCGTGACAGGGTCGTGACAAAGGCTTGTCACGGTCATTAACCGTGGCAATTCCGTGACAAGTACTGTTGTTACGGACCTGTCACGGTCATTGACCATGATAATCTTATAAAGTTTTCACGATTAAAGACCGTAAGATGTCCGTGACAACTTTTTCAGCAAAAAAACCTTCCCTCTTCTTTTTTTTCCCACCGTTTTGGTTTCCCCCCGTCTCTCTCTCTCTCTCTCTCTACTTCCAGGTACGATTCTCTCTCTCTTTCTCTTCCCTTTATATATATGTGTGTGTATATGTGCATGTGTGTGTGTTTGTATATATGTGTGTGTGTGTGTGGTGGGGGGAGGTGGCAGGGCTGGGGGGTGGGGCAGGTGGTGTATGTGTGTGTGTGTGCGCATGTGTGTGTATATATGTTTGTGCGTGTGCATGTGTGTGTGGTGGGTGGAGGGGGAGGGGGAAGGGGGAAATGGGGCATGGGTGGGGGTGGGAAGGAGGTTTGTTGTAGGGGGAATGGGGGTGGTGTGTGTGTGTGTGTGGTGGGACAGGGGGAATGAGGGTGGTGTGTTCATGTGTGTGTGTGTGGTGGGGCCTTTAGATTCCCCTTATTTAGTTTTAGCTTAGTAAATTAATAATTATTGCCCATTTCATATGCAAGTAGGATTCCCCCTCATTAAGAGATAATTGTTGAGATTCGAAGCAACTTTAATTGTAAAGCTTTAAAAAAACAATTGTATAGTTTAATTGTATAGCTTTAATGGTGATATACTTATAAGACGTGATGAAATAAATTAATTGAGTAGATGAATTAGAAGGAGTACGGGATACACATTTGTTGGTTTGTTGTTACTGTTGCCGTTGGATTATAGTGGATCGATGTTGGGTTGGTTAATATTAGAAGTGGCATGACCACTGGATTATTATCCATATGGGGGCGGTATTTTTTAACTTTTTTCTAAAATTACTTTTTATCACGAACAATATATATATAGTATGATAATTAAATGAAACATACTTGAAATTACATATAGTATGCATAGATACTAGCCTTTTAGTTCTTATGCGTACGCATTCAATATCTCTTAGACCCGTTAGAGAGTCATTACCCCTGTAATGAGATCTCTCGAATTATCCCGTTTGGACAGTTTGAAACTGCATAATTTCTGTATAATAATATTCTTAGTGGATTAAAGTTGTTAATTTTGGAGAAAGTTCTGTAGTCGTATCCTAATGTTCTATGGGTACATACTAGATTGACAAGTGTGAGTATTATTTCAGTTGTTCAACTGAAACAACATTCACACTTGCCAATCTACATCGTGTACTTGGAGAACTATGGGGATATGCTGCTGAATTTTTCTCAAATCGTAACAATGTGCATGAGTTGTTAAGTATATTACAGAAATATACGGTCTTGAATGGGATAGGACCACTCACCCTTTAAAGGAGATGGAGGAAATAGGAATTTCTATTATAAATTGAATTTGAATTTGAAATACGCAAAGAGATGTCATAATGATTAAGAGTTTCCATGTCCGTGTGATAGGTGTAAGAATGGTAAGGTGTTTGAGTGGAAAACAGTTGAACTACATTTGTTAAGATGGGGTATGCAAGATATTTATTAATTTTGGAGTTTTCACGGTGAATTTAAAGTTCCTCTCTGTCCCCGAACAACCTTTACAACAACCTTCAACAAGTAGGATAGATGTAGAAGGGGACGACGTAAATCATAATATGTTAGAGGATTTTGTTGATGATGCGTATGGAGTTTATGAAGAGGAGGTGAATGAGGTTACTGATGATGTATAAGGTTCAGGTGCTCGTGAAGATATCATTATAAACCTTGACGATGACTACCAAAGTTTAAAATTTAAGGCGACCTAATCGTTATACTCTGGCTGTGAGAAAGATCAAACAACTTTACATGCCATGGCTGGTTTGCACAGTTTGAAGATGCGGTACGATTTGTCTGGTAATAGAGTTATAGGAATTTTGAATTGGGTGAAGGGCTTACTACCCAAATAGAATACGCTTCCAAATAGTTATGCTGTTATGAAGAATAATTTGAAAGGCTTGGGAATGAAGTATAAATCGATTCATGCTTGTGTGCATGACTGCATACTATACCGAAAGGAGAGAGAAAATCTTGAACATTGTTCGGTATGCAATGAACCTAGATATGTCCAATCTACTGGCAAGGAAGGCACAAGCTCAAAAGTGACTCAAAAAGTGTTGAAATATTTTTCCATTGGTCCTAAATTAAAGCGATTTTTCACAGTACCATGGATAGCGGAGGCAAGGAATTGGATTTTTCATAGTACCAAATTAAGAATGCCAAGCATAAGAAAATCCCAACTGGGAATGAAACTGAGACAAGAAAGGCATGGTCTAGGAGGTTAATTTTATTTGACTTACCATACTGGAAAAATAATTCGGCCGTGTATTGGATGTGATACATGCAGAAAAGAACCTCGCTGAACATATTGTGGGTACCTGCCTTGGGGGAGTTATTCGAAGGATGGAGAAAATACACGAAAAGGCCTTAAATCATTAAAACTTAAGCCATAACTATGGTGGAAGAAGATAGTAGGGGAAGGACAATAATCCCCTGGTGCGTTTACTTTTACGAGTGGGGAAAGGAAGGTGCATTTAGACACAATATATAATTTGAATGGTCCATATAATTTTTCGTCTAACTTGCAAAGGATTGTGAATTATGCTACTCATGATTTACATAAGTATAAGTCCCATGATTGGCATGTGATCATGCAATTGGTTCCTCTATTGTTTAAGCATTATTTCTCCAAGCACAAGAATTTGCGGAGGGCTATTATGCAAATTAGTATTACCTTCTCACTTTTGTGTTAGAAGGTAGTCAATCGAGAACACATGGCGGTGACCGAAGCGATTTATGTGTTGGAGAAGTACTTTCCCCCAGCATTCTTTGACGTAAGTGTTCACTTGTTGGTACACCTATGCAACGAGGCACTTATTTTCGATCCAGTTAAATGTCGGTGGATTTATTCGTTTGAAAGATTGATGAAAGTTTTTAAAGATTACGTCAAGAATACGCGATACATTACATGATCAATTGTAGAGGAATACATCACCATGGAGTCATCAATCTATACTCAGGAATATATGTCAAACTCGACCAGCGTTGATGACACTGATGAGTTCATCGATGATGGTGGTCATGTGATGGGAAAACGAGTGAAATTAACGAGTTTGCAACATAAACAAGTAACTCGTTATCTATTTGACACACATGAAGATGTCGATGAATGGAAAAAGTAAGTTTAAATTATTTTAAGTTTTACATTATTTTGGAATATTTTAGATTATTTTATATATGATTAATTTTGTAATATGCAGAAAATATGAAGCCTGTGAGAATAATAAAAGACGAAAAACAATGGTTCAATCAGACAGCGAGTGTAAGCTGTGGTTTTCACAAGAGGTAATTATAATGAAAATGTTTGTTATATAACGTTACATTACACTCAAACTTTACAACTAACCTAATTAATTTATCTATATTCTCAGCTCTTAAAGATGGGTGATGCGACATCAAGGCTTGCTCGTCTAGCCACTGGACCCTTGTTCATGGAACAAGAGTACGAAAAGTATCGATTTAACGGTTACATATTCGACGCAAGGATGTACGTGGAAAGTACAAACGTACAGAACTCGGGCATTTCATACAAGGCTCTTACTTTCTTTCGAGCGAGCGCAAAAGATAAAAACCTCGTTGAAGCGGAAATGACTTACTATGGTGTAATTCGAAATATATTTGAATTAGATTATATAAGCTTCAAAGAGGTTGTATTTTACTATGACTGGATAAGAGTTGAGGATAAAAATGCTTGTAAAGTTGATCCTGGAACCAATTTGATCATGGTTGACTTGTCCAAGTTGAAGAGCAACGACCACGTGAGCGATGAGCCGTTTGTTTGTGCATTTCAAAAGGTCAACCAAGTGTCTTACTCAGAGTATATCAATAACGAATCGCGGTCAATTGACCTACATGAGCCAAAGTGTCTAAATAGTAGTGTGGATGACTTGGCTGCTCCTAGCGAATATCAATCCATTTTTTATGATAACCCGAATTTGAAATAATTTTTCAAATTGTAATAAAGATTCCAATTTGTACTTTATTAATCCATTTTTAATGCTTTTAATTGATCTGAACTTTATCATTTTTACTGTTGTACATATTTGCAGTTAGATGCCGTTGTTTTGGAATTCGGAATTGAGGTGTTAAATAGTAATAATTCATTTGGATTTGTAGTAATTGTACATATTTTCATGTCTTTTTCTAATTCATTTGGATTTGTACTAATAACAACACTTGTTTACAGAAAATATCTCCTTCATGTATTAGGGCGAGGATGATGATGCTGATTATGATGATATCATCTGGGCTCGGTGGTAGCGGAGGCGACGAGGGCTACTCGGCCTCTAGGCTCCCCAAATATAGCAAATTAGGGATGGCCGTCGAGAACAAGACGGGGATACTAGTGAGATCCCTCGAGCTGGTAAAGACGATCATCGACTCGGGCTACATTAGTTGGAGGGAGGTGCCAAATGAGCTCAAGTTATCTATTTGGGCGGCACTACAGGTAATGTATTTGTATTTATATTTATATTTATATGAATATTTCAATTTAAATTTATATTAATATTAATATTTATATTTATTCGTAACTAACATTGTATTTGTTGGACAGGAATAATTCAGCCTGGCCCCAGAACTACGCGATTCCGTCTTGGAGCAGTTAAGGGAGTAACGCAAGACGTGGAAGAAAAATTTATGGAGCTGGTACTTCAGGAAGACCCAAGACTCCATTATCCGAATGTGTGACTCCGTCCTGCCGAAGGAGCTGATCTCATTGGCACAATGGTAAAAGTTCATAGACAATGAGATCGGGGAGCGGAAATTGGTATCTCGTCAATCGGGGAGGGAAAATCGGGCAAAAAAGACGGACGTGCACTACTCCGATCGGACGTCTTACGCCGAGGTGGAGCATAGGATGATGGTAAGATTTTATTTTTTTATAATTACAGTAATATGTTATTCTGCATTATTTTACTTTGCGGGGCCGATACTAATTTTGCATTATTTTATTTCAAGGTACGAGGAGTGACCCTGGGGGTAGGCCACATAGGCTCGATGCTTATGTGACTATTCAGACGAAGAAGGGAAATGATAAGGAGGTGTCCCCGATTGCCGCCTCCATGATTGTAAGTAATTCGACAGTTTACTTTTTGTAAATTACGTTATAATTTTTTTATTTACTTATGTAATGACCCCATTTTTTTATGCCAATATATAATTGTCTTCTTTCAATTTCGTCACACTTACTATCTAATAATGATATATTATTATATATATGATATTTCGAGTTCTTAATATGAAAAATCCCATTTTTAAATTTGAAGAATCAACTGTAAACTGGGTTAAATTGAAGTGTTATGGCACATCCTAAGCTAAGTGATAAGTTTTGGAGTAGAAAATATAATTTTATGAAACTTTAGGGACTTGGTTTTAATAAAGAAAGTTTCAGGGATAAAAATAAAAAATAAAAAGGGGCCTTTTCATAAATAAAATATTTTCAGGGACCTCTAAGAAATATTGAAAATATATGGTGTGAAATTACCAAAATGCCCTTAAGGTGCAAAATGACCCTTATACCCTTAATACCTTTCCACCTCATGCTTGACACCTAGTGCTCGATTTTGACACCTCCCCCGTACACGTGTCATCATTAGAGGAGAAGCCAAAACACGTGTCGTCGTTAGAAGAGAAGCTAAAACACGTGTCTCAGTCCAGTGAAATAAGACTGCAAGACGCCTCCGTTACGCGACACGTCAATGCTGGCTCGCCATTGTAAAAGCTTGTCAGCATGGACACGTGTCAATGCCATCATATCTTTGGAAAACTATAAATAGGGCCTTTGGGATCATTTGAAACTCATACCAATTCCTTGAGAATTATAGAAATAAATAGTGAGAGAAAGTGTGAGAAAGTTTAAGAATAAGTTCTTAGGAATAAGACCTAGTAGAGAAGTAGAATTTACCATTAACCTTATTCCTGGAACTACACCAATCTCAAAACCACCTTATCATATGTTACCTTTAGAATTAAGGGAATTAAAAGTTCAATTACAAGATCTGTTAGATAAGGGTTTTATTAGACCTAGTAAATCCCCTTGGGGTGCTCGAGTGTTATTTGTTAAAAAGAAGGATGGGATGATGAGGTTATGTATATATTATCGTGAAATAAATAAGGTGACCATTAAGAATAAATACCCCTTACCTCGTATAGATGATTTGTTTGACCAACTGCAAGGTGCGCAAGTATTTTCAAAGATTGACCTTAGGTCAGGCTATCACCAATTGAAGATTAAGGAAGAGGATATTTTGAAATCAGCTTTTCGTACTAGATATGGTCATTATGAATTTCTTGTGATGCCATTTGGATTAACTAATGCACCAGTCGCTTTTATGGATATGATGAATAGAGTGTTTAGGAAATATCTGGATCAGTGTGTGGTTGTTTTCATTGATGACATCCTTATTTATTCCAAAGTTATTGAAGAACACGAGAAGCATTTGGAGATAGTATTACAAATCCTTAGGAAAGAAAAATTATATGCGAAATTAAAGAAGTGTGAATTTTGATTGCCTAGTGTTTCTTTTCTAGGACATGTCATATCCAAGGAGGGAGTGTCGGTTGATCCTCAAAAGATCAAGGCTATACTAGATTGGCCAAGACCAACTAATGTAACGGAGATTCGTAGTTTCCTAGGATTAGTAGTTTATTATTGAAGATTTGTTAAAGGATTTTCTAGTATTTCCAAACCTATGTCTAGGTTAATGCAAAAGAGGGTGAAATATAAATGGTCTGAGGAAGTTGAGAATAGTTTTCGAGAACTTAAAAATCGATTAGTAACTTCCCCAATTTTGACTATTCCTTCCGGTACAGAAGGATTTGTGATTTATTATGATGCTTCTAAAAATGGTTTGGGATGTGTGCTAATGCAAAATGGAAAAATAGTAGCTTATGCCTCGAGACAGTTAAAACCACATGAGCAAAATTATCCAACCCATGACTTATAATTAGCAGCGGTAATTTTTGCTCTTAACATTTGGAGACATTATTTGTATGGTGAGACTTGTGAGATTTATACCGATCATAAGATTTTGAAATATATCTTTACTCAGAAAGAATTGAACATGAGACAAAGGAGGTGGTTAGAATTGATGAAGGATTATGATGTAAATATTCACTATCACCCGGGGAAAGCTAATGTAGTAGCCGACACTTTAAGTAGAAAGTCTACACCAAATTTAGCATGTCTTATTACCATCTAGGAAGCTCTATTGAAAGATTTGGGAAGTATGAAAATAGATGTACGTATTTATAGCAAAGGCGGAATAATTGCAAACTTATAAATACAACCCACGTTGATGGAAAGAATTAAATTTGCATAAGTAAATGACCCAAAATTGAAGAAGATTAAAGAAGAGGTTAATGAAGGGAAGAGAATCGAATTTACGATACAAGATGAGATATTAAGGTTTGGAAATAGAGTGTGTATACCAGGTGATGCCCAACTAAAGAGGCAAATTTTGGAGGAAGGTCATTACTCAAGATTTACAGTCCATCCCGAAAATACCAAGATGTATAGAGATCTTCGAGAAGTGTTTTGGTGGAATAACATAAAAAGGGAGATAGAAGAGTTTGTATCTCAGTGTTTGATCTTTCAACAAGTAAAAGATAAACATTAGAAACCATCAGGATTATTACAACCTTTACCTATCCCTGAGTGGAAATGGGAACATATTACCATGGATTTTGTGACAGGGCTACCAAAGAGTTCCAATGGTAATGATTCCATTTGGGTAATTATTGATAGGTTAACTAAATCTACTCATTTTCTTTCCATCTTTCTTAGAAAAGTTAGCTAAATTGTATATACGAGAAATTATTAAGCTTCATGGAACCCCAGTTTCAATTGTTTCTGATCGTGACCCTAGATTCGTGTCTCGCTTTTGGAAAAGCCTACAAGTAGCCATGGGAACAATATTGAATTTCAACACCGCTTTTCATCCTCAAACAGACGGATAATCTGAGAGAACTATCCAGACCTTAGAGGATATGCTTAGGGCATGTGTACTTGATTTGAAGGGGAATTGGGAAAATCATTTACCGTTAGTGGAATTTGCATATAATAATAGCTATCAAGCAAGTATTCAAATGGCTTCGTATGATGCACTTTATGGTAGAAGGTGTCGTTCTCCTTCATGTTGGGTAGAAGTTGAAGAAAGAAAATTATTGGGACCAGAATTGATGCAGGTCATAACAGAGAAAGTGAAATTGATACAAGATTGACTTCAAATCGCTCAAAGCCGTTAAAAGAGTTATGTTGACAATCGACACCGACCGTTAGAATTCTAAAGAGGGGACTATGTTTTCTTATGAGTATCACCGACAAAGGGAGTAATCCGATTTAGGAAGAAAGGAAAGTTAAGTCCAAGATACATAGGGCCTTTTGAAATCCTTGAAAGGGTAGGTGTTGTTGCGTATAAAATAACCTTACCCCCTGAACTCTCAAGTGTGCATAATGTGTTTCATGTTTAAATGATGAAGAAATAAATCCCTGATCCAGCACATATCTTAAGTCATGAGCCTCTTCAAGTTAGAGAAGATTTGACATACATTGAGCATCCAATGGAAATTTTGGACCATAAAGATCAAATATTACGAACCAAGGTTATTCCACTAGTCAAAGTATTATGGCGGAATCATTCTGTTGAAGAAGCAATATGGGAGAGAAAAGATGAAATAAAAGAGCGATATCCATACCTTTTTGGAAATTAATGTAAGTAAATTTTGGGGACCAAACTTTTTATAAGGAGGGTAGGATGTAATGACCCCATTTTCTTATGCTAATATATAATTGTCTTATTTCAATTTCGTCACACTTACTATCTAAAAATGATATATTATTATATATATGATATTTCGAGTTCTTAATATGAAAAATCCCGTTTTTAAATTTGAAGAATCAACTGTAAAATGGGTTAAATTGAAGTGTTATGGCACATCCTAAGCTAAGTGATAAGTTTTGGGGCAGAAAATATAATTTTATGAAACTTTAGGGACTTGGTTTTAATAAAGAAAGTTTCAGGGATCAAAATAAAAAATAAAAAGGGGCCTTTTCGTAAATAAAATATTTTCAGGGACCTCTAAGAAATATTGAAAATATATGGTGTGAAATTACCAAAATGCCCTTAAGGTGCAAAATGACCCTTATACCCTTAATACCTTTCCACCTCGTGCTCGGCTTTGACACCTCCACCGTACACGTGTCATCATTAGAGGAGAAGTCAAAACACGTGTCGTCATTAGAAGAGAAGCTAAAACACGTGTCGTAGTCCAGTGAAATAAGACTGCAAGACGCCTCCGTTACGCGACACGTCAATGCTGGCTCGCCATTGTAAAAGCTTGGTCAGCATGGACACGTGTCAATGCCATGATATCTTTGGAAAACTATAAATATGGCCTTTGGGATCATTTGAAACTCACACCAATTCCTTGAGAATTATAGAAAGAAATAGTGAGAGAAAGTGTGAGAAAGTTTAAGAATAATTCTTAGGGATATTCATCTTAAGGTAATCTTAATATTATAATGCATCTTTATAGTTTTAATTTATTATTTTATAGCTTTACTTAGTAGTTATGCTGGTAAAATACAATTCACTAATCAAAACTTAAAATTTAGAAGAAATCCAAGTTGATTTTTACTTTCAATATATGTAAACTTGTTTGAAATTATACGTTTTTAAAAATGATTCTATTAAAGAAATTGGTCGTTATTATGGAATCCCATTTAAGTAATTCCAAAGTCAGGTCAGGTGAAATTCTGTCTAGATGAGATGGTATTTAAGTGGTGCCCCTGTGACCCTCCATCTCTACTGGGAATGAATCCGGAAATGTTCTATCTAGATGAGATGGTATTTAAGTGGTGCCCCTGTGACCCTTCATCTCTACTGGGAACCGACTGATAAGGAAGGACTATGAATTGAATTCTTCAATTATGATCAATGAGTTTTAAACGTTAACAAATAGGGATTCAGTAATCCTTTAAAATAAGAGGCTATTATAATATATGTAAGAGGGTAGTTTAGATAAGATGGAGGCGTAACCCCTTTTGAGTATGGTGATGACAAGGTTAGTTAGAAAACACTAGTGATTTAGCCACAAGACACAAAGAGCAGTTTGGAATGTATGGAACCCATCTTATACTCACAAATCTCTCGTGTATAACTCACAATATAATAAAGAACTTCAGAAATAACTTAGCTAGAGGGAGAGAGAAGTAAGCACCCTAGATACACCTTGGTAGGCAGGCAAACATACTAAAAACTCTCAAGGATCTCTGTCATGTATTAAAAGCTTCGTAATAAATGACAAATGGTGGGTGGCAGAACTCTCTGGTTTTTTTAATAACTCTCTCTAGTAAATAATTTTCTCTAGTAATAACCTTTTGAACTTTCAAAAGATCATCCTTTCCTCAAAGGTGGTTGGGGTCCTTAAATAGTCCCCCACACCACCCCCGAGGCAACTCAGTCATTAAAGACTATGAAAGACATCCCTCATACTTTATGTCACAACATTAAATGCCTGATGCACTAGTTGTCTCCTACGTCATAAACATTAAATGCCAAGACATGCCTTTTGCCTAACCACTGTGTGTCAGGGGGTTGTTGTCGCAGAGGTGGCTCACCAACTGCCTGACAGCCCCAAATACCACGGTGGTTTACTCAAGTGCATGTCTGACATTGTTTAGAAGGCTAGTGACATCACCCACAGTAGATGTGACATTTAAGTAGAGGGTTGTTTGGTCCATAACTCAATGCCCGATGGAACTCCAAGCTGCTCCGCTTGAGGTTCCACGGTCAGGGTCCTTCGGTGTTTTACCAGGTGTATCTAAGATGGTCAAGACAAGCCCCAATGGTGCCCCACTTCTCAATCCTCCAAACCAAGTCCCTCTAAAGTTCCCACGGTGAGGTTGTTCGATAGATCATGAAAGCTCTCCCAGGCCCTGCCAAGCCTGGTCTCTCGCGAGTACCGTTCGACCTCACACCCATTCATTATTCTCGTTACAACATTACAGTCGTTACAACTCGTAGTCAATATAAACAAAGCTATAATATGGCAAAGTAACAATAATCTAAAGTACGAGTTGCCACGCCAAGCTGCCTCCCCAAGCTGCCACGCTTGAGTTGCCTCCCCAAGCTGCCACGGTGATCTTATCCTTAGAACACTGTTGCTAATTGGTGGATTATCCCTAATCCCAGGATTACCTTCAGGCCCCCTCTACAATATAAACTGAACCTTAGAACGTGTACTTAAATCTTTATCAGATTAACGTGTGATCGAAGACCAATACCAGTAAATTTGACCTCCATTTTGGGTGAGTACTCTGACATTCCTCGTGTATTTTGATTATATGATATTATGCAAACTATATATATTTTGTGAACTGCTTTTATTCTCAAAATTCATGTGATACCGAGGACTGATTCAATTGTGATATGTTTATATTTGTCCATATAAACATACCGATTAAAATGATTATTGAAAAGGATATTGAATATTGAAAATATGATTCGGCCTAAGGGACCTCTTTATTGACTGACCTTCCCAGCTGGGTTATCGCTGGTGTGCCCTAAATAAGGCGTTGTGATGAACTAGTTCAATTAACCCTCAACTACCGGGGTATAATACGGTAGAAGAATACGATACTAGAGTGTACTTGGCCATCAAAATGATCTGATTGAAAGAAAAAAAAGATATCACATTTGATTTGTTGCATTCGTCTTATTCTGAGATATCCAATTGTGATATATATACTTTCATTTCAAAATATATATCTATTTACTGCAAGTTCCTATCCATATACGTATATGCCTTCTCTTTTTACTTGAATAGGTATCTATTTTCTAAAAACCCTGGAATGTCTGGAGATTGAACCTCATTCGGCTTTTAGCTGATGTTGTATAAATAACCATTTTTCAGGAAACGTTTAGGCTCACGGACGGAACGAAAATGGACTATATTGAAGATTTAACTTTTAGAGCTCTTTTTGTAAAATGTTTATTTAGAGCATGTCTGGCTCTCTTGTAATAAGGTTTAAATTTTCTCTTAAGTTGTAACTCGTTGTTACTTTTAATATATATGAAGTTTCCTTTAGAAAGCTCTGATGACGTAATTCCTTTACTTTCAGTATTTTACGATTCATAACCATGTGATAATATTTTCGTTTCATTTATTTAAGTAAACAATTAAATCGGAATATTTGTTGCCTTGGTCGCATGTCAAGACACTCGTTTCCTAATACAATTTTGGGTCGGGGTCGTGACAACTTATTTAACTAATCATGTGCTTTTTGTCGTTTCAAGCAAAGCTTAAGAACTGCATGAGTCGCAGTCTGATGTCGACAAGGTATCTTTGTCCACTGAAGCACTCAACTAAGTGCTTGGCGCTGATCGCAAGGGGAAGATAATGGGGGGTGAGCTCGCAGGTGGCCAAATCTAGGATCGTCATATTGGAGACGAGCAATACCGGGTTGTCTTGAACGGTAGACTCGCATGACGCGAAGCTGTTCCGTTTAGAAGCGATGGTCGAATGTATGTTCTCATTCGTCAAGCGTTCGTTAGGCAGAAAGCGTAAGGGGAAAGGGAAGAAGAAGGTGGTGGAGGAGGACGAGGACGTGGACCTCGTTGCTTCATCGCCGACACGTGCGGACTCTGATGATCCAGTCCCCTATTTGGCTCCCTTCAACCGACCAATGACGATACTTGGTTGGTTGAGCGTGTTTATACAAGACATATTTGATGACCAGCGAATAGGGCAGGGGTTGAGGGAACCGAATACCGTCCAGGGTATGCCAGTTCATGGATGTGCGCTTCAAGACATCGAGCCCAAGGTGCTCGTCATGTATGTGACACCCGGGAAGGAGAACTCCTTATTGTGGTTGCGCGAACAATGCAGCACGATGCATATTCAAGGGTGTATCAATTTGTATATCATGTGGCCTACTCACCTCCTCAGACCTACCCCAGACATGTAGTGATATTATTTGAATTGAATTGTTTTAAGTTGTTAAATTTGAATTATATTTGGATTATATCGTGATGCATATTGTTTTGAATGTATATTTGCATTATCCCTATTTTATTTGGATACATGATATTTGAACAGGTACAACGTTGCTATAACAGGTACAAATATACTGCTGGTCAGTGGCAGTGGCCATACTGCCTAGAATTTTTTTTTCAATTCTGCCCAGAATTGTCACGGCCATTGACCATGGCAATTTTTTTAAAAAGGTCGCTGATTAGTCACGGTTATTAACTGTGACTAAGCTAGTCACAGTCATTGACAGTGACATGACCGTGACAAGTCTAATGAACTTGTCACGATCAATTACCGTTACAAGTTCGTGATAACAAACATTGTCACCCCCAGACTTATCACGGTCATTGTCCTTGACAAGTTGGACTTGTCACGGTCAATGACCGTGACAATCCGACAGATTTGGTGTAGTGATTATTATTATTATTATTATTATTATTATTATTATTATTATTATTATTATTGTTGTTGTTGTTGTTGTTGTTGTTGTTGTTGTTGTTGTTATTATTATGTTCTCACTTGTATTAGGTTTACCTAAATGCAAAAAGAAATGTCGTACGGGACCCCAGCCGGGGAAAAATTAGGTTTATGAAATATGTAAAACATGGTGTGACTTGTTGTCAGGCTGAGGGACAGGTCCTGTTTTGGAAAAAAGACAAAATAGTGCAAAAATTTATGCGGCATGCTGACCCGACATTTCGATAGAGTTTAGGGTAGTAACCGGCAAACTAAACATGAGTTCCTTAGGTTTGACGGCTATATAAGGGTATTTAGTTGTTAGGTTAGTGGAAAGGTTCCCCCTTTTGGCATGAATTCCACGATATACGTCTTGATTTTGAGGACAATCAGTACGTTTGGACAATCCATTTGATATACCTAAGTGTACATGAATTACCTCACTATATATCTCGTGGGGACAATACATGTGAGAGCAAATTCAATATACTCATCGTACGTGAACGAGTTCCCTACAATATGCCTCCCATCATAACTTCTGTCAAGTGGTACGATGCAGGGGGAACCGTTCGATATACATCTTGGACAATGGAAGGTGAGATTCATATTGCTTAGGATAACTGTGCCCTGCCGAACCAGTTCCCATTACAAAGTGACCCCCCAGTACGGGGCAATTTTGGTCAATATAACAATGCTCTTGGTGATGTAGTGTGCAAAATGCATGATTATTTATTAGTATATTAGGGAGAGAGTATATTATTTGTCATGATGAGAACTATGCTAATAAGTAAGAATGTACAAGTAAAAAGTAAATCTAGCATGGAGCATGAAGATTACACTAAGAATGGATACGTGAGAGTGAGTGATATGTGAAAATCTATAAGTGATCGTGCAGTAGTGAATCTAAGCATAGGTAAACTACAAGTGGTGTGTGATAAGTATAAGTGAGCATGTATATATACAAGTGTGATTAGTGGAGGTGTGTGCTAGTGACACCTAAGCATGATATTCTAAGTGGTGTGTGAAACATGTGGATATAAGTGAACCTGTATACATGTGTGGGTAGTGTGAGGTGTACATGGAGATTATTTGTAAGTGTGTGAAGTGAGGTGATATAAACATGAGGTAGATATATTCAAGAAATAACTGAGAAGAAGAGGGAATATACATTATAATATGTGGGTTCTTGGAATACAGTTAGTATTAAGTGAGGCGTAACCCCTTATCAAGATTGAGATCAACATCGTGAAGTACTAAATATTGACAATGGACACAGGTGAATAGGAGACAAAGGGGTTCAATATTCAGACTTGTATTAAATCATATTTTAGCATAATAAATACACAACAAGCATAATAAATGGATGGGATAGCCGATGGCGTGGTTGGAGGGAGAAAGAGAAAGAGGCACAATAAAGGCAAGGTAGGAACTTCCAACTCAGTTAATGCCCAAAGATATGAGTATTAAACGTGCATGGGGAGTTAATGCTCTCACAATAGCTCTCATGTATGGGGGGGGGGGTATATAGAGAACGACCAAGGTGAAGTTTTTAGTGTTAAAGCAACATTAAGTGCTTTATGAATGGCAGGGAACTTCTGGCACTTGTCACACTTTCTTGAAAAGGAGGTACAATCTTCCCTCATAGTCGGCCAGTGGTATCCCTGAGTGCTAATTCGTTGGAGCAATGATCGACCAGCGAAATGAGCCCCAAATGAATCGTCGTGCGCCTCTTTGATTAAATCTTCCACTTCCATTGGATTAACAGAACGCTGCAAGGAAATCATCAATCCCCTTTTGTATAAAACTCTTTTATCTAACTCATATCGCGTTGCTTTACATCAGAGCTTTTTTGCCTCTTTAGTATCAGATGGTAGGGTTCCATCTTCAATATAAGCTTTGATGGGATCCATCCAGAAATGACCCATATCTAATGCAATGAAACTAACCATCCGGTTTTCATCAATACTTCTATTAGCCAAAATTTCTATTGGGATTTTTCTTCGAGATCAATTCTCATTACTGATGCTAGCCGAGCAAGGGCATCAACTTGGCGTTTGCTATTCTTGGAATCCTATTCATCTGAATGACGGGAAACCTTGTAATAACTTCCTTGGTTTTAGAAAGATACTTGGTCTTTAATTCTCCTTTGAATCCATATACATGAAGTACTTGGTTAACAACCAACGGTGAGTCACCGTGCACCACTACTTGCTCTACGCCTAATGAATAAGCTAAATTCAACCCAACTATCAAGACTTCATATTTTGCCTCATTGTTTGATGCTTTGAACTAAAACCTGAGAGCATACTCAATATCAATATCATTAGGAGTATTGAGTATTATACCTGCTCTGCTTCCAATTGTACATGAAGAAACATCGATGTATAGATTCCACAATGTGATGTCATGATTGAAGTTGTCTTTAGACAGAACTCCATGATGTAACACCTCATTTCTCTCTTCTGCGTATTTTTGGGCCAACTCCTGAATTCTAGATGATTCAGGTTGATCAATAATTTCAGCTTGCTTTTGAGATGATCTCTCTTCTTTCAAAGTCTACTTGGTTGACAAGTTTTGTTGATAGGGAACCTCCAAATAAGTAAATTTAACAATAAAATATGCCAAAACTTGGCCTTTCAATGAAGATCTTGGTTCGTAGATAATATCTTACTCTCCCAATTCTACTACCCAATACATCAATCTTCCTGACTTCTCAGGCTTGTGGAGTGCTTGCTGAAGAGGCAAATCATCATACAGAGCTATAGTATGTGCTTGGAAATAAGGTTTCATTCCCCTATAAGCCTCAATAAGTGCTAGAGCTAATTTTTTCAAATGTGGGTACCTGATTTCAGCTGCTCTGAATGCTTTACTGGTGTAGTAAACTAGTTTTTGGATTCCATTGTCTTGTCTGACTAAGTCCGAGCTCACTGCTGACTCAGAAACAACTAAATATAACTACAACTGTTCTCCCCAAACTGGTCGGGATAACAAAGGAGGTGATCCCAAATACTTTTTTAACTCTTAGAACGCTTATTCATATTTTGTATTCCACTCAAAAGTCTTTCTCAATACCTTAAAAATGGTAAGCACCTGTTTGTTGCTCGGGAAATAAATCTATTTAAGGTTGCCACTCTTCTCGTGAGCCTTTGTACATCTTTCTTGTAAGTCAGCGACTGCATTTCGATCAAAGATTTTATCTTTGGTGAATTAGCCTTAATTCCCCTTTGATTAACTATGACGTTGAGGAACATACCTTCTTGTACTTCGAACACACACTTCGTCGGATTCAACTTCATCTGATGCTTTTCCAACTGATCAAAAGTCTGACTAAGGTCGGCGATATGACCCGAGGATTTTTTTACTCTTTGTCAACATATTGTCCACATAAACCTCCATGTTTTTGCCTATCTGCTCTTCAAAGACTTTATTCACCAACCTTTGATACGTCGCTCCTGCATTTTTTAGCCCAAAGGGCATTGCATTGTACCAATAAGTTCCTATATTGGTGATGAAGGCTATACTTTCCCTGTCTTTAGATTTCATCTTTATCTGATTGTACCCAAAATAGGAATCCATGAAGATTAAAAGTTCATGCCCCGACGTAGCATCCACTAGGGGTGCACAAGGATCGGGTTTGTTTTATTTCACTACTAAACCAGAATCAGAACTAAACCGGGGTGGTTTAGTTCCAGGATTTTGGAATCAGAACCGAAACTGGAGCTGATTTTCTTTGGAACAGAACCAAACCAAGCCAATGGTTCTTGGATTGGTTCGGATCGGTTCTCAGTTCTAATCCCTTTTTAAAATATAAAATTCAACTACCTTAATTATGTGCATAGGCCTGGGAAAAGGTTTCCAAACTGATTGTGTACACAGTAATGGAAAAATGGCAATGATAATCGAAAAATTCAACTACCTTAATTATGTACACAGTAATGGCAACATCACATAACCTCAATTTGATTTTTGCAACAAAAATAGAAAAATCACATAACAACGTACAAAGTATATTTATCCTCTCATACAAAGATGGACAGACTATGGCAGCATTGTCATCATCATTAACCCTTTGAATTAGTATCCAAATCCTCTTATTTCCTCAATTTCTTAAACCATTGTTTTATGTCCACCGCAATGGATGACAAAAAAGTTTAACAGTTGAAGCAATTTGTTAATTAGTGCAAATTAGTTCCTCATCTCTAGCGCCGTGTATTATCTACCCAATTGGTTTTTATATTATCTTCGCACAGATGCCGTATCAGACCCAAAAATATCGAACCACCCTTGTTGAGTTCCTTCGATCTGAATTGCTCCGATCTAATTTGAACATGAGATGAGCAGAGAGAAGAACCTATAATATTGTTGTCCATTGTTATAACGTGAAATGAGCAAAGGGTAAAGCTCAAATGGCAGAGAGAGTTGAGTTCGGATAAAGGGGGAGGGCTCAAATGGTTAGAGCGTGAGTTGAGTAAAAGGAGGAGAGACTAAAGAGAGGTACGATTGAAATGTTTAGGGTTATTTAGTTAGTATACTATATATATGGTTAGGGTTTAGAAGGTACCGGGTTCGGTTCGGATCGATTTTTGAATTGGATTTTTTTTCTTGGAACCAGGAATCAAACCGAAACATTTTTTTTTAAGACCAAAATTGTACCATTAGTCCAGAAACCCGAACCGAACCAATACCATCGGTTTAGTTTGGTTTATCAAAATTTCAGTTTCGCTATACACCCCTAGCATCCACCACTTGATTAATTTTAGGCAAGGGGAAATGATCTTTTGGGTAAGCTTTATTTAAATCAGTAAAATCCGTGCACATCCTCCATTTATCATTCTTCTTCTTGACCATTACAATGTTAGCTAACTAGGTTGGATACTTCACATCTTTAATAAATAGAGCTTTATGAAGTTTCTCGACCTCCTCTTAGATAGCCTGATTTTTCTCAGGACTAAAAACCTTGTGTCTCTGTTTGATTAGTTTAGCATCCTTACTGATGTTGAGACTATGACAGAGGAAATTGGGATCAATCCCAGGCATATCCTTATGAATCCAAGCAAATACATTTCTCCGCTGCTTTAGAAACATAATAAATTCCTGTTTTAGGATTGGATCTAATGTTGAGCTGATCTGCATGGTTCTCTCTGATTTGTCATCGTCCAGGATATTCTTTCAGTAGCTTCCACAATTTATCCCTTAACTAACTCTGTTTCATCTTGGGGATCTAAAGTTTCAACTTCAGATTCACTGTTAGGCTTAATGGTATCCACCTGATAAGTGGTAGTTTTCTTCTTCAATTTAATCAAGTCCTATTGATCGACTAAAGAAGGGTAACATTCTCTGACCACCTTCTAGTCACCTTTCACAACACCTACCCGAAAATGAGTTGGAAACTTCATGCATTGATGGACTATTGAAGAAACTGCTTCAAACTTCTTCAACCCTACCCTATCGGGGATCATATTATAGGCAGATTGAATATTTTTATCCATCATGAAGAAGCGTATTTTCACTGTACGACCACTTGGCCAGGTGTCGAATAACACTTCTAGCTTGATTGTCCCAAGAGGGTAAAATTTTTCATCAGAAAAACTTATTAATGGCCTGTAGTAGGGCTCTAGTTGGTTAAGCTTCAAGTCCAAACTCTAAAAGCAAGGATAAAACATAATATCCGTCAAGCTCCCATTATCCACCAAAATTTTAGCGATGACGGTATCCTGGATCCTGAATTTGACAACCAATGGGTCATTATGGGATGGAGTTCCTGGAGAGATCATTCTTTGAATAGCCAATCACCAATTTGTCTTTATTGACCTTACTAGACCGGTCATCTTCGTTCAAATTAATTATCTGGATATAAGATGAAGCTTGGGCTTCATTGAAGTAAGCTTTCCCTTCGACAGTGTGATCGCCTGCTCTTGCATCGCCATGTGTAATCACATAATAAGAAAATGAACCAAAAATGATCATAGATACCTCACACTCTGGTTGCTTGGCTTTCTTCGGTAAGTCTGGATTATATTCATTATCATCTTCATGATTTATCTTAGTGTTATCTCTGGGCTTGCATGGAGAATTCGACCTTCTTCTAGATTCTCTGTTATCACGTCGATCAATAAATTTGTTGAGTTTTTCTCGATGGATGAGGGATTCTATCTCATTTTCCAAAGTGACATAATTATCCATTGTATGACCATGATCCTCAAGGAATTCACAATATTTGGTTCCATCCCTCTTGTTAGGAGGTGCACTCAACTTCTCAGGCCATCGCAAATCCTTATTGTGCTTGATTTCTTTTAGGATATGGTGAATGCTAACACTCGATGGAGTGTATGTTTCATATTTTTTATCTTGTCCTCTTTCTTCAGCTTCTGTTCCTTTTGTTCCTTCTTCTCGGGCTTCGTAATTGGACTTTGTTTTATAGCCATCGCTTCCTCGGTATTCATTATTTTTCCTGCTTTCTCCACGAGTTCAGCCATATTTTTAGGAGGATCTTTGACCAGATTATAGTATAGATTCTCGGGAAGAAACCCACTCATAAAAGAAATGATGGATGTTTTTCCTTCATATTCAATCACTTTTAATTTCTCATTATTAAAACGCGTAATATACTCCCTGGTACTTTCCCCTACTTGTTGTCTTACACTCAAAAGATGAGCTACTCTTTTCACTGGCTTAGATCCGAAATAGAAGTTGCTAATGATTAGCTCGACAAGCTAATTGAAGTTGGCGATCTGTCCACGAGGCGTATTATTGTACCATATTTGGGTTGAACCCGTGATGGTACTTGAAAATACTCTCCACTTCATTTCATCAGGAACTGAATAAATATCAACTGCAGCTTGATATTGATCAATGTGGAGAATTGGGTCAGTTTTACCATCATATTTGGGGGTTTAGGAAAATCCACAATTGCTTGAATAAAAGGAGATCCTTTAACGAAGCTCCATTGTAAAGGATTCTTTGCTTTTGTCATTTCACCCAACCGATCTTCCAACATATGGATTGATCCTTTTCATGATGGATTGTCTACATCAGATTTATGCGAAGAAACTAAGTTGTCCCAACCATGTGTCTGCGCTGAACTCTCTTTCTGAGAAGTCTACTCGGCTCGTACAGATCGTCGAACACTTGATCTTGACCTGACTGAGGCTTCACGCTGGTTGGTCGGTCAAAGGACAAAGCTCTGCTTTCCTTTCCAAGACACTTGGCCTTTCAGGAGAAAAATAATGAATATCATAGGGCTACGTGGACCTGAGTGATGAACTTGCTCCTGGACGATGAGACGTATCTCGTGAAGATCTAGAATAACTATGTTTGATGGATCTTGAAGGTGGAGGCGGAATTTCTCTGCTGGATGAGGGAGCCGTTTGATATTGGAAAAAGGGATGGAGACTTAACTTGCAGTGATTGAGCTAATTGCCCCACCGTTTATTATATGGACTCCTGTCCTCTGGCAGTACTAGCATGGATTCCAGTTAGGTCTGTTTCCATAAGCTGAGTAGATGGAACGGGCGGGTTGGCTTCCTTTCTGATACTGGACTCAGGGTCAGTCATCTTGTCTTGAACAAGGGTATATAAGAGTGAGAATAACTATTAGAAACGCATTTCCCATATATGACGCCAATCTGTTGATGTAAAAAACTGGACTTGATCCAATTTTATAATCACCGATAAAATATATAATTGTAATAGTAAATAAAAAGAGAGATAGAGTTTTTAATGTGGTTCAGCTATGTTAGAAAGCTTACGTCCACTGTGATTGTATTGATTTCAGAGGTTACAGAAAGCTAGGTACTCTTGTCAATAAGAATAGCCTAAAACCCGTTCTACTTTACCCTTGATGAAAGGGATACAACGTATTTATAGTGACCCGGAGGTCGAGGGTCAAAATGTCAAGGGATGGAATGTTTTTATACATTTAAGCATTTACATCCTTACATAATGAATGTGATGATTGGTTGTATAAAACGCGTGTAATATGACTATTGGTATGGTGACGTTTAATTGATCTCGATGGTCGACATTCCTTATGTTGGTCGGCATGACTGCCTAGATACTATCTACTAACTAGGATTTTAGCCACTTAGGATGACAATTGTTCACTTCTGATTGGTACACGTAGATGGATAATTTTTGGCAGGCTTCTTGATGTTGTTCCTATGAGCCTTGTGGGACTAGTTTTGAGGTGTGTGATTCTTCGACTTAGCCATATCTTACCAACTTGTCGAGGAGACGGCGTTGGGCTTTCATAAATCTCTACTACTTAAAAAGAGGAAAGTTCTTCTTTAAATCTCAAAATACTAAACTACCCTCATTAAATTAACATTTCCTATCATACCCTTAATATTAGTCTCACACATTCATTAAATTAAAATCATTCAATGAATCTTAACTTGATACGTTTTCTCTCCTAATACATTCATCTAACAAAACTTCCAAATACAGTCATCTTGAAACCCAAGAAATTAAAAGTCAACTGCCCAAGTTTATTCACCTTCACATCAGATTCATATTGTATAGTTTCTCCGTTATTGTTATTTCTTGTCCAAAAAAATAAGGTCAATACTCATAATTTCCTCTTTAATTTTTTACTCCTTTTTCATTTGCCATCAAAAGTATGCATTTGTTAATTTGAAAGCAAATACATATTTCCTATCATACCCTTAATATTAGTCTCACACATTCATTAAATTAAAATCATTCAATAAATCTTAACTTGATACGTTTTCTCTCCTGATACATTCATCTAACAAAACTTCCAAATACATTCATCTTGAAACCCTAGAAATCAAAAGTCAGCTGCACAAGTTCATTCATCTTCCCATCAGATTCATATTGTATAGTTTCTTCGTTGTTGTTGTTTCTTGTAAAAAAAAATAAGGTCAATACTCATAATTTTCTTTCTAATTTTTTACTCCTATTTTATTTGCCATCAAAAGTATGCATTTGTTAATTTGAAAGCAAATACATAATTTTTGTAATTATATCTATCTCATTCATGAATGTTGTCCCTCTTTTGTGCTCAAATTTTGTATTTCCAATTTTATTGTTGTTCTATTAATGTTTTATAATAATTCTAAATTCAATGTTAATTTCAGAAAAATTACATGTATATTTTAAGTTAAGGAATTACCAAGTTCACACCTTATTAAATTATTATTTTTTATGCCTTCATATGTATTTCCCAGTTGTATATGTTTATTTCTTAAAGATTCTAAAAATTCTTAAAACACTCTATTTACTTTTTAAAAGACAAACTTTGCCCTTTGCTCTAAACATCAAACAAATACATTTTTATTTGTTAATTTTTTTCAATAAAAAACAGTATTTCAAATTGTTTTTTAAAACATTTTTAAAATTTTTAAAATTAAAAAATAATTATTTTTTATAAAAACTGTTATGATAGTTTTAAAAACCCTTCATTATTTAAAAAATTGCTATGATACTTTTATAGAAGTTTTTTTTAAGATAGATTTAAAAATTATTTTTTACATAAAATTGGGAAAAAAATTAACAAATAAAAAAATGTTTTTTAAATTGAAAATTATTTTTATAACCGAACACGACTCAAATAAAAGTAACTCGACACGACACGACACGACAAAATTTTTTTTAACCAAACATGAACACGATCCTAATAAAAGTGACACGACACAACATAAAATATTATTTTTTACAAAACACGAACACGACCCAAGTAAAAGTGACATGCCACAATATATGTTATTTTTTTAACCAAACGGGAATCCAACCACAATAAGAATGACACGACACGCCTCAAAATCTTATTTTCACCAATAAAAGTAATATGACAACACGAAATCTCATTTTTTTACCAAATACTAACACAACCCACTTAAAATGCAACACATCAAGTGGACCGTGTTCGCATTTCGTAAAAAAAGGGATTTTGTGTCGTGTCATGTCACTTTTATATGTGTCATATTCATTTTACGTAAAATTAAGATTTTGAGCTGTGTCGTGCCATGTCATGTCAATTTTATTTTGGTCGCGTATTATAAAACATTTTAAATAAAATGTACAAAAAAAATAGTTTTAAATAAACAGTTTAAAATAATTTTTTAAGTGCCTAAAGATTTTATTTAAAAAAAAATATTTTAAGCAAAATCCAAGCATGGGAGTGTTTTAAGAAATTGTTACAAAAATTCTACTAGTTGCAAAAATTGTTTTATAAAAATATGAGGTCAATAGTTCCAAAACAGTAACTATTAGAATCTTAATTTTTTTTAAATAAAATCTTTAGGCACTTAAAAAATTGTTTAAAACTGTTTTTTTTACATTTTATTTAAAATGTTTTATAATACCGCTTATACATACCGCTGACGCGTACCAACATACTAAAAAAATGATCATCGCCAGCAGTACGTATAGGTGGTTGGATCGCCATGCCTACCGCTGGCGCAGACCATTTTTTTAAATAGTAAAAAGATTATTTTTGAAATAATAAATAATGGTCCTCGCCACCGCTATAAAAAAAAATACGACTCCATGTCACGTCGCATTTTATTTGGGTCGTGATCGTATTAATTAAAAAATAATTTTCAATATAAAAAATTGTTTTTAATGTAAAGAACAGTTTTTTTATTTGTTAATTTTTCCCCAATTTTATGTAAAAAACATTTTTTTTGAAAAAAAATAGTTTTTAAATCTATCTTTAAAAAAACTTTTTTAAAACTATCATAATAGCTTTTTAAATAAAAAAAAAGGTTTTTAAAACTATCATAACAATTTTGATAAAAAAAAAACAACTATTTTTTAATTTGAAAAAATATTTAAAAAACAGTTTAAAATACTATTCTTTATTGAAAAAAAATTAACAAATAAAAAAGTATTTTTTTTTTATCTTTAGAGCAAAGGGCAAGTTTGTCTTTCAAAAAGTATTTGGAGTGTTTTAAGATTTTTTGGAGCGTGGTTAGCTTTACCCGTTAATACCACATTGAAAATATTTCTATAATTTATATTCGAAATGGTCATATATTTCCTTTGAAACTTTTTATGATATTGTTAATATTTGTGGTCAAAGCTTGGATTGTCCATCTCATAGTGAAGAAATCTCACTTTGGTTTACGAGGTTATTGCAATTGATTAATGTATCATTGCTATTTTACTTATCATTTAGAAACTAATCTATATAAAATTCTCTTATGTTGACAAAAATAAAAAAGTAAGGTCCGTCATAACCGTGATAATAATCATTCATACGTTTGCCTAACAATTTTCTAATCTCAAATACCTTTTTGTAAAATAAATAAATGATTATATACATGGTTGGAGTATATGCTTTGATCCAATTATGTACTATTATTTTATGATTGTTGGACAATTAAAATTTGTTAGCATGAATGAAATTCATTGCATATCATATGTTTGATAATATTTATCTATGTCTTTTTTTTAACATTTCTATCTCCGTTTTCTATTTTAGGTATCCGATTTGCAAATTATAAAATACAAATGTATACATACATGGTACCTAATACTGAAACAAATGCAGGTGATATAGTTTTGTGAAAGGGGTGTATTTACAAACTACGCGTGTATAATAAATTATAGAGTAGAACCAAGTAGACACCCAAATTTTTATAAAATAAGGAAGAACATAATTGTTTGGATAAACAAAATTACGTCATTGCAATATACATATTAAAATTTTTAATATCATGATAAATGAAACAACCTATGAACCAAAACAATCAAAGACTCTGATGATTCATTACTTAGTGGGCTTTTTTTGAGCGATTGGGTACTCAGTGAGTGGAATTTTGGGATCACTGAGTTTAAAATGACATTCACGCACAAACTTACGTATTGATACATAATTTATTTTGATATTAACCGAATATATATTTTTTTAACCTACATTTTTCAAACTATTTTCATTATGTCATAATTATTGGATTCATGTATATAGGAGACTAAATGAATACGTATAAAGAGAGAATGGGGATGAGTTTGACATTAGTTTTATAGGTTGCGACCTAAATTGTTGAGTACAATGAAGATTTGGCACATATTGTCCCATTTATTTAGTCTTGAAAATTTAGCACTTGGCAAAATACTATCGTCTTTCGCCTACATCAGAGAGAAGATTTTTTTCCCACGTGATTAGTGTAGGGTACATGTGATTAGTAAGTTATAAAAATGGTGAATAACATTTTAATTTTTTATGGTAGTAAGAAAAAGAGACGAGTGGTTAGGTACCCAATTAATAAAGTCAATGATGAGAATCATATTTCTTTGGTACGGTAGAAAAGTAGACCAAGATCAAGTCGAAAGCGTTAGAAAATAATCCACCAACTTAACGAAAAATAATGCGACCGGTGGTTTCGACTGTAACATCTGCCTAGACATGGTTCAAGATCCTGTAACCACCTCTATTGCTGCACCTGTATTTATAAATGGATTCATTACCCAAGTGTATCTGCTGAAATCCAAGATCACCAACAGCCTCAATGCCCTGTGTGCAAGGTTGAAATTACAGAATAAACTTTAGCACCACTCTACGCACACGGTCAAATAGAAAAAGCAACTGAAGACAAAGTCCCACACGCGAATTTAGTCATACCACGAAGGCCTTTGAGTCCTAAATAGGATTTAGTCATCAGTCGATATCGCCACATGCATAACAGGCTGAAAACAATAGCATCTGCTGTTGTTGCTTACAGATACATGTCAGCTGGCTGACACAGAGGAGTAAGCACGGATGAATGACTAAGCAAGAACAGTAGCTGTTGCTATAACTAGAATTTTAGCGAGAAAAGATAGGATTCTTTCAGCGAAATCAACCTTAGTGGATGCATAATATAATAATGTGTTGTCTTCTAAGTTGGTTTACTATTGAGCTTAACATCTTTCACTTAATATAATTCATGGTGAAATTCTATACATTTTCCTAGAATATGTGACAACTTGGTTGTTGTGAATATTTTGAATAATAAATTTAACTAGTGAGATAGGAAATTCCCTTTCTCTAATATTCAGTATGTTGATCTGAGCGTTAATAAATTGGGTGTAGATTTGGGGTTTGAATTTGAGAAGATGAAAGAGTTTTGAGAATCGGAGAACAAATTAGGTAGTATAGTGTCACACACGAAAAATTACACTTTACTAACTCTGGACGCGTCGGAAAATGATTTCAGAGGATAATAACCAAGAGGAATATCAAACTGCCAAAATTTACCTATATTGACTTTGTGGGGTTACAGGGCCAATTCAACAATAGATTGGTTTATTTTTGAATCTCCAGAGACTTTTGTTGGCAAACGAATCCTTAATTGTAGAGTCATTATTAAGCCTGAGAAAATTACCTTTGCCAGATCTAAGTACAAACAAATTTTATACTCCATATTAACATCCCCTAATTTTTTACCCATTTGATGAGCCACATAAATCGTTTCAACCATTCAGAAGAGGTATTTTTACCAGAGTTTTTGCAGTACCTCTATTGCAGTTATAGGGATTCTGATTATATATACATACATGTTTGTATGTATTTCTTCCTGCTTTTGAGTAGGGAGTTCTGAGTTCGTTTGTGATAGATTTAGAGTATTCACATGAATATCTTGTATAGTTTACAGTTGAATGGAGGTTTGGTTTTGGGGGTAATGATTGATGCTTCGTACTAGGTACTTTATGTTATATTCTAACGAAATAAATTCTACATAATATGTTGCAAGTATTTTTATTACTTTGTCCTTCACAGATTTGCAGTGGAAGGAAGATTAATATCTGAAAACGGCCACACGTGCAACGCACGTGGGCACAACTAGTCATTTAAAATGTTGGATTTACTTTAAAACTCCATTTCTTTTATTTTTGGCCCTTAAAACCTTTTCTCTTATGTTCTTTTTAAAAAAATTATAAATAAATCCTTATTCTATATTTAACCCAAACTATTTTCTTATGAATAAATTCTTTGAACACCACTTTTCTAACTTCTTCATTTCAACTCCAAAGACCACCAAACTTTAAAGACACCTTGACAATACATCAACATTAAAACAAGTCACTAAACATATTTCAGAGCTATAAATTAATGATTTTTGCAAAATAACAATGTGACTTACCCAATTCTTCATCTACCTAATTCATGGTTAACAAAATAAAATTGACAAAATTATATCAATTAGATCAACAATAGCTTATCTTTCTTAAGAAAAACCATAATTAAATCATTATTTTGAATTAAATTCAAACTAAATATATATGTGTCAACCATAAATTATTTGTGATCCTACTCTTTATCTACTGTTTCTAGAGTTAAAAATAACTTCTGATTGTCCCAAGCACATAGTTTGAATTTTGTTGATGGAGTGTGTATAACCTCTTCTTAATTGGTGAGTGGGAATAAGTCAAATTAACCTTCTCCAATTTAATCCAAGATTATTCGTGACAATTTAGAAAATTATTCTGCCGTGATGAGAGGTCTCACCAAACGATAAAGCCATCGACACCCGAGAACCCCTCAGCTTAGAGCATCCGTATTGGGGGAGCCAGACGAAAGGTAGATCTACCAAATGAAAAGGGGTTTTTACCTTTTTCTCTAGTTAGTTTGTATAGTGGTGGAGAAGGAAGGAATGGTATAATAACTTCCTACGAACTAATGTTGTTCGTAGGAAGTTCCTACGAACTAATGTTGTTCGTAGGAAGTTCCTACGAACAACATTAGTTCGTCAGATTTCAGATATATAATAAAAATAATTATTTATACTTCCTACGAACTTTATTTGTTCGTAGGAATTTTCTACGAACTTCAGAAGTTCGTAGGAACCCTTTACAAATTCAGTAAGCAATTTGTAACTTTAGAGAACCACTACAAATCGACGAACGAAATTTGTTAACTTATCCCCACCAGTGCAAACATCCGAGTTTGTAAAGATGCAAATTATGTTGGCAGTTAGCATCCCCATTTTGGATGCTCTTACCAATGAACAAAAGTTAGCGGATCTTATCCAACTTGGTTTGACGTTAGAGATAAGGATGACTATAGCTAGCTTTTTTCAAGGTTCAGGGCACTACATACAATACAATTGGTGCTTATGCAACTTATAAAGATTGGCATATTAGACTTTTTCAAGAAAATTTAAGGACAAAAATACCATGTAATTTTTTTTCCACTTTCATACCTTAATTTCTTTAAACAAATCCTAATTCTAAAATGAACAATTCAAAATCCTAATCAATTACACAATACCAAAATATATATACAGATCAAAACAACATCTGAAAGGGCACGGCTAATAACACTCCAAATATTCTGTAAACACTCCAAAAAAATTTCAATTGACAAAATTGCCCTTTATCCTTTGTCCTACCACAATCTAAGCCCCATTTCACTTCTTTTCGATTATTGGATTTGTAGATCTAACTTAATATGGTTTTTCAGATGTGTTTTTAAATGGGGTTTAAAATGGTTTTTTCTTTGAAATATTTTTTTTCTTGAAATTAATTTTTTTAAACTGAAATCATATTTTATTGATTTTTTTTTCTAGAAATCATTTTCTTGTTATTAGAAATCATTTTTTTTTTGGAAATCATTTTATTTAGTGAAATCATTTTTTTAAATCAGTTTTTACAATTTTTCTTTGTCGACAATTATTTTTGTTGTTGAAATTTTTTTTTTAACTAAAATTATTTTTTTTCTTAAATCTATTTTCTTTAATTTTTGCTAGAAATCATATTTTAAAAATATTATTAGTATTTGTCCAATTTTTTTCTTCAGATTTTCCAGTTTCTTAAAATTCTTTTTATGTAATTTTTAGAAATTTTAAATAAGTTGTTTTAATTTCCAAATATGAAAATTCTTATTTGGTTAAAAAATGAATTTGTATTTATTAATTTTAATATATATATATATATATATATATATATATATATATATATATATATATATATATATATTAATGACAATTTACTCATTAATTGATTTACACTTTAGTATTCACTCCTTTTTTTTATCCAACACAAACGCAATCTAATTACAAAATTACATGATAAGAGATGATACGAAATTTAATTTTTTACCTAACACAATTAAAATGTGAGATGATACGAGATGGTATGAAATCCGTACACAATCCAATTAAAATGTGACACAACACATCACGATACGCAATCTTTTTTTTAACAAGACACGACCTAAATAAGAGCGATACGATACACCCCGACACAATTTTATTTTTTAACTAATACGATACGACATAAAATCTTATTTTATTTTTTTATATAGCACGATCTAATTAAAACGTAACACGATACGAATGAAATAAATTTTTTAAACTAGTGTTGAAATAAAGCCTTGAGAAGTTTTGCGTGTCGTCTTACTTTTTTTTTACGTTGTGTTTATGTTACGTAAAAAATGAGATTCTGTATCGTTTCGTGTCACTTTTATTTGAGTCGTGTTCGTGTTAGGTAAAACTGAGATTTCATATCATGTCATGTTACGTTTTAATTAGATCATGTTAGTTAAAATAAAATTATATCGTGTTGTGTCACTTTGGGAATGTGTTTGTTAAAAAATAAAATTTTGTGTCGGGGGGTATCGTGTTGCTTTTTATTTAGCCATGTCTTGATAAATAAAAAAAATAAGATTGAAGCTTTGTAATATTTGTTTTGTTTTTAAATAGTAAAGTATTTAAAAAAATAACATAAAATCAATATGGAAGAAAGTTTGCATTTTATTACAAGAATAAATTTGTCATTTTATTATGTATTAGAGTGCCATAAAATTATGATGGAGCGACAATAGCGGCTTCCTATCTGAAAAACCTAACAATTTAAAATAGAAAACACAAATTAGAACTTCTTTTGTCACCGTTAAATGGTGAAGGACGACAATATTGTCGATGTAAAATTATTCTTAAGAACACCCTAATATTAATCATGAACACATTAATATGATTAAACTTTAACATACAATTGTTCTTAATAAAAGGATCTTGGATCTTCATGTTTTCACAAAATACGTCTAAACGATATAAAATAAGACTTGCCTTGATTAAATGCATTGATCAATCTTGATTAAATGCTCCATCAATCTCCCTTCTTGAAAAAATTACACTCAAAATAGAATCTCGGAATTTCTCTCCCACCTCAAAAATAGTGTGTTATGAGATAACCCCAGATGGTGTAGGGCTCCTCTATTTATAAGGGGAAGAGGGCCGGAATCCTAGTCAAGGTGGGACTCTTTCAAGTCTCCCACTAATGTCACTAACCATCATGTGACTAACGGATAAGGTTTACCCAAATCTTTTAATATCTTTATTTATCACATTCCTAATTAATTATCTGATATTTATCAAGACCACAATTATGAGAAATTCAGAATTTAATAAAATTGAAATTAAATAATTAATTTCATTACTTGACATTAATTTCCAACAGTCTCCCACTTGGTCTTAATAATTCGTATAATTAAATTAGGTATCATAAGGTGCACAATTATTGATAAATTTAGTTTGCTAAAACAAATGATTCACGGATGCGAGTCATGGCGGTTCCATGCTATTCAAGAGCATGGTTCCTTCCATGTACCACAACACCAATGTTTCATTCAACTGAGCCTTTAATATTGGGTATCATAATGACCTCATAATGTCCTTTTCAATAAGGACTATTTCTGTCAACAATAATTCATAATTATATGCATGCCTTCTCAAAGGACAGAAATAATTGAAATCAGAAACACTTTTATTGAATTCAAGTAATAGTGTCAAACAACTAAGACAAATAGCAATCATAATTTTACTAATCGAGATCCATCTCTTTGACACGTTCCATAAGGTCTTTTGGAGATAGTCCTTTCGTAATAGGATCTGCTATGTTATCACTCGTACTAATGTGATCAATTGACATTTTTTGTTTCTGAATTTCTTCTTTAACTGATAGGTATTTCATTCAACGTGCTTAGTTACTTTAGGAATACCTAACATTTCATTATAAAGAAGATTGCAGCGACATTATCATAATATTTCAGCGACTTGATAATAGTGTCGACAACTCCAAGTCTCGAAATGAAGTCACGTTGCCAAAATACATAAGTTGTAGCATCAAGCATGCTACAAACTCAGCTTTCACAATAGTTAATGGATGGTTTGTGTTGCACTCCTTCATTATATTGGTTAATAAACCAAAACAAACATACTTAAGCAAGAGTGAACTTCTTACCATCCGCACAACTAGTAAATCTGAGTCACAATAATTGTTCATATTTAAATGAACACATACATCATAAGTGTGAGCATATAGTCCTTTAAGTATCTCATTACTTCATACACAACTTTTAAACCCATAAAATTATTTTGATTCTCTACTTTCTAAATCCGTGCTTGTATATAGAGAAAATATATAAATTTACTCCCACTGATCTTAAGGTGTATACAAATATACAACGATTAAAAAAAATAATGATATTATTTCTTAAAATACGTCATGTGGGAAACTTATGTTTATAAAATGATCTCCTAAACATATACGCATGGTTTATTAGAATTCAAAAAGTAATTTTCACATCCACTTCATGTAACTCTCAATCATAATGAGCTACTAATGTCATAGGAATTCCATGTCCTTACATATAATTGAGAAGGTTCATTTATAACCTTTTCTTCATTAATAGTGAAATATTTTACTACAATTTAGCTTTATCTCGTTAAACTACCGTTAGTGTCGCATTTGGTTTTGATGACCCCCTTATACCCGACTTTAGTGCATCAATTATGTAATTCAATGAGATTTCAACCTTAGTTGTAGTCCATTAGTTTCACTTCTTATGACTTTTGAAAATAAAACCAAGTCATTATTTATCCATACGCCAAATTCATGTTCATGCAGATACACCACATAATCATCGAGGATAGTAGACCTTTCAGGATCTTCTTAATGCTATTCCTTATGATTTTATCTACATTTATCTCACGGTGACAATACTATCATTTAGTGGTTGATCATTTATTTGTTCTTTGTTGTTTAGACAATCTAACAACTAAAAGAACAAGGATTCAAGAAGGTTATCGATAATTGGATAAGTACCCTACCTTCCTTTATAACCTCAAGAAAGTTATCGATAATGGGATAAGTACCCTACCTTCCTTTATAACCATATTTCATGATTTTCTACTACCACTAATTTCACCTTTCATAATGAATTTGACTTTAATGCAATAAATACGTGTCAATGACAATTATATGATCTATGTAGGTCCACTTTAAGGGAAGTTTCTCATAATCTCCCACTTGGGCCACATAGGTCATCCTTATATTAAACATCGTAATACCTTAAGAGCACAACTCGACTATCAAAATTTGTAAGAGACATTATTAAAAGCTTGTCCACAAAAATTATGAAAAAGAGTCTAGATTTAATTTGGTACAAGATTTAAAGAGTTTCATAAAAAAGCACTACGATTGTGATGCAGGATTAAACAAATCTTTAAAGAACTATGTTCAAACTTTATTTTGTACAAAACATCAAAAGGAATACCATAACCATTAAAAAATATATATATATACATCAAAAGATTCTTTAGAACATATCCCTCACGATCAAGTCTAGACAAACATTTTCCAAAAGAAATTGAGGGTTTATGAAAACAAATGGCGATTTGATTCCCAAGAACAAAAGAAAAGAATCTTATTAGCATTTCTAGTTTGTTTTGTAAGAAATCCTTGCATCAAAAGTAAATACTTTATATAACACAGTAAGTATAACTTGAAAACTCTACTGAGATGAAAAACTCATTTCAAATCATAAAAGATACAAATTATCTTTATCATTATTAGTCCGAGTGTGCAACATGTAAACAAACTTAATTTGTTTAACCAAATTAAATATGAAATTTTTAGAGAAATAAAATGGGATACAATAATATGTGATAAGATAATGAGATAAATTGCTCACTTCATTAATGCTTTGATTTAACAACACACACAAAGATTACATGATAAATTGAGTGCATAACCGTGAGTTTTGTCAGTAGTAACCGTAAAATATCGATTATATGATGCTTGTAGATTACTATATTGGGTATAATGTTATTTCATTATATTGTACACGACATTTGTGCACAACTTATTTTCACATACTATAATAATGTATGTGATCTATGATGTTCATTCAATCACTCAAAATTGATTCCCTATAAGGAATAACCTTGCTTGAAGAAATAAACTCAATATACCCCATTAATATCTTTACAATTATAAGCATCATGAGTTACTACTACCATCATCTTTACATTTAATATTCATTGCCATTCTAGTTGGGTCACTGTAGTGACTACCAAACATATCATAATATGAATATTACATTACGTAAAGACTTACATACACAAGTCAATAAATTTTTCACTTATTTTCATTAAATATCGCATGATCAATAAGCTAAATTATTCATGTTTATGGTTTTCATAAACTTAATTGGTGATATGATAGTGAAAGAAACTATGGCATCTGTGTTTGACGACCATAATTACCTTCCCAAAATATATATCACCACTAACATTTTGTTCAATTATTGTAATCACAATAAATGAATAAACAATAATATGTATGCAAC
Organism: Sambucus nigra; assembly: GCA_949130495.1. Classification (NCBI taxonomy): domain Eukaryota; kingdom Viridiplantae; phylum Streptophyta; class Magnoliopsida; order Dipsacales; family Adoxaceae; genus Sambucus; species Sambucus nigra. The sequence goes on along the minus strand of OX422209.1, from coordinate 138,107,833 downwards.
ATCATAAAGCATCATCATCCTAGCATTCAATATCATACATGGACCCGTAGGCAACCAAAATATGCATGATATTAATGCATTAGTACAATATTTATATCTTCTAGTATGGAACACTTTAATGAACACCAAACCTTATATTATATAAATATTAGAGATACGCATACATGTTCTAAATCCCCGTAATACATGAATAATTATATTATTGTCTATTCGCTAACTTGAAATTCACGAAAAATTAGACATAATGTGAAAATCAAATAGACAAAGAGTTTACATGAGATATTACACAATAATAGTAAATGGAAGACATAAATCATTTACTTTCGCTTCATCACTTATGTATGAGTAACAAATCAGAAATATTGACCCAAATCATTCATGATCATACTAATGCACAATACTGTTATAATCACAATTATCATACTAGTGGCATATGTAAATATGACTTTTTTTAACATTGATGTCAATTATTTAACATTTGCAAAAATTCCAATGTTTATTTGATTCAAATATCAGCATGTGTTGCGCTTCAATTTAACCTTATACAAACATTAGGATAATCTGAAATGACTACAAGTATAATATCTTCACATGTAATCTTAGCCTGTATTTGGCATTTTATTAAATTGAATACATACTTACTTATGAGTCTCAAAATTTGCAAGTCATGCATTTAAATATGCATACATGCAACGAAATCATAAATCTAGTATCTGCACATACGAATTGTAGCCTGTGTTTGGCATTTAATTCAACTTAATGGGAGTACTAGCATTAGAATAAACAATAATTCTGATTTTCAACCACATGAATCGTTGGCCTGTGTTTGGCACGAGACTCATTAAAACACAAAAATCATAATATTCAACAATATGAATCATTGGCCTGTGTTTGGCACGAGACTCATCAAAATATGAATATTAACAGTAACGCAAGTCTAATATCCTACCATATGAGATATGTTGGCCTGTGTTTGGCACGAATATTCAACTAAAAAAGGATCATTAGAGCAAGGTTTTATCACAGTTCTAGATAAAACATACATGAAATATGGGAAAACTTAAATCTTTTAAAAAAAAAAAGTTAGCATCATGGAACTGTAGGAAATTACTCCAAAATCTCAAATATTCGACGGAATTCAAAAATATTTTTTCTGGAAGTCAGAAACATTATTTATGCAAAATCAATGCCCCCCAAAATATTATACTCAAAACTTAATGTATAATTAATGGTCCAAATATAAATGCATACACAATAATCTAATATTTACAATTATAGATTAAGACACTTTTATGTCTTCCCCATCCAACATCATATAAATATTATTGTCGAAACATCAATTCATAATTACATTAGAACCTTTGGGCTACCAATTATAGATTATGCACAATAACCTAATATATCGAAATGTTATTGTCAAACACATAATCATACATCTAATATTCAAAATTTTATATTGAACCCTTTCATCAATACCAAATAATACATAAGATGAATATTAGAACAACCATGAACATTAAAAAACAACCCCTGTGGTGGAAAAATACATAATATTTGGAAAAATCGTAATTTTTGCCAAAAATAGAAAATTTTAGTTAGCACCACAGAGATGTAGATAATTACTCCAGGATCTCAAAACAATTTGCGGAATTCAAAAATCAATTTTCTGGAGTGAGATATTGACGTCAACATTATTACCAAAAATGGCAAAACCGCAATTTTAAGGGTCTTAACGACGTCAAAACGCAAAAGTAAGGTGGTGCCCATTGTATACAATGGATTTTGTTTATTTCGACGTTTTCAGTCGACCATGTCAGTTTCGTAAAATTCCGAGCAAGTTTTGACCTTTCATTCTCACCAGTGAGTATTGGCGACAGAAGAAAAACGTCACAGAAAATCTCAGACACACTTTAAGAGCAGATTTAATGACAGAAGTAAGACGTCGCAGAAGGTCTCAGGCACAAAAGTAATTTAATGACATAAATAAAAATGTCGCAGAAAGTCTCAGGCACATATTTCATTATAGACGAACATCAATAAGGAAAATCATGAGATCTTAAACTTTAGCTCTAATACCACATGTAAAATTATTCTTAAGAACACCCTAATATTAATCACGAACACATTAATATGATTAAACTTTAACATACAATTGTTCTTAATAAAAAGATCTTGGATCTTCATGTTTTCACAAAATACGTCTAAACGATATAAAATAAGACTTACCTTGATCCAATGCATTGATCAATCTTGATTAATTGCTCCATCAATCTCCCTTCTTGAAAAAATTACACTCAAAATAGAGGGCCGGAATCCTAGTCAAGGTGGGACTCTTTCAAGTCTCCCACTAATGCCACTAACCATCATGTGACTAACGGATAAGGTTTACCCAAATCTTTTAATATCTTTATTTATCACATTTCTAATTAATTATCTGATATTTATCAAGACCACAATTATGAAAAAATCGAAATTTAATAAAATTGAAATTAAATAATTAATTTCATTACTTGACATTAATTTCCAACAGTCGAAAGTCATCAAAGCATTTTCTTGAAGTGGTTGCTGCCTGCGATTTATTCACCAACATGATGGGATTAAGGTTTATGGTGGGACACAATTCTAAACTTTTCAGCCCACTGAAATGCCTTAATGTCCCGGTTCCCGGGTCTTATGTTTAACTACATAGTTTTTTCGGTTTAGTAAAATAATTATGAGCATGCGAAACGATATGTGGAATGGTGTGTTTTCATTTGGCTAATTTTGTTTGGGTAATTTTAGAATCATCCATGAATTCTGTAAGTATATTTATTTTAAAATAATTAATAAGTTAATTTATAAAAATGAAACATTCACAAAGAGAGCAATTTAATAATACCTTAAAGCAAATGTACTTACAAAAGTTGTGAATGAATTCAAGATCAACTTTTTGTTTTTTCATAATTTGTTTAGATTTGTGGTTTATAACTTGGTGTTGTAAAATTGATGAGGGTTTTGATTTGTGCAAATTTTTTATTGTTCATTTAGAAATAAAGTTTGTACGAAGAAATTAAGGTTTGAGTTGAGAGAAGAAGTCAAAGGTGAAGATAAATTTAAGGGTATTTTTCTTTAAACTATTAGGAGGACAGATTAGTGTTCAATTATATGCCCATTTAACAGTGTTAAAGGTCTGTTACAATTCAAGGGGATGTCTAATTTTTGTAAATGAGGGTGGTTTTGTCTAATATTGATATTATCTCACGGGGAGAAATAAGCATAAATTTATAAAGTCAAAAAAATTATAAAAAAAAGGACATTGTACTTTTAGTTAGTCTTTTTTTTTTTTTACATTTGAGTAACGATATTTCAATAGAAAAATAAATAAAATTAAAAAGTAAATTACTAAATTTATAGGGGGGAAATACATTACTCTAAAGCAAGGTTCTAAAAAACGCGGGGTGTGATTGAGGCGTGGAGGCCAAGCCTTAATCCTTAGAAGCCTAGGCGGGCCTAGGCGTAAAAGGGCGTGAAAAAGCGTTTAGGCCTTTTTAATATATTTTAATATTTTTTTAACCATAACAAGGCTATTAAAATACAAAAATTTCACATATCATAAAAATATGTCTGAATATATGCAAATTAAAATACTATTTGATTATTTTGGATGAGATAATGGTCCGATTTGTACAGAAATTCTCTAAAAGGCGACATCGTTTCACTAAAGCATTGTTGTTTTTAGAAAAAAGTGCGCCTTAAGGGTTTTACCAAGAATAAGGCGTGAAAAGCGTAAGACGAGGCGTTTCTTCCAAGCCTTAAGCTTAGGCGTGCTTAGGCGGAGCCTAGACGGATTTTTTAGAACAGTGCTCTAAAGTATAAAATGGGAGAAAGTAAGTTATATTTTTTCATAATTATTCCTTATTTAAAAAAATACTTTGATCTTATAAAGAAGCTGTTCGAGTTACTTTCATTCATAAAGTTCCACGAGGAGTTGTAGAATTAATAATAGAAGTAGCACGATGCAATAGAAGAGGTTGGACCTACTTGAGTGTTGGGACTCTTTAAAGAGATAAAATAGGACTAAAATATACGTAAAGGAAACGACCTCCTGCATGGTGATTAGCTACCAACCTATCATGTTATTAGGACATGAAAAATAAATTTATAAATTTAATTCTTGCGTATTGCAAAGATAAAAATATCTCTAAAAATAAAGAATATTACAATTTAATCAAAAGGTTTTAGAACATAGCCCTCACTCTTTTCAATTATAGTCGACAAAGAGCTCACGGCAAAACTCTAACTTTGTCCAACTATTGTCGACAAGGAGCTTAAGGTGTTTTGTTACAAGGTCGTCGACTTCGATTCGTGAAAGGTAATGTTAACATGATAAGTTTTATATTAGATTCCATTTTGTATTGTTAGTACATAAATAGCTCAAAATCAACATACAAATAATGGCTCATTTAACACGTTTTTTCCCCTCATTTGCGATATTTGAAATGATTTAGCATATTTCTGATGATTTACGAAATTTTTGTTGTTAAAAACTATTTACATTTACCATATCCTTACAAATATGGCTCAGTTGAATACAAAAATTTCCGTACAATTTTTGTACTGTTTGAAAAGAGATTGTTGTTTTAGTATATTTTTTCATGATTTATCAGTGATATATCTATATTTTTTCTTTTAGATGAAAATAAAAATCAAGGAGGTTGAATCCTAGTCCTCAACTCCAAAAAAGAGAAAATAAAAAAAACTTAGAAAATCTCCTTGGATGGTAGGAAAGGATAGAAGATCTCCACGTTTGATGACAAAAGATAGAGATTCTCAATAAAAACAAAGGAGAAAGTGTTATACATAAGGTAAAGTCTCTCAGTTTTACAAACATAATTTTATTTTTTGTTTCCAATGAATTTTGGTAACTAATAGTAGAAGAATGTAGAGGTTAGCAAATAAAAAGTTGCATCAGAAAAAGAGCAGTATGTAGTTGTTATTTTTTGGCAAATGAAATGTTGCACCTTAAAGATTCTCAACATAGTAAAATTTAAGTCTTTGCAAATAAGAAGTTGCAGCTATAAGTAAATTAAGTTTTATTTCGAAAATTAAAAGTTGCATGTCATTATATGAGAACTAATATGTTGTTTACACATAAGACATTGCGTCTCAACTAGTTAAGAATTTAGTTTTTCTTTGCAAATCAAATGTTGCACCTAAAAAATAATAGAATATATATCTATTTTTTTTTTATTGAAAATCAAATGTTGCATCTCATAGTAGTAGAATAAACATTTTCTGTGCAAATAATGTGATGCATCTCATATAAGGAAGAATTTTGTTTTCTTTCAAATCAAAGTTTGCATGTAAAGACAGTAGAATTTTGTTATTTTTTGAAAAAAAATATGTTATATGGAAAAATAAATTTAGTTTTTGTATGAAAATCAAATATTAGATGTCAAAATCAAAGGCTTTAGCTCTTGTTCCAAAATAAGATGGTGCATCTTAGAAATAAGAGAATTTACTTTATCTTTGCAAATAAAATATTTTTTCTCAGTTTCTAACTTGAACTTCATTTATTCTTTACTGTGTATTTCTATTGCTTACTGATGGCATGATTGAACATGAAATGTGATGTCACATTAAATTTAAAAACATAATTATGTAAGGCATTGATGTCATATAGAATGACTATTAATAAACAAATAACAATTTCATTACATTGTATAAATGTTAGACAAATTGCAACACCAATGAAAATGAGGTGTATTCATGCCTTATAAATACAATTTGTGACTTACAAGAGGAAACATAAATAAAAAAAACTAATGATATCTACGTTTTTTTAGGGAAACCAAAATACTGTAATACCAACTAAAATTTCTTATTTTAAACAGTGACTGCCAAATACCATAGGAAAGATGAGCGAAACAAAGACTTCAAGCGATATCAAAACGGAATGAAACCTATTACTATATCCTTGTTTGGGAAAAAACCCACAAAAATCTCAATGCTTACCGCTCCGAGTTTAGCACCCTTGGGTGAATTACTTTTGCCTCCAGACTTCAAAGACTTAGCCATCACTTCCTCCTTCTTTGCCTTCTTTTCATCTTTTATTTTCTTGATCCACTCCTTGATTTCACGTAGAGAAGTCTCCTTGGCAGCGTCATGAACTTCAGGCTCTTTGTAATACCCCGTATATTTTTGGAATAAAATAAAATTTAAAAATTATTAAATTAATTTGGTGAAATTAGTTAATCCGGATTGTGGGTAATTAGACTCAGTATTATTTATAAATTTAAGAATTTGACTTTAATGATTTGAGAATAAATCAAACGGTATTTATAAATTTTTAAAGGTATTGAGGTGTGTCATGTCACAACTAAATATATTTTTGGGATAAAAATATTTGTAACTCACTTTGAGATGTATTACGGGCTCATTTGGGTATTTTAGACCCTTAGAAATGGTCCTGAGGCATATAAATATGAGTTGGATAGTTATCGGGCTAATTAGATTGTGTAAATGGGTTCATTTGGAGGTCCAAAATGGGGTTTTAGGCCCAACTCGAGACTAGCACTAATTAAGAGTTTAAGTGGGGGTAAACCACTCCCGCGCTATCATTAAGGAAAACCAAGTTTCGCAGCTACGGGAGAAGAAAGGGAGAAATACCAAAGAGGAGAAAGAGAGCAAGAACAAAGGAGAAATCAAGGGATTCAAAGGGCTTTTATTCTACAGTTTTTAAGGTAAGAATTCTCTTGCTTAATTTAAGTTTCCAATGTATTTCTTGATGCATGTAATGACTCCTTTAATTTATGGGAATTATAATTAAATGGATTGATTTGATGATGAACAATATATAGAGAGGATTGAAATTAATGTAGAAATTATCCCAGAAATTTAGGTATCGTAAAACTGAATATTGATGTTAGATTTCCTTAAGCTTTTGGTAGTTATTTGGGGGATAATTAAGGAAATAATGTAGAGGATTTTTTCAATAAATTATGGACTGAAATTAATGTAGATTCGAAAATGAATAAGACCTTGTTGCGAATTAAATAATGGGTATAAGTTGGGAAAACATCTAATTTGTTTAAGTCTTGAACGGACATAAATTTTGGATTAAATTTGGATGTGGAAGTAGATTATTGTATAAACAACTTTCTAGGTTTCGTTCATACTCTTGTTGGTCTTAATTTTAATCTGAGAAGAACAGGTATTGAGAAAAAAAGAGTGGAAAATGACGAAAGGTCGCTCAAACGAGGTGGAGTCTCGTTCAAGTGGCATTCATGTCATTCAAACTAGATAGTATCGCATTCGAACGAGATAGTTATCTCGTTGAAACGACCAAGGTTTTGAGCATGGAGATAGATCTTTTCGCTATGAACGAGTGGTCGTCAGTTTCGTATTGTTCTGAATTTTTTTAATTAGTAATGATTTTATTACTGAAGGGTGTCCGAAACTAAAATACTTTTTGAGAAATCAAATCTCGATTACTTAGGGATGTTCGTAGATGAGTGTAGGACTCGAAAAAATATTAAGGAACATTATTTTCACCTTGAAATTAAATGGGAGTGAATTTAGAGTGTTTAGGATGAACAACACTCGAAAATATGTGAACGAATTTGAATGGAAATATCGGATGAAATTAGGATACGGGCCAAGGGAGTGAATCCATCCATTTTGGTTGAGTGACACTATTTTTATAAATTAATTGAGGTGTGATTAATTAAATTTAGAGTCGGGGCAATAGACTCGGGTATTAAGTAATAGTGCTACGGGGGTTAGGCACGGGGTAAACAGTTTTAATTTATTATATATATATAATAAATTTTTAGATATCGAATGTATTAAAGGGTTGTTGATCTGATAGTGGGTTTTTGTGTAATAAATTCTGAAGGGATGCACATACGGACCGAATGAGTGAGATTGGATATTGTAGTTGGGTGATACTACTTAACCATATTAGAGGATTTCTTATATATGTACATATAACCCTTTCCACGATTAGTTGACTCCTTATCTACATATAAACCTTATTGAAAAGGTATCAAGAAGCGAATAATAATTAATAATCTGGAATGATTAAAGTTTGAGTCAAGAGGGCAACATTCTAAGATTATTAAATGTATGGGTAAGGGTAGTTAGGGATAACTATACCTATAATCATGATGGTAAGGTTAGTTTGGGAATAATTATACCTATATAATGTTTTGAAAAGGTTAGTTTGGGAATAACTATGTCTATATATTTAAATAGAAATAATTGATGAAGTAAATGTGATTTTAAGACTATAAGGGCAATATACGAGACTTAATATCTAATCAAGAAGTAGTCAGAGGATATAGACTTGAAATGAGTTAGGGAATAATTGACTCTAATGTTATAGTTAAGCCAAGAAGTCTGTATTTTATATGGATTGAGATTTCCTTAGATTAAAGTAGTTATAGAGTAACTACTTATGCATATTGGATGATAATATGTATTTATATAATTGTGTGTGGATATACCAGTGGACCATCCTATCGTCTCGACGGTTCGTACGTTCGGACCGTGTACCACACGTCGGCACAAGAGGGCTTGACGATGTGTAGGTCATATAGGTACTACGTGGATGCTCCACCCACTAGAGATAGGGTTGGCACTGATCGTTCTTGTATCACCGCTGGGTAGGGCCATGTGCAGGTATCCTGCGTAAGGACCACCCTCAATTTGTGTGTGTTTGCGTTGTCCGCTTAGGATAAGGGATTCCACCGGACTTGCCGATAGAGCACGAATTAGACACCAATGGTAGATTCTCTTGTGTGTCAAATATATGTAAGGACATATATTATTAATTATCCGGATACTATTGAAATAAATTAAACTATCGAAAGACGTGGACAATAATTTTAATTTGCCTTATGATGCATAATATATGTTTATGCCTTAAATATATGAAACTTATGTGACTGGGATAAATGGGTGTGGGAAATTTAGGATAGTGATTACATTTAAATAATTAAGTAGCGATCTATCCATTCTTATAAACTTGAGACGATGTCATAATCATCACTTGGGACATGTATTGGGATGCGGATAATATCACACTTAGATGAGGGGTGAGGTGTTAAACGCGTGCGAGTGACGAAGGGGGAATATATATTTTGCATCAACTATATTTTTGCATGTTAAATTAATTAAGTTAATTCTTGCACGCCTTGGTCTCTGACCCAAATTATAAATGTTCCCCCTCCCAAGATATTCTTAATGATAGGGATAACAGGACTGACGATGGATCAGACTTGTAGTTACTTTAGACGTAGTGGATTTCACTCAATTGATTCTAATATAGGTTGTACTTTAGTATTTTGTCATTCTATTTCATACTGGGATTTGTACGCGCATAAGCCCAAGTGTTTATTATAGCAGTTGGACTTACTTTACATTATGGACGTTGTATAATGATTCGGTTTTTATTACTCATGTATTGAATCAATTTTATTCAGGTGTTTTTATTCATTGTGGATTCTAGTATAAAAATAAAGAAACTTTTATTTTCTCTAGTGCTAAGAATGGTATAAATTGTTGATAATTCCCATCTTCGACATACTGAGCCTGACCAGCCTTTACGTGCAAAAATGGGGGTTGCTACAGTTGGTATTAGAGCACGGTTTTAGTGTCCTTGGGATCTGTGTTTGAGTTTGTTACATTATGCGTTGCGTCCTTTGATGTAGAGCCCTATGATTAGGAATCATTGTATTATTTTCAATTGGTTATTACCCGTTCGGGCAAAGGGTTAGTTTTGGAGAGAGAGCCATAAGGACGTGTGGGTCACTTGCTAGAATTGCGAGAAGTTTGAGCAATCTAGTGCCTAGTAATTTAAGGGAAGGCATTTAGATAAATTGAGGATGTGATAATGTTCGACAGTGCGCAAGCGGAGGTTAGTTCGTTAAGGCTAGGACCCACAGTGAGATGGGCATCGGGTTACAGGTAAATTTAATTGCGGAGATATGGACTAGTGATAGTATCGGTGGTAGGTGTTTTTCCTACTTTGGAGTATGTGGGACATGTTTCGTTTAATATTGGGACTTAGTGTTCACTTGGGTTTTTTTAATACCTTGGAAAGGATGGACTTTGTATATAGGAGAGTGCTTTATATTTACCCCCCGTGGGTGAGAAAGAACATTGTTCTGTTGCTGCGTGAACATATAGACATGTATACTGGTAGGCTTATTCTTATTTTAGGTCTATTTGTTAACTATGTCGGAGTATGATATTTTTTTTGAGAATGGAATTTCAGTTACTTAGAATATGTTAGTTCTATGTGGACCGCTATGAGTTTTGGTCATATCTGAAAGACAAGATAAGTTAGAAATTGGTGTTCACCGCAGCCGTGAGGATTATTATGATAAATTTTATAGATGAGCCTAGTTTTGAAATAATAAATTTCGATGGGAACTTAAGTCGTACAAGGACCTTTAAGAATTTGAGTATGCTTTGGGAGGAAACATGTGAGTATGATTTAAAAATTCTAAATAACTCAAGGAGGTAGATACGTGTGAATAAACTCAAATTTATGGAATAAATCGGGTGATGCTCAGGTGGGAGCAAGGGTCTTTTATGAGGGGTAAAATCGTTTGCGAGATGATGTGATGGTATGGCTTGGGAAAGTATTTCCTTAGCAAGTATAGGCAACAAAGTAAAAGTAAGACTAGTGATAGTTTTGATTATTGAGATGATATATAACCGTGTGTAATGTTGGTATAGTGACATTATCATTATAGTGGTAATGGTAGACCTGAGTAGAATGGATATGCCTTTGGAGAGTTAGAAATGACTAAGTGCCTTATAAAGTAAATACGAGCAAAGAATGTCCTACCTAGATAGTGGTAAATGCTATATCGGTCATGGTAGAGCGGTTGACTCTAAAGGAGTTTGGTATAACTCTTATAACGGGATAAGTGGTTGGTTTGAATAAAAATAAAAAAATAAAATAAAATAAATAAATATTGAAATTTGTATGATTAGCACAAATGATTATTTTTATTTTCCTTTGCCTTGGGCTGATGGACCTCGATAACTAACTAACCTAGGCAGTAGTGTATCAGGAGAATTCTTTGTTTGGATTTCGCTTGCGAGATGTCCCACGCACGAAATTGGCAAAATTCGGGAGTTGAGGGAAGTCGGATACTAGGTGGTTATTTTATGTATGTATGTGGTGGTATACATGTGGTATGGATATGCTTGGTATTAATGGTACATATTAGATGTATGTATATGTGGCATTCATATTTGCTAATGGTACGTGTGTGCATGTATGTAAGGTGAAATATATGGGCACCTTAATGATGTTACGATAGGCATGGATGAGCCTTTTCATTTACCTCATATAATTGGGTATAAGCATAATTTAACGGTACAAATAATATATGACTTTATGCTACCTTGAATTCCGAGGACGGAATTCCGTTGTAAGGGAGTGAGAATGTAATATCCCGTATATTTTTGGAATAAAATAAAATTTAATAAGGTTTAAATTAATCTCGTGAAATTAGTTAATCCGGGTTGTGGGTAATTAGACTCGGTATTATTTAGAAATTTAAGAATTTGACTTTAATGATTTGAGAATAAATCAAATGGGATTTATAAATTTTTAAAGCTATTGAGGTGTGTCATGTCATAACTAAATATATTTTTGGGATAAAAACATTTGGAACGCACTTTGAGATGTATTACGAGCTCGTTTGGCTATTTTAGACCCATAGAAATGGTCCCAGGGAATATATATATGAGTTGGGTAGTTATCGGGTAATTAAATTTTAAATTTGGGCTCATTTGAAGGTCCAAAAGTGAGATTTTAGGCCAAACTAGGGATTAGCACTAATTAAGAGTTTCAGTGGGAGTAAACCACTCACCACTATCATTAAGGAAAACCTAGTTTAACAGCTACGGGAGAAGAAAGGGAGAAATATCAAAGAGGAGAAAGAGGGCAAGAACAAAGGAGAAATCAAGGGATTCAAAGGGCTTTTATTCTACAGTTTTTAAGGCAATAATTCTCTTGCTTAATTTAAGTTTCCAATGTATTTCTTAATGCATGTAATGACTCCTTTAATTTCTGGGAATTATAATTAAATGGATTGATTTGATGATGAACAATATATGTAGAGGATTGAAATTAATGTAGAAATTGTCCCATAAATTTAGGCATCGTAAAACTGAATATTCATGTTAGATTTCCTCAAGCTTTTGATAGTTATTTGGTGATAATTGAATAACTAATGTAGAGGATTTTTTTTAGTAAATTGTGGACTGAAATTGATGTAGATTCCATGATGAATAAGCCTTTATTGCGAATTAAATAATGGGTATAAGTTGGGAAAATATCTAATTTGTTTAGGTCTTGAACGGACATAAATTTTGGATTAATTTTGGATGTGGAAGTAGACTACTGTATAAATAAATTTCTGGGCTTCGTCCATACTATTGTTGGGATTAATTTTGATCTGGGAAGAACATGTATTGAAGAAAAGGGCATGAAAAATGATGAAAGGTCGCTCAAACGAGGTGGAATCTTGTTCAAGCGACATTCATATCGTTCAAATAATATATATCTCATTCGAACAAGATAGTTATCTCGTTCAACTAACCATGGTTTTGGGCATGGAGATAGATCTTTTCGTTATGAATGCGTGGCCGCGAGTTTCGTATTTTTATGAATTTTTTAATTTGTTGTGATTTTATTACTGAAGGGTGTCCGAAACTGAAATCCTTTGTGGGAAATTAAATCTGGATTACTTAGGGAGGTCCGTAGATGAGTATAGGACTCGAAAAAAATATTAAGGAACATTATTTTTACCTTGAAATTGAATGGGAATGAATTCAGGGTATGGAATTAAAGAGTTTAGGATGAACAACACTCGAAAATATTTGAACGAATTCGAATGGAAATTTCGGATGAAATTAGGATACGGGCCGAGGGAGTGAGTCCGGGCATTTTGGTTGAGGGACACCATTTTTATAAATTAATTGAGGTGTAATTAATTAAATTTAGAGTTAGGGCAATAGACAGGGGCGGACCCACCATAGGACGAGGTGGGGCGGCCGCCCCAGTTCAGCTTTCCAAAAAATATAATTATGGGTGTTTTCTGTAAAAAAAATAAGTTAAAGGGACTTTTTATAGATTTTTATAAAATAGTGGGCCAAAATATAAATAACTAAAACATATCAACCTAATTAACCTATTCCTTCTCTTCTGCCCACAACAAGTAACAAACGACCAAATACGTTTGTGCTGTTGCCGACGCATGCCCCTAACCTCTCTCTCATCTCCCGACTCGGCCTGCACCTAATGCTTTCGGCCAGCCTCATCTAAGAGGTAAGAGCTTTCTTAATTTATGTGCTGAAATGGATTTTATAAACCCAAATACGATTCTTGAACATCTGTTTTGATTTGATGATGAGATATATGGGATAATGGTTTGTGGTCTTCGGGGGGTTTGATTTATGTGAGGAAATGAAATGGCTTTTAGTTTTTTATTTAGTGAATGAAATGAAATGGATTACATTTATGTGCTGCCTTATTTTTGTTTAAATTTTTGTGGTGTTAATTTTTGGTGCCAAATTTTGTGGATTATATTTAGGTATTAAATTTTTGTGGTGTCTAATTTTTGTTTAAATTGTATTTTTAGGGTGTTGTGGAAAAATATTTCAAGCGAAAAAGAATTAACGAAACAACTTCCGAACCGGAAGGCTTATTTAACTTGAATTAACCAAAAACAAACGTGTATTAAAAAATATTCGAGGGACTATTTGGTATGTGTAAAGTTACCTCAAGCATTTTTGAGGTTAAAATTTGCAAAAAAAGAAGAAGTAAAAACAGCCCAAAAAATCGGCTCGGGGGCTTCCGCCCCCAAACCCTCGGACTTCATCAAAAAATTTCCCCCCACTTTACTCAAATTCCTGGATCCGCCACTGGCAATAGACTCGGGTGTTTAGGAATAGTGTTACGGTGGTTAGGCATGAGGTAACCGGTTTAATTTATTATTATATATAATAAATTATCAGATATCGAATGTAGTAAAGATTTATTGATCTGATAGTGGGTTTTTGTGTAATAAATTCTGAAGGGATGCAAATACGAACCGAATGAGTGAGACTGGATATTTTAGTTGGGTGATACTACTTATCCATATTAGAGGATTTCTTATATAAGTACATACAACCCTTTCCACGATTAGTTGACTCATTTTATATGTACATATAAACCTTATTGAAAAGGTATCAAGAAGCGAATAATAATTAATAATCTGGAATAATTAAAGTTTGAGTCAAGAGGGCAACATGCTAAGATTATTAAATGTATGGGTAAGGGTAGTTGGGGACAACTGTACCTGTAATCATGATGGTAAGGTTAGTTTGGGAATAATTATACCTATAATGTTTTGAAAAGGTTTGTTTGGGAATAACTATGCCTATATATTTAAATAGAAATAATTGATGAATTACATGTGATTTTAAGCCTACAAGGGCAATATACGAGACTTAATATCTAATCGAGAAGGAGTCGGAGGATAGAGACTTGAAATGAGTTATGGAATAATTGACTAAAATGTTATAGTTAAGCCAAGAAGGCTGTATTTTATATGGATTGAGATTTCCTTGGATTAAAGTAGTTATAGAGTAACTACTTATACATATTGGAAGATAATATGCATTTATATAATTGTGTGTGGACATACCAATGGATCGTCCTTTCGGCTCAGGGGTTTGCGCGTTTGAGTCGCGTACCACACGTCGGCACAGGTGGGTTTGACAATGTGTAGGTCATATAGGTACTACGTGGAATCTCCATCCACTAGAGGTTGGGTTGGCGCTGACCGTTCCTATATACCGCGAGGTATGGGCCGTGTACAAGTGTCTTATATAGGGACCGCCCCCAATTTGTGTGTGTTTGTGTTGTTTGCTTAGGATAAGGAATTTCTCTAAACTTGTCGATAGAGCAAAAATTAGACACCAATGGTAGATGCCCTTGTTTTTCAAATATATGTAAGGACATATATTATTAAATACTCGAATACTATTGAAATAAATTAAATTATCGAAAGACGTGGACAATAATTATAATTTTCCCTATGATGCATAATAGATGTTTATGCCTTAAATATATGAAACTTATGTAACTGGGATAAATGGGTGTTGGCAATTCAGTGTAGTGATTACATTTAAATAATTAAGTAGCGATATATCTGTTCTTATAAGCTTGAGACAATGTCATAATCATTACTTGGGACATGTATTGAGATGCGGATAATATCGAACTTAGATGAGGGGTGAGGTGTAAAACGCATGCGAGTGACGGAGGGGGAATATTTGTTTTGCATCAACTGCATTATTGCATCTTAAATTAATTAAGTTAATTCTTGGACATCTCGGGCTCTGACCCAAATTATAAATGTTTTCCCCCAGGTATTCTTAATGACAAGGATAACAGGATTGACGATGGATCAGACTTGTCGTTGTTTTGAACGTAGTGGATTTCGCTCAATTGATTCTAGTATAGGTTGTACTTAAGTATTTTTTCATTCTATTTCATATTGGGATTTGTACGAGCATAATCCCAAGTGTTTATTATAGCAATTGGATTTACTTTACATTATGGACGTATGATGATTCCATTTTTATTATTCATGTATTGAATCAGGTTTGTTCAGATATTTTTATTCATTATGGATTCTGGTATATAAATAAAGAAACTTTTATTTTTTTCAATGATAAGAATGGTATAAATTGTTGATAAGCCCCATCTTCAGTGTACTGAGTCTGGCCAGACTTTACGTAAGAAAATGGAGTTGTTACACTTTTCATCTCTTTGCTTCTGAATAACCTCCAAGGTTGGACCCACTATGGACCTAGATTAAGGCATCTTGGTGGTATGACGCTTATTCCTTATGTACTTTGGGAATTATCCTTTTTATACTGCTTCGTGTACATGGTCGTCCAAGTAAGCTTAGAAATCTTGAGTCTATTGTGGAAGTACCTCTTGCATTTGGATTTGAGAAAAAGGAACACCTGAGAATATGAATGAACAAATCTGATCGCCCTCCCAGGGTAAATCTTAGCCCCACTGAAATGATAGAGTTTTATCTTGAGAAACATGACTGCTACTTATGTTTTCTTATTATTCCTGAGACCTACTCTCCTAAACACCCTATAAAGGTTGATATCTAAGTTCATTGACAACTTAGACATATAAAACAGTGTGTTGTATTTATGTTATGATGTATTTCATTTATGATGGATTTTAGACCTACTTTATATATTGATTAGTATATAAAATTTAAATCATTCTAATGCATCAGGGGAAAAAACTACAATTCAATGACACGGTGGATGATTTGTCATCCGAGACAAAAGAATAAAAAAAATGAAAAAAGAAGTGAATCATGTAGTTCCGAGAAAGATACCAAAAAAAAAAGAAGTAAAGGTTAAAGAAATAAAAGAGAATACAAAAGCCGAATTCATTCATTCGGTGCAACATCTTACCACTCATCTCTTTACTAAAGGAAATACAAAAAGTTATCAGAAAACAAATAGGAGCTTTGATATTCACACCGTTTGCATAATTTTTTGACACATTTTATAGTGGAAGGTTAAATGAGGAGATGGTATCAAAGGGAGTAAAATTAGCTGCCCGAGTGGTCTCAAATTATAAAAAATAAGAGGAGACTATTGATATAGAAGGAAAGTTAATAAAACTTTTTATGGATGATATATCGATTGTTTTTGGGTTACCGGGTTTTGGCAAGAAAATTGTTGTCCATACGAGGACAATGACTAGTGTTATAGGTGAAGAAAGTAGTTTTTATAACAGGTTTTTCCAAGGGGAGAAAAAGTTGAGAAATGGGACATTTCTAGATGTAATTGACTGGACATTTTCGTTAAAGGATTTAAATCTGATCAAGATTGTGCACGATTGACTATATTATACATGGTTGTAATTGTATTTTTCCCCAAATCAACATTGGGCATTGGATGTTCATTTCTTAATCATCTGGATTGTTTTGATGAGATTTCTGATATAACTTAGATGACAACTATACATGAAAATCTTATGAATTTTTTTGACAAACACCACAAAAATGCCCCCCCCCCCCCCAAAAAAAAAAAAAGTCGAGTGCATCATAATTTTTTTCATAAATTTTTACTTTTGTAAGACTTACATACAATTTGGTGTATCCCGTCACCATTTGACTCGAGTCGTCACAATGATTTGAATATCCAGCATCTACAACTTTCAAGCATCTTCACACTGTGAAGGTATAATACTATTAAATGTTTTAATTTATTCCTTAATTTATTTTGGGATGTTTGAATTTTTATTAAATTTGAAACATGATTTTTTCTTAAAAAATCGATGTATTTTTTTTTATTTAAAAATCTTCAAAGTTCGTGCATCTCATTAAAATGAGATGAGATTCTCGTTCTAACGAGATATCATTCTTGTCCGAAGTCTCGTTTGATGCTTACTTCGATCGAACATTGAACGAGGGAGAACTATATTAGATCATCTAAATGTTGCTTGAAGCTGGTTCAAACAAGATTGTTGTTTCGTTCGGACGAGATCCTATTTCGTTCTAACGAATTGTTATTCTTGTTCTAATGAGACTCATTTTCGTTCGAACGAGATGTTGCCTCAAAATTTGTGTTCGCCTTATAAATACATGTTTCATATTCAGAATTTTTAAGACTTTTGCAAAAACTATTTTTGCACGTATTTTGCAAAAAAAAATTGACCTTTTAAGTTTAGAAAATCTTTTTGATTAAAAAATCACATCTCCCTAATATATTTGAGTGAATTAGTTTAAACCCTTTAGTTTGTATCCTTGCATACACAACTCTTGTGGAGAGATTCTCTTCATGACAAACCATTGTGATTCTCGAGGGGATCATTATTGAAGCCAAAGGTTGATCAGTGGATATCGAGCATGGAAGGTCATGTGTGGACTGCTCCTCATCGAGTAGTATTCTTCAGAGATTTGTAAAGACTAGCATATCATACTTGTGTCGGTTATCAAGTAGTCTTTAAGTCGACTGTCTTATAATATTTCTGAAGTGCTGAATAAAATATTTTACCTGTAAGGGATTTTTTTCTCATATTGCCTTGTTTGCTTGCATGCTTTAAGTTATCTGTTTTATCACTTAGATGCTTGCTTGGGATAAAAAGATAAAATTTGAACTTGTGTGTGATTAGACACTTAATTATATAAATATTCCATTAAGATTGCAGCACTCTCAAATTGGTATCAGAGCCTGTTGCACAAATTTAGTGTCTGATCTTTTTCGCAAAAATATTTTTCTCTTTATATCAATTTTTTTTAAAGCGTTGATCTTTGAAAAGACGGTTTTAATGAAAATTTGGTATAATCGAGTGCCCATCTTCGATGGTACAAATTATTCTTATTGGAAAGCTAGGACGAGGTTTGTCTTGAAAACCATAGATGAGGGAGTATGGTTAGTATGCGAAAGAGGGTGGACTCTTCCCACAATCATTGTTAATAATGTCACTAATCCTAAACCTATTTCTTCCTGGACTGATGAGGAAGTTAAGTGGAGTAATTTTAATTCTCGTGGACTTAGCGCTATTTCTAGAGTCATCACCCCTGACGAGTTTCATCGAATCATGACGTGCACTACGTCTAAGAAACCATGGAATACCCTCAAGCTCACTCACGTAACGCTATTAAATCGTCAACGCTTCAAAATTTGACCACCCAATTTGAGACCATCACTATGTTAGAGTCCGAGTCATTCAATGAGTTTTATGCGCGTTTATCAGACAATGTCAAATTGAGTTTTAATTTGGGTGAAAAAATTCCAGAGACGAGAATTGTGAAAAATATTTTGAGGTCACTCCATGTCGGTTTTATTCCTGAGGTCACTGTGCTTAACTCATTAGGGATTTTAGACGCTCTGAGATTAGAAGAACTCGTAGGATACCTTCAGACATATGAGATCGATATGTTCCCTAAAACCATTAAACTTAAAGAAGTATAGATAGTTTTATAGACTCAAACTAAGAAAAGAAAAGGGAATAGATAATTTTTCAATTTGTAATAAATATTTCAATTTGTACCGAAACATCCATTTTTAATGCTTTTACTTGATCTGCACTTTATCATTTTCACTCTTGTGTAGTGTGCGTGTGTGGAGAGGAGATTAATACATAAATATTCCAACTACATCTAAGTTTTGTTTATACTAATCCATGAATATACGCTTCTTACCTTTAATAGGTGATTAGTACATAGTTATTTGTGGAGAGGAGACTGAATCTCTTCGTCTATCCGAACACTAAGAAATGCCATAATCCTATGGAGCGATGCTCTGTAAATTCCTCCCAACCGTTATGTAGCCAAACATCACCGGTTGAAGTTGTCAATTCCACTTTCCATACCCCACCACTTTCCATACCCCATTCAAAGGTGGAGTTGACAACTTCAACAGCTGATTTTTGGCTACACAACGGTTGGAAGGAATTTGCAACGCATACCTCCATAGGATTATGGTATTTCTTAGTGTTTAGATATGAAGAGAATTATAATTGACACGATTGCCCGGGGTACATTAGTTGGAAGGAGGTGCCATATGAGCTTAAGTTAGCTGTTTGAGTGACACTACAGGTAATGTATTTATATTTATATGTCAATTTCGATTTCGATTTCAATTACGATTTATATTTATCTATATTTGAGGGGCGGATACTAATTTTACTTTATCTCAATTCAGGGGACAGGGAGTGGCCCTAAGGGTAGGCCACATATGCTCTATACTTATGTGGCTATTCGGACGAGAAGGGAAGGATAAGGAGGTGTTCCCGAGCGTCGCGGTACAAAATCTATTTTCCATGCAAATAGTTTGTAGATTTGAGATAAAATGATGGTGATGTTGTTTCTTTTTAAATAGTTTCTTATTTGAATATATATTTGCATTATCTTTAGTTTGTTCGGATATATGATGTTTGGAACAGGTACAACGTTGCTATAACAGGTACAAATATACTGCTGGGCAGTGGCAGTGGCCATACTGCCCAGCAGTTTTTTTTTAATTCTGCCCAGAATTGTCACGGTCAATGGCCGTGAGTTTTTTTTTAAAAAGGGTCACGGCTTTGTCACGGTTATAAACCGTGACAAACGTGTCACGGTCATTGACCTTGACACGACCGTGACACAAAACGCGAGTTTTTTGTCAAGGTCAATGACCGTGACACGACCGTGACAAAAAAAGTTATCTCGCCTCGAAATGTCACGGTCATTGACCTTGACAAGGTGAATTTGTCAAGGTCAATGACCTTGACAAATGGGCAGATTTGGTGTAGTGGAGTCTGAATCTGAGGGTGAGTGTGATTTCGATGACTTGGCCTTATTTGCAAAAATATTTAAAGAGTTTCTCAAATTTTCCGAAAATAATTCTTCCAATAAAAAGAATTTTGAGAAAAACAAAGATAAGAATGAGATCAAGGATAACGGTGAGAAAGAGAAAGAGAAAGAAACAAGATGTTATGAATGTGATGGTAAAGGGCACAAGGCACATGAGTATCGCACTAGGCTAAAGAGAAAGGGCAAAGAGATTTTGAATAAAGTCACTATTAGAGGTAGTGACATCGAGTCAGCTCATTCAGGTGGAGAACATGGACTGTGTGTTGCATTCATGGCTAGTCACATGAGAGCACTCCTAGTTTGTCCCACACCGATGAGGACATATCTAAATATGAGAGCCTCGATAATGTTTTGATTCATTCGGGAGAAAGTGAGAGTGAGGCTGGTATTTTGAGTGAGGGAGAAGGGGATCTTCAAAAATCTTTTAGTGATCTTTACACCGAGACATTGAAGATGAAAAATATTAATAATTATTTGTCTCTTAGGGTGTTAGACTTAGAGAGAGGTGAAAGTTTTGAGGGTGTGTGAGGCATCGCAAGTTAACTTAAGAAGTTGAATGTTTCTTTGTGTGAGCAGTTAATCGTTTTAGACCGATAAAAGAGTGATTTAACTAACAGTGTGGCTACTCTTACAGGAGATCTTCAATCTTCATTAAAGACTTGTGAGAAACTTGAAGTTCGTGTATTCCAACTAGAGAGAGATCTCGAACCTGCTCAGTAGGTCAAGGTTACTTTAGATACACATCTACGAAGGTTGAAAAGATGCTCCTCAGTCCCATTATGGGTAATGTGAGAGGCTAGGAATAGTTATAACTGTGCGTTCACTTCTCCTGTTACACCCGAGTCGATTCCCAAGTTTGTGTTAGATTTATATGGCCGTCGACTAAACCCACCTAGGAGAGCTCGTCCTAGACATTTTGGAAGAGGTGGACTCAAGCCCGTTTACGTTTGTTGTCATTACAAGTAAAGAGGCCACCTTTGGGATATTTTATTTTAAGTTGGGGATAATGTCTCATAGGTATCTTCCACGATATGCTAGCACACTAGTTCCCATACGCACTCCCATAAATATTACTCCGCATGCTCCTGCACATCATGTGAGAGATTATGAGAGTTTTCGAGAGCAAGTAGAGTATTTTTTCAAGACTTCACAAGATTTGAGGGAAGTTTTTCATAAGATGTCATCTGCTTTAGAGAACTCTTAGGGGCTTAATGATTGAGGCTGAGATTTGTTTCTAGCATATGATGCTTTTCATATACATAATTTACATGCCTATTGCTAGATTGTACTATTATTGTACTTATATTTTTTATTTTGATATATTTTTAAAAAAAAATCAAAAAGAGTTTTGTTTTTCTTGAAATTTTTAAAAAAAATACAAAAAGAGTTATGATTTTTTTTAAGAAAAAGTGAAAAAGATAAAAAAAAATTATATTTTGAAAAATCCAAAATGAGTTTTGTATTTTTTACACCATATGTGGATGAACATTAAAGATGTTCGAGTCACCCATTTATTCCATATTCACGTAACTAGTTTGTAGTGTTTTCAGACGTGATATTATTTCATTTATGTGATTTATAATGTGTGGAGTCATTAAGATTTGATATGATGACATATTGCTACATGTTTGACTCTTTGTCACCTTTAATGCACACGAGCAAAAACTTATTTTAATATTGCACTTACCTTTCATGTGTCGATTGTAGTGTTTTCATCTCAATCGTTCTTTTATAATGAACAAAATGTGAAAAATGAGATAATAAAAGTAGTGCATGTAAGACCCATTGCCCGGATTGGAAAAATAGAAAGCCATTTATTCGATAAATTTGATATATTTTTAAGCAATGGAATCGAGTTGCGAAAGACACGTTCACTTTGCATGAAAGGTCACCGTTTGCAAAAAAGAAAAGAGTCTAAAAGATTAATTACGTATAAAAACAGAAGTGTCAGGCCAATTTATAAGAACATTGATGCTTAGCTACATATGAGAATTAATTTATTCAAGAAGAATTGAGAGAAAAAAATTCAATATGAGAGTTTTGAGGGAGTTAAGTCGAAAATTAATGGGTTTGCATGTCCAATGAAAATCTCGTAAAGCATTACATAGTTTTGGATGTTATTGGTGTAAAAATCACTTATGATCTTGATTAGTTGATTAGGTTAAGTCAATTTTACTTGAGTTTACCATTTTAGACCTAAGATAGACTTTTAGATCTTTCATTAGTGGTGTCTCATTCCTTCGCGAACATATGTTATGTTTGTCTACATTGATTAACCTATAGAATTTGTTCATACCCCTACATTCTATCTCCATGATTTGTTCATTTTTGTGTTTCTCCATGGTGTGTTGTATTTGTAAAATTTTTATACTTGAAAAAATTGAATATCACTGCATATTATTCATTCATATTTTTTGTGATGATATATTTTTCTTATTGGTGATGTTCCCTATTTTTCATGTTTAGTTTCTGCTCCTTGTCTATTTCGGACAAAATAAAAGCGGGAGAATAAATTACGGGGAAGTTTGATTTATGGGGGAAAATTTATCTTTATGTATTGTATTTGATATGTCAAACTCGATGCATCATGGGGTATTTTCTTTGTTTCATTTGTGAAGGTACTTTTAGAAGAGCATATTCTCATTACAATCGATGAAGATAAAGTGACCAAGAGAAGACAAAGAAGAACTGGATATTTGAAGACTTTATTTTGAAGATATCATTATTCTTGTACCTATTCATTTTAGGGTTTGGGAATGTAGTAGGATATTATTTATGTCCTAGGGAATTTTATTATAATTTTAATTTCTATTTTATGTTGTACCAGAATAACAAAAAGGGGGGGATTTATAACATCATATTTTCTGGATATGCATGGTATATATGGTTCAAGTTGGATGTATAGGTGTTATCCATTTTTTATATTTGTGCATGTGTGTTCATGAAATGTGGAGTATATGGACCACTCAGTGATGTTTATGATAGACATAGGCCTTTTCTTTCATCTCATGATATATGAGTATGGACTAATTGGGTGTGAAACTTGCGACAATGGTACAAATTAAAATGTAAGGTTAAGTTTTAGTGAATTCTGAGGAGATAATGCCGTTGTTAGAGGGGAAGAATGTAATATCCCGTATTTTCGAAAATAATATATTATGACAGGATTTATTTTAATAATTTTGGATTGATTTTGGAAATAAATTAAATCGGGTGGATTTATATTTTAATGGGAAGATTTAAATAAAAAATAAATGTTTATTCATGATTACATAATTACATAACTCAACTGGGCATGATGAGATCACCCTATGGTTATGTGTCGTTTAAGCACAATAAAAATGTCTATGTTGAATAAAAAATAGCTCGGACGCATTTATAGAGGTTTTATGAGACCGTTTAGGTGTTTTAGACATTTAAAAATGAGCCTAGGGTATATAGCCATTTTAGTTAGGGATTCAAGCTCATTTGGAGGCCTAAAAGCGAGTGTAAAAACCTAACTTGGGATTTGGGGGTTTATAAGTTAATATAGAAGACTAATAAACTCATTTTACTCACCTAAGAAAACCCTAACAGCCCTACCCCTAGAGAATAGATACTAAAATTAAAAAAAAAAGAATGAAGAGATTGGAGATTTAAGAAGAGGGACTCTCACTTTCATTCCAAGGCAAGGATTTTCGTGCTTAAATCGATTTCCAAGTTATTTCTTAATTTAAATTGTGTAGTTTCCCATGCAGATATATGGATTTAGTTTAAAATTGATGATATGGAATAGGTTTCAGTATATGCATATTGAGGATCTCACTTTGGTGATTAAAATTTTTTAGAATTGAGAGATTGATTAGAAAATCTAAAAAAAGTAATAATAATGTTAGCTTAGAGATGGATCTTATGATATCATGTTGTTATGATTAGATCTAATGTATACCCCTGAGAAATATTGCTTTTTGACACAAATTGATGAAAAAAGATACGATCTTGAAAATTAGAAATCGGTAATCATATAATTTTTGAGATAATGGCACTCCTATGAATTGATTTTAAATTAGGTATTATTCTCATGTAGAAAATTATTGGGTGATGATATAAAACTCTTTAATGATCATATGTGAGGTTGTGATAATTTTTGTGTGATAAATAATGAGTTGTGTGTGAAGAAAATCTAGAAATTTCGTCCAAAACTCGTAGCAGCCCCGAAGCTGCCCGAACCTATGGGTGAACCAATTCGGCTTTGGGGATGAACCGGTTCAGGTGTCATGTTCACCCTAAGTTGGTTAGTTAGCGTTTTAGACTAATAGTCTGGGGTCCCTATAAATTACGGAGTTATGAAATATTATTTTAACACCTCTGACAATTTTAGCTGGATTAAAATATACCCATTTGGGATGGCCATGAATTTTTGAAAAAAATGATAAGATAATATATTCCTCAGGTTAGTCGAGAATAAGATCTGAGATACAAAAATATGGGAGTTTACGGTTTGACTCGTAAGGTCGGGTGACAACCTAAATAAATTGTAGAAATTCAGTAATGATTGAATGACTATTTAAAAATAATAGATGAATTTATATTTAACGAGAAGGTCGGTAAATGCCTAAATAAATTGGGATAACTTTTGGTAAGTTGGGATTATTATTCAACTATAAAGACTAATAATTAACGAGATGGTTATTAACTGGGGAATTATTATTGGAAAAATCAATAATATAACGTGGGGGGTAATTGTAGGGTAAGTACCTACATATATATATATATCATGTGATATAGAGATGTAATTATTTATTTGTGTGAAACATACCTATGTTCATGGACGGTCCTATCGGCTGGGGTTACGCGCGTTCGGGACAGGAGCGCACGCCGGCACAGGTGGGCTAAGCGTCCTGTAGGTCATTATATTAGGTACTACATAGCAGCGCCACTTACGAGAGATGGGCGTATATTTGGGGATCCATTGTCACTATTGAGAATGGGTCGTGAAATGGTGTACTGCGTAGGGACCACCCCACTTATGTGTGTTTTGTGAAGTTCGATTTGGATAAGGAACTTCATCAGACTTACTGATAGAGCAAAAACGGGACACAAATGGCAGATGTCATGTAGTGTCGTATATATATGTACGGACCTATATATATATATATATATATATATATATATATATATATATATATATATATATATATATATATATATACATATATATATATATATATACATATATATATATATATAGAGAGAGAGAGAGAGAGAGGTTCACAAGTGAATCAAAATAAAGAACATTTTAATGAACCTAATAAACATTAAAAAATAACCCTTAATTCCTTATTCTAATTGCTTCGCGCCTGCGGCATCGAACGCGTATTAATTAATACACACACCTTAGCCTCCCCCCCCCCCCCCACACACACACCAAACATCATAGCAGCCAGCCTACCCATTTCTCTCCTCATCGAAAAACCCATCTCAACCCTACAACCACTTTGGCAAACCACCTTCCACCTAAAACCGTCGTAACCCACTAGAAGTTCTTTCCACCTACATGTGCCGGAGACACCCCATACCCACCTGCCACCACCAACATGTGGTAGAACCACCTGGCCCGCTTCTACCTGTTTCAAACTAGTACCCACTTCGACCCAAACCCCAAACCTCCCGACCCAGACCTCTGACCCATTAACCCGAACGCAAACCCCTACTACCTCGGCCAGGCCACGACCCATACCCGCCTTGCCGGAGATAACCCATAACCCCAAACCCACTTGGACCCTATATTCTCTCCAATCCATACTCATATCTACTAAACCCATATAAAACCCAAAAACACACACGTTCTGATTCGAATTGGGTCAACAGATGGGTTTAGGGTGGGGTGGTGGTGGTGGTCAAGTTTTGTCGTGTGTGTGTATTAAAAAACACGCGTGTTGGTTTCCACTGGTGTAGACCAATTAGAACAAGGAATTAAGGGTTATTTTTTCATGTCTTATTAGATTCATTAAAATGTTCATTATTTTGGTTAAGTTGTGAACCTCTCTCTCTCTCTCTCTCTCTATATATATATATATATATATCTATATATATATATATATATATGAGGAGAGTGCGCGTGCGTTCAAATAAGGAAATTATTTAATTAAACACAGTTTTTATCAATTAAATCCTAAACATGCATCTATATGTGATTAAATATGATGATGAATCATGCAAGAACATTCAAACACATATATGTGAGGAAAAATCCCCCAAAGGGGCAAAACCATTTATTTTCATTATAATATTATAACATACAATTTCTCGGATTACAATGAAAATACAGTGACACAGAGTTACCCGCAAGCGTCGGATCTGTAGTCGGCGGCTGGAAGTTTCCCTTTCCAGGAAGGCAGAAATGAAGAAGAAGAACAGTCTTCTTCACAAGGGTACGAACAGACACACGGATGTGTTCTTGGGTTACAAACGGATTCAAAAAGGTTTGGAAGAGTTGTGTGAATCAAAACATGAGTCTTGGGACTCAAAAAGGTGAAGACTTGAGGTATTTGGACTCTTAAATTCGTCTTTCAAAGTATTGCAAAATAGCTCCCCCAAAGTTGGTTTAAATAGGAAAACACATGAAGAGTTCCATCAATTTAAAACACTGAAATTCTATCCAGCGTACAGGGTACCCGAACCGGTTCGGGGTCCCTGCGAACCGGTTCGCCCCCCCGAACCGGTTCAGGCTAGGTTCGGGGAAATTCGCTGGTCAAAGGGGCTTTCAGCACTTAGAAAAAATTCCAAGGAGTTTCTTGGAAATATCTCCATTTTCAACGGGCCAAAACTTGCTCATTGTAGCTCGGATTGAGGTTCCGTTTCTTCCAGTATCTTTGTTGCGGCAAGATCTTCAACTTTCCAGTTGATCGATCCTCCGGACAGTGGCTGTAAAATTACCAAATTGCCCTTGAACTTCCCTATCAGGCCTTGTTGCACTATTTTGACTTCTCTTGCGTACCACTTGCATTACAAGCCTAAAATCATGGAATGTGAAGTCTTTGAGATAGATGAGGGACACATGATGGAGATAATAAATGCTTGATTCCCGAAATTCGGATTGAGGCCGTCGTGTGCAATCGTGTAGAGACGTGCCAAATGTAACGGCGTACGACAAAAATAAATGAAACATTTCGGACATGATAAAATTGTCCTTACATATATATATATATATATATATATATATATATGTGTGTGTGTGTGTGTGTGTGTGTGTGTGTGTGTGTGCGTGCACGCACGCTACTTGTTTTATTTAAACATACCTACTCGATAGTGCTATCGTAGAAGGTTGCGCGGAGTGGGCGATCCATCCTGGCGTTGACTAGCAGGTACTGGATTGATTCCCCGTGTTATAGGACGATTGCATGACCAGTATTCGTTTGTGGGAATAGGTGTTAGTTTCAAGTCCGGTTGGATGCGATGTGGTATGGTTGCCACCCCAGATGTATGTCTATGACAGTGTCCATTGTATGTATTTTTTATTTGGGATCGGTGGTGAGATTCTCACCCGGTGGCTCAGTGTGAGGCGTGGTGTTTGGAGCTGGATAGCACACGAGGGATGCATCCGTGAAGTCTCAGATTTGGGGATGCGATTATACGTATATATCGAGTGATATATATGTATGTTTATATGATATAGTGTATGTATCAATTTATTGCATGAACATGAGTTATGGTCATTACGTGAATATGTACTCAAAGCAAGCGTGTCGCTACAATATTATTTACAAGCATATACCTAGTGCAGGTAGATAAACTTAGCTAATAGGGGGTATTAATGGGATTAAACTTAAATACCGGTTACATATCCTAGTTAGACCGGTTAGTTTAATTAGGCTAAATAAAATGAATACGTCTGGTGCGCACTGTATTTGAGAGGTGAGGTTTATCTAAAGTGAGTGTTATTGGTTAATTATAAAATTAATACACTATTGTTTTAATCTATTTAAAGCAATTATCTACTTGCAAATATTTTCTACTTTAGAGGCTTTGACCCGCAGGCTTTTGTTTTTCCTTATTTTTCTTTTTATATCCCAGGTGTGCAGCAGCAACAGTTGGGATTGCAGGGATAGATTCATTCTTTCATGAAGTAGCTGCGGATGCTACATCTTTGTTTAGACGCCTCAATTTATTTTATCTAAATAGAATCGGTCATTTTAGTTTCAGTTGGGCGTATTTCCCCTAAATGGATAGGCTTTTATATTACTGTTTAACATTTATATTTTAGTACTCAGTTTACTATTCAGTTACTCAGTGGATGTTATAATGTGGTGACCGATAGTTTATTCAGTTCACACTATTACTTATTTATGCATAGTGATTATTTCATTCGTTGTGATTGTATGGTTTGTTCGTATTATTTATACTATATTGTCATTGAGACAGTGATGATGAGAATGGACCATATCAACATTCTTATTTTATTTTAGTAGAGGATTGACCACCCAGTACTAAAATAGGCGGGTTGTCACAGAATCCTAGGAGGTAAAGACCTTAGAATCTAACGCACACCTAATTATCACTACACCAGAAAGGCCAAATTGCCACATTTCAGTCTGCCAGCCTTGTCACGGTCATTGATCGTGACAAAAAATGCATACAGTTGACCACCGTGACAAGTACAGTTGTCACGGACTTGTCACGATCATTGACCGTGACAATCTTAGAAATTTATCACGGTCAAAGACCATGACAGGTGCATGACAACTTTGTCAGTAAAAAAAACCTTCCCCTTTTTCCCCCACCATTTTCACTTCCCTCTAATTTCTCTCTCTAAGCCCGACTGCTCTCTCTCTCTACATTTTCAGGTGATTTCTCTCTCTCTCTCTCTCTCTTTCCTTTGAAATTAATAGGTATTGTTAATATTGATTTAATCTTATTGTATATTCTTATTTAGGTTTGAAATTAGTTACAAATTGTTAATGTTGAATTAATTGAGTAGATGAATTAGAAGGAGTAAGGGATACACATTTCTTGGTTTGTTGTTGTTGTTGGCTTATATTGGACGGATGTGCTTGGATATGGAAGTTGGTTGTTTGATTTTTTTTAAATACTTTATTTAATTCACACTAATAAATCCTTAAATAATTATATTGTCTTAATTTGTTGGGTTGGTTAATTTTGGAAGTGGCACGACCACTGGATTATTGTCAAAATAGGGGGAGGGGGAGTATTCAACTTTTTTCTCTAAAATTACTTTGTGTCACGGACCGTTCGAGAGTGGCACGACCACGGACTTATGATAATTAAATGAAATATACTTGAAATTACGCATAGTGCGTATACATACTAGCCTTCTAGTTCTTATGGGTGGGCAAAGAGGGTGAAGCCACTTTTGCAGCTCTGCCCGGTAGAAAAAGTGGAACTCGAATAGTTGTCTGATAAAGGAAGGCAGTAAAGGATATTCAACAAAGCAGGCCTTACTATCTTACCTAGCTCCCAAGGTGGGAACACTTCACTCATGAAGACGTTGTGCTCGGGCCTCTCTTGGGGGAGTCCCTTCTCTCCTCCACCCCCTTGAACAGGCTTTCCGCGGTACCAAGCTCACTAATTGCTACTTCATCAATCTTATTAATTAGCGTACCCGTTGTATTTGCTTCTCCTGATGGTTGGTCAAGTAACAAAAATGTTGTATTTTCCGGTACATCATTATGGATTGGATTAGTCTTTCTGGTAGGTATCCTTAATTCTCTCATCTCTTGAACCTATTCGTTGCAGATCCAAAACCGAAATGACCTCCCCCCCCCCCCCCGAACTCTTCTCGGTTATGAAACAGATGCCCCCGCATTGACCGTTCGTTCACTTCGTGAACTTCACTCCCCTCCCTCTCTATAGTCTCTCCCTCCCCTCTGGTCCGGGTTCGACTCCCAGCTCAATCACCATTAACTATTGACTGCTGATTTCGAATTCATGAACGATTCTTGAATTGGAATCTCAAATTGTGTTTTCTTAATGACATAAGAAAATACAAATTGATACATAACTCATCAGTATTGATTTTTTTTTCAATAAAAAATCCTTCTCAATTTCAATTATAACAACAATTATAAGTATATGTAAACCCCAGAACATAAATTGTTACACAGATATCTAATTGTATATCTTATTTATATATGTTGCCTATAGGGAATTAAGGGAATTCTCAATAGCCCTTAGACCCGTTCGAGAGTCATTACCCCTGTAAAGAGATCTCTCGAATTGTCCCGTTTGGACAGTTTGGGACTGGATTGTTTATGTATAATAATATTCTAAGTGGCTTAAACTTGTTACTTTTGGAGGAAGTTCTGCAGTCGTATCTTAATGTTCTATAGGTACATATTAGATGATGTGATGTTAAGTGTTATTTCAATTATCAATTGAAATAACAGTCACACTTGCGAATCTACGTTGTGTACTTGGAGAACTATGGAGATATGCTATCGAATTTTCCTCAAATTGGAATAATGTGCATGAGTTGTTAAGTACATTACAGAAATATGCGGTCTTGAATGGGATAGGACCACTCACCCTTTAGAGGAGATGGAGGAAATAAGAATTAATATTATAAATTAAATTTGAATTTGAAATTGAAATTTAAATTTAAAAATCGAATATAAATAAGACATAATTAAATGAAACATATTATAAATTTTATACAACAAGTAATAAGTGATTATTTATATTAATGGAAACTAAATGTTCACACTTTTGTTTATACTAATATATGAATATACGCTTCTAACCTATAATAGGTGATTGTTTGGAGTATTTGTGATGGGATATCCTAAATAAAAAGAGTGGATAGGTGAAACAAATAGATTAGGGGATGTGTTTCGCAGAGGTGCTAATGAATTTGTGAAATACGCAAAGAGATGTCATAATGATGAAGAGTTTTCGTGTCCGTGTACTAGGTGTGAGAATGGTAAGGTGTTTGAGTGAAAATAGTTGAACTACATTTATTAAGATGGATTATGCAAGATAGTTATCGATTTTGGAGTTTTCACAAGGAATCAAAAGTTCCTTTTGTCCACGAGCAACCTTCACAATAACCTTCAACAAGTAGGATAAATGTATAAGGGGATGACGTAGATCATAATATATTAGAGGATTTAGTTAATGACGCATACGGATTTCATAAAGCGGAAGAGAATAGGGTCATTGACGATGTACAAGGTTTAGGTGCTCATGAAGATATCAGGATAAACCTTGACGATAACTACGAAAGTTTAAAATTTAGGGCGACCCAACCATTATACTCTGGTTGTGAGAAACATCAAACAACTTTATATGCCGTGGTTATTTTGCATAGTTTGAAGACCTAATACGATTTGTCTGTGCATAACGTTACAGGAATTCTGAATTGGGTGAAGGGATTGCTACCCAAGGAGAATACGCTTCCAAATAGCTTTCCTGTTATAAAGAACATTTTGAAAGGTTTGGGAATGAAGTATAAATCGATTCATGCTTATGTGTATAACTGCGTACTATATCGGAAGGAGTATGAAAATCTCAATCGGTGTTCGGTATACGATGAACCTAGATATGTCCAATCTACTGGCAAGGAAGGCACAAGCTCAAAAGCGCCTTAAAAAGTGTTAAAATATTTCTCTGTTGGTCCTAGATTAAAGCATTTTTTTACAGTACCATGGATAGCGGAGGCAATGACCTGGCATGTTAGGGCAGAAGTAGGGGATAATCTCATGCGTCATCCTATTGATCCTACATTTTGGAGGAGGATCAGTTATGAGTATCCCGATTTTGCTTGAGAACAGTGTAACATTCGTTTAGCAATGTCAACAGATGGTTTCAATCCATTTGGAAATTTAAGCACCAATCATAGTGTATGGCCTGTGATCCTAGCCCCACTCAACCTCCCTCATTCATAGTGTATGAGACCTAAATTTTCGATGCTGTCTTTATTGATACCTGGGCCAAAGGCACCAAGTGATGACATCGATGTCTACCTGGCTCCTTTGGTAGAAGAATTAAATGAGTTATGGGAAGAGAGTGTGCAAGCATTTGACTCTTTTAGAAAAGAAGAGTTTACGCTGAAAGCTATGTTGATGTGGGAAATTCATGATTTTCTAGCTTATGGGACATTATCCGGTTGTGTAGTACATGGTTATTTATGGTGTCCTATTTGTGGAGAGGA
This sequence comes from Sambucus nigra, assembly GCA_949130495.1. NCBI lineage: Eukaryota > Viridiplantae > Streptophyta > Magnoliopsida > Dipsacales > Adoxaceae > Sambucus > Sambucus nigra. The sequence goes on along the minus strand of OX422209.1, from coordinate 138,075,292 downwards.
AATTGAATCTCTTCGTCGCCCCGCTAGCTCAACAAATGTATATCATTGCCATACGAGGTTTTTACCCCCCGTTTATAGTTTCAGATTTGAGAAAGGTTTCAATTTTTTATTGGGCGGGGTTGAACACAGGCGACTGCCGAGAAAACTTTCAGGTTCAGAAATTGAAAGTAAATCTTCTAATTTTGGCCCTAATATGCCAGGTAAGAATCCTAAATTTAAGAATGTCAAGCATAAGAAGGCCCCAATTGGGAATGAAATTGAGACAAGTAAGGCATGGTCTAGGAGGTCAATTTTATTTGGCTTGCCTTATTAGAAGAATAACCCGGTGCGTCATGTATTGGATGTGATGCACGCAGAGAAGAACATCGTTGAACAAATTGGGGGCACATGCCTTGGGGGGAGTCATTCGAAGGATGGAGAAAATATACGAAAGACCTTAAATCGTTAAAACTTAAGCCATAACTATGGTTAAAAGAAGATAGTAGGGGAAGGACAATAATTCCCCCTGGTGCATTTACTTTGACGAGTGAGGAGAGGAAGGTGCATTTAGACACAATATATAATTTGAAGGTTCCATCTAAGTTTTCGTCCAACTTGCAAAGGATTATGAATTATGCTACCTATGATTTACATGAGTGTAAGTCCCACGATTGGCATGTGATTATGCAATTGGTTCCTCGATTATTTAAGAACTGGTTCTCCAAGCACAAGGATTTGTGGAGGGCTATTATGCAAATTAATATTTTCTTCTCACTTTTATGTGAGAAGGTAGTCAATCGATAACACATAGTGGCCACAAAATTGGCGGTTACTGAAGCGATTTGTATGTTGGATAAGTACTTTCTCCCATTATTCTTTGACATAAGTGTTCACTTATTGGTACACCTATGCGACGAGGCACTTCTTTGCGGTCCAATTAGATATCGTTGGATGTTTCCGTTTAAAAGAGTGATGAAAGTTTTCAAAGATTACGTCAAGAATACACGATACATTGCAGGATCAATTGCAGAGGAATACATAACCGTGGAGTCATTAATCTATACTCGGGAATATATGCCTGACTGACCAACGTTTATGACATTGATGAGTTCGTCGATGAGGGTGGTCATGTGATGGAAAAACGAGTGAAATTAACGAGTTTGCAACATGAATAAGTAGCTCATTATCTATTTAACACACATGAAGATGTCGAAGAATGGAAAGAGTAAGTTTAAATTTTTTTAAGTTTTACATTATTTTAGATTATTTTATACATGATTAATTTTTTAATACGTTCGTCACATTAATTTTATGCATAAAATATGAAGCTTGTGAGAACAATAAAAGACGAAAAATAATGGCACAATCAGACAACGAATTTAGGTTGTGGTTGTCACACGAGGTAGTTATAATGAAAATAATTATTATATAATGTTACATTACAATAAAACCTTACAACTAACCTAATTAATTTATCTATATTCTCAGCTCTTAAACATGGGCTTGCTCGTCTAGCCACTGGATCCTTGTTCATGGCACAAGAGTACAAAAAGTATCGATTGAACGGTTAAGTATTCGTTGAAAGGGTGTACGAGAAAATTACAAATGTACAGAACTCGAGCATTTCATACAAGGCTCTTACTTTCTTTCGAGCAAGCGCGAAAGATAAAAACCTCGTTGAAGCTGAAATGACTTACTATAGTGTAATTCGAAATATATTTGAATTGGACTATGTAAGTTTCAAAGAGATTGTATTCTACTGTGATTGGGTAAGAGTTGAGGATAAAAATGCTTGTAAAGTTGATCCTGGCACCAATTTGATCATGGTTGACTTGTCCAAGTTGAAAAGCAACGAACATGTGAGTTGTGCATTTTAAAAGGTCAAGCAAGTGTTTTACTCGGATTATATCAACAGCGAGCCGTGGTCAATCATCCTACATGCGTCAAACGTCATGACTTGGATGCTCCTACGGAATATCAATCTAGTTTTTATGATAACTCGAATTTGAAATCATTTTTAAATTTGTAATAAGTATTCTAATTATCTGACATTAGTTTAATGCTTTTAATTCATTTGTACTTGATCAGTTTACTGCATGTAATATTTAGATTTAATTCTTAAGCATTAATTCAAAGTCCATGTCCAATGGGTGTATTATTCTAGTATTTTATTATTATCGGACTTCAGTTTAATGCTTATAATTCATTTGTACTTGATCAGTTTAGTACATTAATTCAAAGCTGCCAGTGTTTTGTTATATTATGGTTAGTGCTTTGCATTCTTCTAACTCATTTGGATTTGTACTAATAATAACAATTTTTACAGAAAATATCTACTTCGGGGCTTCATGGCAGCGGAGGCGACGAGGGCTCCTCGGATCCTAGGCTCCCAAAATGGGGTAAAATGGTAGGATGGGAATATTGGCAGATCCCTCGAGTTGGTGAAGACGATTATCGGCCTAGGGTACACTACTTGGAGTGAGGTACCAAATGAGCTCAAGTTGGCTATTTGGGTAGCACTACAGGTAATGTATTTATATTTATATTTATATTTATTAGCAACTAACACTTACTTTCCTTTTGTTTTGTATTTGTTTGACAAGAACAATTTGGCTTGCCCCCACAACTCCGCGATTCCATGTTAGATTAGTTGAGGGAACAACATAAGATGTGGAAGAAAAATTTACGGGTCCGGTACTTTGGGAAGACCCGGGACTCCATCCTCTGACTGCGTGAGTCCGTCCCGTCGAAGGAGCCAATCGCATTTGCATAGTGGCAAAAGTTTATCGATAATGAGATCGAGGAGCTACAATTGGCATCTCGCCAATCGGGGAGGGAAAATCGGGAGAAAAATACGGACGTGCACTACTCCGGGCAAACGTCTGGCGCCAAGGTGGAGCACAGGATGGTAAGTTTTTATTTTTTTATAATTATAGTTTTATGTTATTCTGCATTATTTTATTTTGCGTTACTTACTAGCTTTGCATTATTTTATTTCAGGCGATGGGGAGCGGCCCTGGGGGTATGCCACATAGGCTCGATGCCTATGTGGCAATTCAGACGAAGGACAAGGATAAGGAGGTGTCCTTGAGCGTCGCGGCCACGATTGTAAGTTATAAATGTTTAATTTGTGTTAATTATGTTATAATTTTTTTATTTATTTAATTAACTAATCGTGTGCTTTTTCTTATTTCAGGCAAAGCTTAAGGAAGTGCATGAGTCGCAGTCTAATGTCAACACGGCATCTTTGGCTACGGATGCACTCAGCCATGTGCTCGGCGTTGATCGCAGAAGGAGGACTAGGGGGTGATCTCGCGTGTGGGCAAGTCTAGGATCATCGGAATGGAGACGAGCAATACCGGATTGGCTCGTCAGGTGGACACGCATGACGAGATGCTATCAAGGTTGGAGGCGACGGTCCTAGATATGTACGCCTTCATAAATCGTAAGTTGGGCAAGGGCAAGACCGTGGAGGAGGACATGGATGAGGACGAGGACGTGGACGTGGACGTCACTACTTTATTGTCGATACGCGCGGACTCATCGCTTGATGATTCAGTTCCCATCTTGGCTCCCGTCCAGCGGCCTATGTCAACAATCGATTGGCCGAGCGTGTCTTTACTTGACATATATGATGACCAAAGCATATCGAAGGGGTTTAGGGAACCGAGAACCCTCCCGAGTATGCCGGTTCATGGACATGTGCTTCAAAACATCGAGACTAAGGTGCTCATCACGCATGTGATACCCAAAAAGGAGAACTCCGCATTATAATTGTGCGAACAATGCAGCGTGGCGTATATTGAGGGGTGTCTCAATGCGTATATCGTGTGACCTTCCTTACTCCTCCAACCTACCTCAGACTCTGTGCATTGATTATTTATATCTATTTTATTTGGACACTTGGATTATATTTGTATTGTTTTGATTTGTTACATTTTGGTTTGGATATGGATTGCATTTCTATTTTATTTGGATATGGAATTATATATACAATGATTTGGTGAATTCTTTATATTTTATTTGGATACATGTTGTTTGAACAGGTATAATTTTGCTATAATAAGTACAAATATACTGCTAGGCAGTGGCAGCGGCCATACTGCCCAACAGATTTTTTTTTAAATTCTGCCTAGAATTGTCACGATCTTTGACCGTGATAATTTTTTAGGGTCTGCCACGGTCTTTAACTGTGATAAATCTTATCAAGGTCAAAGACCGTGACAGGACCGTGACAGGTCTAATGAACTAGTCATGGTCTTAGACCGTGACAAGTCTGTGATAAAAACAGTTGTCACCCCCATACTTGTTAATGACCTTGACAATCCGACACTTTTGGCGTAGTGTATTCAAAATTTTCTCTCCCAAATTAAATAAAGAGTTCACAATATCAGAGAGTTTAGCGTATAACTCATCAAAATTTTCATTCTCATTCATTGACAACACCTCGAATAGGGTGGTGAGATTTTTGAGTTTTGAAACTCGTAAGATATCGCTAACCTCGTAAGTAACTTGTAGCTTAGAGTATCTCAAACATTTTCTTATGTGTTTCACATGCCATAATCCAATGTAACCCCTCCGATGAAATAACAAAAAATAAAGCGTTACCCCCCCCCCCCCCCCCCCGAGAATTATAGGTACATAACTTATGGTCATTCTTATTCCAACTCTCTACAGGTTTAGAGACAATTTTATCTCCTACCTTGGTCGTGGGGTGTGTCTACTCCTTTTCTACGGCTTTCCAAACCCACTCGTCAAGGGACTTATAAGTCCTGTTTACATGAGATATTTTCTAATAAATCCTATCACAACATTTTTTCCCCAATTGATCCTATTTGTACATATAATGAATATTCACTACTTATTTACAAATAGGACCTATTGGAACAAAAAACTTTTTTTATGGGACTTGATGGAGCAAAAAAAAGATGTTAGGACCTATTGAACTACATACTTAGTTTAGGGGACTAATTCTTAAAAACGTCACACGTGCATTCCAATATATGTAATTAGACCCATCAAATTAAGGTGATCTAGAAATTGATTGACCCTCCATAGAACTCTCTCCCTCCGGATTCATACCTAGATTAATTTTAAACAATGGCTTTATTACCATTTTGAAAAATCAAATCTTCCTATGGGTAAATAAATAAATTAGTCTCAAATTAATTATTTTCAATTATAATTTAGATTAACAATTTATCTTATGTTAATTTATTAATTCAATATGAATTAATTAGAATAATAAAATATGGTTCAAAATAAAAATAACGATTAAATTTTCTCTCAATTAAATTAATTAAGTCAAATTTATACTTTAATAAATTAATTAATTAGGTCCAAATTACGTATGAGGTGCTATCACTTAACAATAACTGAAAATAAATACAACACTACACCAAATCTGTCGAATTGTCACGGTCATTGACCTTGACAAGCTGGACTTGTCAAGGTCAATGATCGTGACAATTATGAGGGTGACAACTTTTGTTATCACGGTCATGTCACGGTCCTTGACAAGTTTTGTCACGTTTAAGAACCGTGACAAACCCGTGACATTTAATAAAAAATTAACATGGTCATTGATCGTGACAAGTTTCTTTGTCACGGGCTTGTCACGGTCAATGACCGTGATAATTCTGGGCAGAATTGAAAAAAAATATGATGGGCAGTATGGCCACTGCCACTGCCCAGTAGTATATTTATACCTGTTATAGCAACGTTGTACCTGTTCAAACATCATAGATCCAAATAAAATAGAGATAATGCAAATATACATTCAAAATAATATGCATCACGATATAATCCAAATATAATTCAAATGTAATAACTTAAAATAATTCAATTCAAATAATGTCATTACATGTCTGGGGTAAGGTTATCTCTGGGGAGGTGAGTAGGCCACACGATATACGAATTGACACACCCAACAATATATATCGTGCCACATTATTCGTGCAACCACAAGGGGGAGTTCTCCTTTTCGGGTATCACATGCGTGACGAGAACCTTGGACTCGATGACTTGAAGAAAACGTCCATGAACTGGCATACCCTGGAGGGTATTCGAGTTCCTCAACCCCTGCCCTATCCGCTGGCCATCAAATATGTCTAGTAAAAACACGCTCTCGACCAACTAAGTGTCGACATTAGTCGGTTAAAGGGAGCCAAATAGGGGAGTGGATCATCAAAGTCCGCACGTGTCGGTGATGAAGCAGCGAGGTCCACATCCTCATCATCCTGCACCTCCTCCTCCACCACCTTCTCCTTCCTTTTTCCCTTACGCTTTCTTCCCAACGAACGCTTCATGAATGAGAACATATCTTGGATCGTTGCCTCCAAACGGGACAGTTTCGGGTTATGCGAGTCCACCATTCGAGCCAACCCGGTATCGCTCGTCTCCAATCCGATGATCCTAGATTTGGCCACCCGCGATCTCACCCCCTTGTCCTCCCCTTGCGATCAGCGCCAAGCACTTGACTGCGTGCGTCTGGGGACAAAGATGCCTTGTCGGCATCAGACAACGACTCATGCACTTCCTTAAGCTTTGCCTGAAATGACAAAAAACACATGATTTGTAAAATAAGTAAATAAAAAAATTATAACGTAATTAATAAAAAGTAAACTGTCGAATTACTTACAATCGTGGTCGCGATGCTCGGGGAAACCTACTTATCCTTCCCCTTCTTTGTCTGAATAGCCACATAAGTATCGAGCCTATGTGTCCTACCCCTAGGGCCACTCCCTGCCCCCTGAAATAAAATAAAGTAAAATTAGTATCGGCCCCACAAAGTAAAATAATACAGAGTAATATATTTCTGTAGTTATAGAAAAATTAAATCTTACCATTATCCTATGCTCCACCTCGGCGTAAGAAGTCCGGCCGGAGTAGTGCACGTCCGTCTTTTTTGCCCGATTTTCCCTCCCCGATTGGAGAGATGCCAATTATCGCTCCCTGATCTCATTGTCAATGAACTTTTGCCATTGTTCCAATGAGATCGACTCCTTCGACGGGACAGATTCACGCATTCGGATAATGGACTCTCGGGTCTTTCCAAAGTATTGGGTCGTATATTTTCTTCCACGTCTTGTGTTGCTCCCTCAACTGCTCCAAGACGGAATTGCGTAGCTTTGGATCCAGGCTGAATTGTTCCTGTCCAACAAATACAATGTTAGTTTCGAATAAATATAAATATAAATATAAATATAAATATAAATATAAATATAAATATAAATATAAAATGAAATTGAAATTGAAATTGAAATTGAAATTGAAATTGAAATTGAAATTGAAATTGAAATTGAAATTGAAATATAAATGTAAATATAAATTCATTACCTGTAGTGCCACCCAAATAGTTAACTTGAGTTCATTTGGCACCTCCCTCCAACTAGTATACCCCGGGCTGATGATCGTCTTTACCAGCTCGAGGGATCTCGCTAATAGCCCCGTCTTGTTCTCGATGGCCATCCCCAATTTTCCATATTTGGGGAGCCTAGGGGCCGAGGAGCCCTCCTCGCCTTCGCTACCACCGAGCCCAGACGACATCATCATAATCATCATCATCATCATCCTCGCCTTAATACCGGAAGGAGACATTTACTGTAAAAAAAATATTGTTATTAGTACAAATCAAAATGAATTAGAAAAAGACATGCAAATATTTACAATTACTACAAATCCAAATGAATCGTTACTGTTTAACACCTCAATTCTGAATTCCAAAATAACAACATCTAGCACATAATATGTACAATTACTAAAAATCCAAAACATCCCCACCCCCACCCCTACTACCCACACACAGGCACACTACACAATAGTGAAAATGATAAAGTGCAAATCAATTAAAAGCATTAAAAATGGATTGATAAATTACAAATTGGAATATTTATTACGAATTGAAAAATTGTTTAAAATTCGGGTAATCATAAAAAATGGATTGATATTCGGTAGGAGTAGCCAAGTCATCCACACTACTATTTAGACACTTTGGCGCGTGTAGGATAATTGACCACGGCTCGTTGTTGATATACTCCGAGTAAAATACTTGGCTAACCTTTTGAAATGCACAAACAAACGACTCAACACTCACGTGGTCGTTGCTCTTCAACTTGGACAAGTCAACCATGATAAAATTGGTGACAGGATCAACTTTACAAGCATTTTATCCTCAACTCTTTCCCAGCTATAGTAAAATACAACCTCTTTGACGCTTATATAATCCAATTAAAATATATTTCTAATTACACCATAGTAAGTTCAACAAGATTTTTATCTTTTGCGCTCGCTCGAAAGAAAGTAAGAGCCTTGTATGAAATGCCCGAGTTATGTACATTTGTACTTTTCTCGTACACTTTTACGCCGAATACGTAACCGTTCAATCTATACTTTTTGTACTCTTGTGCCACGAACAAGGGTTTAGTGGCTAGACGAGCAAACCTTGATGTCGCATCACCCGTCTTTAAGAGCTGGGAATATAGATAAATTAATTAGACTAGTTGTAAAGTTTGAGTGTAATGTAACGTTATATAACGACCATTTTCATTATAATTACCTCTTGTGACAACCACAACCTAAATTCGCTGTCTAATTGTAGCCTATGTTCAACCCCGCCCAGTAAAAAATTAGAACCTTTCTCAAATATGAAACTATGAGCCGGGGGTAAAAACCTCCTATGTCAATGATATACGTTTTTGAGCTAAAGGATAGATGAAGAGATTCAGTTCCTCTCCACAAATAGGACATCCCAAATAACCATGTACTATACAACCGGATAATGTGCCATAAGATGAAGAATCATGAATTGCCCACATCAACATAGCTTTCAGCGTAAACTCTTCTTTTCTAAAAGAGTCAAATGATTGCACACCCTCTTCCCACAAATCATTTAATTCTTCTACCAAAGGAGCCAGGTAGACATCGATGTCATCACTTGGTGCCTTTGGCCCAGGAATGAATAAAGACATCATCGAAAATTCAGGTCTCATACACTATGAAGGAGGGAGGTTGAGAGGGGCTAGGATCACTGGCCATACATTATAATTGGTGCTTAGATTTCTAAATGGATTAAAACCATCTGTTGATATAGCCAAACGAATGTTGCGCTGTTCTCGAGCAAAATCGGATACTCATAATTTATCCTCCTCCAAGCTGTAGAATCAATAGGATTACGCATAAGATTACCCCTACTTCTTTCCTAGCATGCCAAGTCATTGCCTCTGCTATCCATGGTACTGTGAAAAATCGCTTTAATCTAGGGCCAACGGAAAAATATTTCAACACTTTTTGAGGCACTTTTGAGTTTGTGCCTTCGTTACCAGTAGATTGGACATATCTAGGTTCATCGAGATTGTTATACTCCTTTTGATATAGTATGCAGTCATACACACAAGCGTGAATCAATTTATACTTCATTCCCAAACCTTTCAAACTGTTCTTCATAACAGGATAACTATTTGGAAGCGTATTCTCCTTGGGTAGTAACCCCTTCACCCATTTCAGAATTCCTGTCACGCTATTGCCAGATAAATCGTATTGCGTCTTCAAACTGTGCAAACCAATCATGGCATGTAACGTTGTTTGATCTTTCTCACAGCTAGAGTATAACGGTTAGGTTGCCTTAAATTTTAAACTTTGGTAGTCATTGTCAAGGTTTATCGTGATATCTTTACGAGCACTTGAACCTTGTATATCATCAGTAACCTCATTCTCCTCTGCTTCATAAACTCCGTACGCATCATCAACTAAATACTCTAATAATTATGATCTACGTCGTCCCTTTCTACATCTATCCTACTTATTGAAGGTTGTTGTGAAGGTTGTTCGGGGACAAAAGAAACTTTTAATTCACCGTGAAAACTCCAAAATCGATAACTATCTTGCATACCCGATCTTAACAAACGTAGTTCAACTGTTTTCCACTCAAACACCTTACCATTCTTACACCTAGCACACGGACACGGAAACTCTTCATCATTATGACATCTCTTTGCGTATTTTATAAATTCATTAGCACCTCTGCGAAACACATCCCCCATTCTATTTGTCTTCACTCTTTGTATTTCGGATATCCCATCACAACTACCACAACTAATAACCTATTAAAGGTAAAAAGCGTATATTCATGAATTAGTATAAACAAAACTTAGATTTATAGTATGTTTCATTTAATTATGTCTTATTTCTATTCGATTTTTAAATTTCAAATTCAAATTCAATTTATAATAGAAATTTCTACTTCCTCCATCTCCTCTAAAGGGTGAGTGGTCCTATCCCATTCAAGACCGCATTTTTCTGTAATATACTTAACAACTCATGCATATTGTTACGATTTGAAAAAAATTCGGCAGCATATCCCCGTAGTTCTCCAAGTACACGACGTAGATTGGCAAGTGTGAGTGTTATTTCAATTGATCAATTGAAATAACAGTCACACTTGTCAATCTAGTATGTACCCAGAGAACATTAGGATACGACTACAGAGCTTCCTCCAAAAGTCAACTTTAAGCCACTAAAAATATTATTATACAGAATTATGCAGTCCCAAACTGTATAAACGGGACAATTCGAGAGATTTCATTACAGGGGTAATGACTCTCGAACGGGTCTAAGGGCTATTGAATGCTTACGCATAAGAACTAGAAGGCTAGTATCTATGCGCACTATATGTAATTTCAAGTATGTTTCATTTAATTATCATACTATATATATATTGTTCGTTATACAAAGTAATTTTCAAAAAAAGTTGAAAAATCCCACCCCCATATGGACAACAATCCATTGGTCATGCCACTTTTAAAATTAACCAACCCAACATCGATCCACTATAATCCAACCGCAATGGCAATAACAAATGTGTATCCCGTACTCCTTTTAATTCATCACTCAATTAATTATTTTTATCAATTAAACTAACAATTAAAGTATACAATTATTAATTTACTAATTTATAATGAGGGGCAATCCTACTTGCATATGAAAGGGGCACCAATTATTAATTTACAAAAAAAATTAACAACCAATCAATATTAAATCAATCAATTATTTTACAAGGGGCACTACAATATGAGGGGCAATATCTAATAAACCAATAAAAATTTAATAAAAAAAACACACACGCACATATACACCCCCTGCCCTCCCCCCTACTGCCCCTGCCCACCACATGCGCACACACACACATATACACACACACATATACACACACATGCACATATACACTCACACGTATATATACACACACAAACACACACACACACACACATGCACATACACCCCCTCCCCCCAACCTTGCCTCCCCCCCACACGCATATATACACCACACACACACACACACACACACACATATTTACACACATATATATATACACACGTACATATACATACACATATACATAAATGGAGGAGAAATAGAGAGAGAAAACATACCAAAGTTGTAGAGAGAGAGAGAGTGAGCAGCCACTAGAGAGAGAGAGAGAAATGGAGAGAACAAAATCGATGGAAAAAAAAGAAGAGGGAGGGTTTTTTACTGACAGAATTGTCACGGACATGTCACGATCATTGATCGTGACAACTTTATAGGCTTGTCACGGTCATTGACCTTGACAAGACTTTGTCACGGCCTTGTCACGGTTAATGACCGTGACAAGGCTAAGCACTTAAAGGGTGCCAATTTGATCATTTGGGTGTAGTGCAATCACACACACAAGATACATTATATATAATGCTGAAACCTTTTGATAAAAATCACATGAACCCACCCCCAAACTTAAGTCCACTAGTACAAATATTTATGGGATTTACATAAGGGTTAAACACGACTTACAATTCATATCTCACCGTAGTGAAAAAATTCTTGCAGGTTGTAACCTTCAACCTGCATAGTACTAGCTCTGTTAATATCCACTGTAACTTTGTCTTGACAGCCACAACCTCCGAGCCTCGTTATCTACCGATCAATGACGAAATATATCTACTTGAATATTCACTGTAACTTTGACTCCGACTCACTAGTTTTGGAAATGCATCTCAGATCTTAACCCTTGATAATCGGCTCATTGATCTCTGTATCTTCAACATGCTTTGATCACAATAAAAGTCAATGCCTTCACAGATTTAGACTATTTTATGGGAAAAATGATTTAAGAAAACACCAAAATAATCTTCATTTAGTTGTAAAAGGGTTTTTTAAATCATTAAAAAGAACCAAAATACGTAGCAATAGCTTGGAAAATTTTTGGGGTTTAAATGTTCACAAAATATTTTGTTAAAACTAAAGTTTGAGGTCTCACAAAAAACTTCACAAAATTCTATATTTATAGCAATTAGAGATAAGGTTCCAAGAGTTTTGTGATAAGAAAAAAAACATTAAAAAGAGTTTTAAATATATTGAAAATACAGGTCAAAGTCCAAGAGAGTTAGTCAAACCAAAAGACTATTAAAATACATGGTCACTGACCAATAGTGGAAGGCCGCGTGCATAATTCATGACTGTGCCCTTTTGGTGCGTGTCAACGAACGTCTATCCTCGCAGCTTGGTCACGCCCTCCTCACGATGGACTACTAGTTGGTGCCTCTCATTTTCTTTTTATACTTTAATGAAATCCCATGTAGCTTTTTTCTTTTTAGGGACGTTTTCAAGTGTTAGAAAAAGTACGTCGCTAAATAGTTGTATATAAACATAAAAAAAACCTTTTAAAAGTCCTTTATAAAATTAAAAAAAACTAAAAAAATCTTCTAAAATTCTACCAAAGCGAGATTAATTTTATATTTTGAAAATTAAATTTTCCACTTTCACTATTTGTTTTGTGGCTTGTACTGGGGTGTTTTGATGTCATTATGATGCCGTTGACGTAATATCTAGTTACTTTTAGTCAACCCGTAATTATGAAAATAAGGGAACTCCGTTTTTACATTACATTTTTGAAATATTGTAAAAAGCAATTCAAATAATGTTGCAACTTGTTGTTGTTGTTGTTCTTCTTCTTCAGTCAAATAAATAATTTAAAAAATAATTTTTTCAATTTACCCTTTAAGATAATATCTTAATTAAAGATACCCCCTTGGATTTTCAATATTTAGACTTATCCCCATATCATAAGGTACAAGCGAGTCAATGCATAAGTGCAAGAGGGATGATGCATCTTAGTGCCCTAATTCGTTGGGTTGACACAACAAACACACATCCAAATCCCGAATTTCTAAGGTCAGAGAATGCGACTTCAAATGGTTAAATATGTTCATTATAATAGTCAAATCCGTTAAGACAGGCTATCAACCGAAATTTGAACCTATTCTCAAATATGTTACTATTCTGACTAGAATTGAGAAAGAATTTGGAGACCATTGTTATCATATGTGACTAACTACCAGAAAGAATGTGAACGGTTAGCTTTAATTAATGAAGCAAAAGATTCAGTCACCTTTTCCACTTTCGAGGTGGGATAGGATGAATTATCTACAGTTTTTTATGGGTTAATTACACTTTGAACTTCACCTTATTTTTCACTTCACTATCCCTGCTTTCATTTTCTATAGTAAACTCCCTGAACTTTTCAAACCGGGTCAAATTAATCCCAAACCCTAATGGTGTTATGTTCTCGATGGAAAATTGATCATCTGTGTAGCACATGAGGATATTTTTGTACGAAGATACCCTCACGTGCCATTCACAAGACTAATTTTCCATCAAAAACATAACACCATTAGAGTTTGGGGTAATTTGATCATTTTTAAAAAGTTAAGAGGGTTTAGTGTAGACAATAATAGTAGGGGCGATCAAGTGAAAATAAAAGTAAAGTTCGAGAGGTCAAAGTATAATTAATCCTTTTTTTATAAAGTGTTAAGGGTATAGACTATTTTACTCTTTCCGATGTGAAAGATTTTCCTCACTCTTATCTCCTTAATAATAATATATAATTTTCATGTTTGTACACTAAATATGTATACTTATATGTAAATTAAATTTAAATAATATATAAACATATCTTATATATAAAATATATTAATGTTCAGGGGATGCAATCAACTATTACTAATTTGCAAATTGACGCACTGTCGCTCTCGCATTTGCCCCCGCACTGCGTACTGAGCAAAAAGTTGTTAAAAAATAAAGAAGGGACTTTTTAACAAATAAAGTAAACTAAATACAATATATATTTATATTATATGGGATTGTATGGATATTCTGAAAAAAGAGAAAAAACAAAAACGGATATGGTGCGGAAAAAAGATACGATCAATACGTGCCCGCCTTTGTAGACTTAAGTTGTAAAGTGATTAGGTTCTTCATGCCCATTTTCTCCCTGCCACCCTCTCTCGTTGTTGACGATGACACTTAGTTGAGAAAAAAAAAAGGCTACACCTTTTACTATATAATAATAATAATAATAATATATTAAGCAACCTATCCAGATAGAGAGAGAGAGAACAAAAGCTAGTGCTTTTTACAGAAAATTGGGAGTTTTAGCAATGGCTGCTCGTAGGATCTCATCGCTCCTTTCCCGTTCGTTGACTTCTTCATCGGTTGCTTGGCTTTCTCGAGGTAAATAAACCCTTTTTTTACTTATGTGTTAATCTTGGGAGAAAAAAACAGAGTGTGTGATTGTGATACATAATCACACTCCAGAAACAGAAAAAACAAACTCTTAAGTTGTTTTGGTATAAATTTGATATATATATATGTATATATATATATGTATATATTATGGTTAAAGTATTTGATCAGGAATTATAATCTGGATAACAATTATGTTAAAAGAAAGTTTTGGATCTGATAATTATTAAGTTGTTTTGGTATAAATTTGATAGGTGGAGTGGAGTTCATAATGTATAAATTTGCCTAGCATATTTAATTGCTGTTAAGCTCTAATCAGGATTACAATACTTTCATTAATTTTAATCGATCAAGATAATTAAGTATATGTGAAACCGCGAAACAAGTGGTCTATTACCCCACGTTTGTTGGTGCTGGTGGTAGGACTTAAGACAATATCACTTCAAATAGATTTAATAGTGTTGGAATCAATCGTCAGGCACCATCTGTTAAGTGGGCGATAGCACATGGCTCAACTAGTCTATTTGTTTTAACCTATATGTTTATGGCCCAATTTTTTAGAACGATACAATTTTTGCATGGGGTCTTGTCAGTTTTTATCAATCTCAGGACCGGCCCTGTTAATCGTTCTTTGGTCCCATGAAAAAACATTTATGCTCTAATAAGTCATAGTAGTGAATATTTGCTACATATATGAATAGGATGTATTGAGGAAAATTTGTTTTGATAGCGAGAGTGAGGAATTGTCTCATGTAAACAAGACTAAATTGTTATGATCTCTATTTTATACTTTAAACATTTGTTTTATTAATAACTAGACATCTTTTATTAATTATAAATTTATTAAAAAAATTCATTAACCGAGTTATTATGTCATCACCTAGACAAATCTAAAGTTCAGATGCCATTCCCTTCTGTACTCATAAGACATTTAACTTTACTCCAATAAAATAAACCTTAATCTTGTAAGTTTATAAATTTTCTTCATTCTTTGTACCTAACTTAGTATGCAGACATTATATGCTAAGTTTAGCATCCTCTACTGCATTCTTAAAGTCTTTCTTTGCGCATATATTTCCTTCAAAATTGAATGTCCATATGCTAAAATATAATTTCGAACCATGTTTCTCATTTTGATGCTAGATTTCATGTCATGCGATCAAATAATTGTTCTCATACAAGAAATATTTCTGAATTCTCGTGAAATGTTATGAATCATAGGCTGATATGTGGCCAAGGTTGCAAAATTTCACTTGCCACACTCTTATTGATTCTAATGAATTAAATATGATAAAATTTATGATTTGTGATTGATTAAATGACACGTCTCTTCTTGGCGCTTCTGATGGGTATCTTACTCACTAAAAAATGATATGGCTCTGTGCTTTCTTCCTTATCATATACTACTTATACATTGCTCTGTATTCTACAACCGTGGCAGTGTTAAGATTTCACAAACCAACTTTTTGTTTTGTTATATCTAGAATTTACTAAGATAAAAAAATGCTCTGTTTAGGCAAGAATCCTTCCCTGGGTGGAGGAATTTGCAAATACAGCACTGCTGTTGCAATTGAGGAGCCAATCAGGCCACCTGTCGATGTGGTTCATACCCAGCTTCTTATCAATGGACAATTTGTGGATGCGGCATCTGGTGAGATGTTTATACTCTCTTTATGTAAATTGCTAAGTCAAAGCTATTTTAGATCAATGGTAAATATATATATATATATGTGTGTGTGTGTGGGGGGGGGGGTGTATTTCATTTGCTGGAATGTATAGCTGAAGCTTCCTCTGGTTCAGGGAAAACATTTCCAACTTTGGACCCTAGGACAGGGGATGTGATTGCTCATGTTGCTGAAGGTGACGCAGAAGACATCAACCGAGCAGTAGCTGCTGCTCGCAAAGCTTTTGATGAAGGACCATGGCCAAAAATGCCTGCTTATGTAACCATCTCTTATAATCCCATTCCATGAATTGTGGATTGAGAAAAAAACTTCTAATTTTCTTGTTTGATACATGCAGGAAAGATCAAGAATAATGCTACGGTTTGCAGATTTGCTTGAAAAGCATAATGATGAAATTGCAGCACTTGAGACTTGGGATAATGGCAAACCATTTGAACAGGCTGCTAAGGTTGAAGTACCGATGTTCACACGTTTATTTCGATATTATGCTGGTAGGTCAAAGGTGACATATCTTATACAATAGGATATTTCACTGGTCTGACATTTCTTTCCTTTTTTAATGATACAGTCCTAAAGATTTAATGTATATTCCATATTTTCTTATCCATATATCTCCAGGTTGGGCTGATAAGATTCATGGTCTCACTATTCCTGCTGATGGACCGCTTCATGTGCAAACTCTGCATGAACCAATTGGTGTTTGCGGCCAGATTATTCCATGGAACTTTCCACTTGTCATGTATGCTTGGAAGGTTGGACCTGCTTTAGCAGCTGGGAACACTGTTATTCTCAAGACGGCAGAGCAGACCCCATTGTCAGCTTACTATGTATCTAAGCTATTCCATGAGGTAGTGTCTGAATTAGTTTATTATTACTTGATAATAAAATTATGGGGTATATTCCCAAACTGTATCTTCATTTTTTTCCGCATTGGAAGCAAGTGGTAAATTGCATGATTAAAGTGATCTTAATAAATAAAATTGTTAAGTTGCTTTTTGAGGTGATTCATTTTATAAGTGTAAGCATTGGCAGGACTACAAATCGACTGTGCCCAATGTTCGAAAAAGCTAATTGCGGCCTCAAGGCGTTTTCCCTGAACAAGGCAAGGCTATAGCCTCATTTTGAAAACTAAAAAAAAAACTTTTTAATTGAAAAAATAAAAATAAAACCACCACAACAAAATATTTTCACTTCCATCACAAAAAGATTCATAATGAAAGTCGTTACTATATAAAACGTTCATCTTCACCCCAAATCATAACAAAAGTAATAAAGTTACATTACAAATCATAACAAAAAGTGAATGTTTCATCAACCATCAATACAATAATGATAGTAAGACTGTTCAACTAAATTAATAAACTATCATTAGTATCCAATTGATAGAAAGCCTCATCGGCCCCATCGTCATCGCCATTGGAAGGGTCGTCCATGGAAAAATCATCATATCTAATCGCTCTATCAGCTCTATCATCCTGTCGGTTTCAAGATCCTCGCACTCCGCTTCTTCATCAACCAATTGCGGTTCTTTAGCTTTTCCTTTATCTATAAATATGTAGATAGCTTATATTGAGAGTATATTTTTTTTAATGTCACAAATAAGTAAACAATAGAAACTTATAAACTAACCATTTGCAGTTTTTGATTGGGAAGTCTTTCTTTTCTTCCTTTGTCTTCGTTTCCCTTGCGTCACACCCCCTTCAAATGTAGTTTCACTCCCATGAACCCCTTCTCTCCCATGTGTACTTCAACTTCCACGAGTCCCATTGCCTACTTCCAATATATCATCCAGATCATAAGTGATTCCTGAACTTATTTCTGTGGTGACAATTATTGTGCAACACAAATAAATAAGAAAAAAGCATTCACCAAGTAAGAACAAGGAATATAAAATGACAATCACACAACAAAGGATGTACGTGGTTCAGCAAAGATGTGCCTACATCCACGGTGGTGCAGTCGATATTATTTCTATATACTCCGGAGAGTAATTACAGAGAATACAACTTGTCCTTTTGCCCCGGACCTAGGGTTTAATATATACATGTACATTTAGGTGAGTGGGGGTGATGGTTTCCCCACGTCTTCCATCCTTCCCATAACTTCCCTTCAAGGGAACGTGGGAAGAGACTGCATCAAAATAAGAAGTGGGGGGCCTAGACTTTGGGCCGCTAGAATTGGGCTACTCGTTTAGGCCCATGGTATTAAGTCTGGGTACCCACAATTTCCATCATTGACTACCTCCACAACCCACTCATCATTGGATGGTATTTCACTAACAACCAACGAATCTTCGTCTTCTCTAAGAGATTTTTTCTTAACGTGCCTATCTTTTAATGTCTTGTTGTACATGATGTAAGCCAATGTGTTAAGTCTGGATGCAGACAAGTGTTTTCTTCTCTTTCATGTATGTATAATTATTACAAGTAAGACAAAAAAATTAGGGATCCCCTAATTTAATGATGTTTTGTTTCAGCATATAAATTCTTTATTTATAACAATTACCTGATTAAATGTTCTCCAATTATGCTCACACGCCAATGAAGAGCAAGTTAGACTCAAAATCTCCATAGATTTTTTTTAAACTCCGGTGCTTCGTCTCCAAATGCGGTCCATCAATAAGCTGGGTTAAACTTAAAGAATACATTAATTATTATATGTTTTGGAGAAGAAACGGATATGCATGGAGAAGATGAACCTCGCAGGCGGCCAGAAACAAGAGCCGTTTGGAGCAGATAGGGTTTGGAAATTGTTTTGATCAAAAGTAAGTGGGTTAGGGCTTTTCTTTTGACGTAAACTACACGTCAATGGCTAAAAGAAGCAAACCCAGCCTAACTTTTAGAGAGAGATTCAAAAGATGTCTTATATTCAAGAATGGAAAGTAAAGTACAAATGAGAATACAAGGAGTATTTATATGGGTTGAATTACTTGCTAATCAAGTAATTAGCTAAAATGACTAAAATGATCAACTAAAAATAAAAGAATGCCATCAGTCCCAAACATGCTTGGAGGCTAATTAAGGAGAGAAAATGCCTAAAAAAGAACTAAGAATAGAAAATAGAAAATAAAATGAAAACTAAAAGGAAAATAACAACGGATTCCCATCACTCTCCCCCCTTCAAAAAAAGAGTTCGTCCACTAACTCAAGGGGTAGGCCTTCCGAATCGCCCTCTAAAACTGTGATTAGTGCATGGCAAGGAGGGTGCTCGGTCTCATCAAGGTACTTCGATGGCTAATCGATTGCTAGGAGGGCCCGACGATGCGGAAGAGAGCAATCTGAAGCTCGGTGTCCCACGTTTCCGCAATTAAAACACCTGAATGTGGGGAAACTCGAATGTGTCGCAGCGAAAGTAGTGGCAGAAGGTGTGATTGCTGATGCTATAGCTGGAGCAGGAGGCAATGAAGGAGGAGGTCGGGGTGTTGGAGGAGCTGTAGGTGCTGCATGATAGGCCTCGACCTTGGTAGCATACTCTACCGCTTTTAGAAAAGTCAGTATACCTCTCAGTCCAAGATCCCGCTGAATATATGGATGAAGTCCTAAAATATAGCGGCTGATTTGCTGATCCTCGATTTCGGGAAGGCGAGCTCTAGTGCAAAGGAGCTGGAACTGCTCTGTGTACTCCACCACTGAGGACGTATTTTGCTGGAGGGACTGGATGCGCGCAAAGAGGTCTCACTCGTACATCAGGGGTATAAATGAGGCCTGAAGAGCGGCCTTGAGGTCGAGCCAGTCCTGAATGGGAGGGAGTCCTGCAGCCTATGAAGCACGAACACTCTCCCGGAAGCCAACCTGTCGTGTCCGACAACGTGTCGGACACCTATGAAGCATGAACACTCTCCCGGAAGCCATGAGTCAACTTTGACTCAAGTGATGGTGATTGTGCTTTATTTATGATTTTAAGGTCAAAATGTATGAATTTTGTTTTGTATGGCCCATTTTCTTAATTTCATGTTAAGAATGCTCTAATAATGTATTTTATGGAGAAAATCTATTTTATTTCATTAATATATATTATATATTATACGTATCATAACGTGTCGTATACTAGTTTTTGGATCAATCACGTGTAGCGTGTTGAAACACGTATTACGTGTCCGTGCTTCAGAGCCTGCAGCCGTCCTACGGTAGCAAAGATCATTCCACCAAATTCGGGCAAACCCCCGAAATTTGGTGGCAGTTAGAAGAACACATGAGCGACCCTGAACCCGCTTGTAGTCCAAAATTGTCTTTATAGCAGCTAGCCAATCGATCATATCATCCGGGAAATATCTATCATCGAACATAGGAATATCTATGCGTATATCCCCATGGAGACTCCAAAAAAGAATCTAAAGTACTAATGAAAGTGGGTGTCCATCCTGATGAGTGCCTAGACCCATCACATCACCCGACGCAGGTGTAGCATGATCAACGGGTATCGGTGGTACCTGTGCAGGTGTTGGATGATGAGGATGATCATGGGGCGCTATGGAAGGTACTGGGGAGCCTCGAGGGTGATGGGGACATGTACCAATCAAATGGGCACGCTCCCCACAGTGGTAGCACTAACGGTCTTGTAAAGGGACAAAATTAGGGCCACCGGGTGGGGGAATCCAATCCAAGATGCTATGGTGGGTGTCCCTCGTGTCGGAAGATGAAGAGGAGTCGGAATGAAGGGAGAGGGCATGGTGAGAAGGTGTATGATGTAAGGACGGAGGGGGTGGGTGGTGGAACATTTATGGGTCATAGGGTGATCCACGGTGGTCTAAAGGGGCGGTAGAAATGTATGGAAGGAATAGGTCGAGATTGGGTGGGTGTCCGAGGGACCCAATTTGATGACCGATAGCCTCGGG
The DNA here is from genome assembly GCA_949130495.1 of Sambucus nigra. Taxonomy (NCBI): domain Eukaryota; kingdom Viridiplantae; phylum Streptophyta; class Magnoliopsida; order Dipsacales; family Adoxaceae; genus Sambucus; species Sambucus nigra. The sequence continues at coordinate 138,054,237 of OX422209.1, read as the reverse complement.
ATAGCCAAAATTTTGAGGGTGGCCTGAAATATTAGGTGGCTGAGAGCCGGGGTGACGTTGGGGGTGTTCTGGTTGTTTCATGGGTAACCCTAGGGCTGCCGAAGTGTAGAGTTGATTCCCTTTCTTGAATTTTTTTAGCATATTAGAATTATTTGGGAAGATTGCCGGCTTCGATAAACCAAGGGGGCTGGAGGGAAGATCTGGTTCAGATTGGCATTGGCGTTCGAGGTTATCTTGGTTTTCTTGAAAATCCGGCGGATCATCCACGGGGCAGATTGGTGGATCTTGGTAGGGCGGAATAGCAGCGGGTAACTACACTGAGTTGTTGATGTCTGCTGAAGTGACGGCAAGAGGGACAGTGCCTAAGGCAACGGTGGCTGTCTGGACGTTCAAAGATTTCTGACTGCCTACTGCTGTAGACGAGAGGTTCCGCTGACCCGCATGGGTTTGATTATTTTCGGCGCCTGCAAATGAAGGTTGTATGAAAGTCTGGTGACCTTTTGTGTATGCTGGAAGTCGTGTCGATGCCATAAACAGGCCGCCAGCGGCTGTCTTGCAACGCTGGGTCAGCCGAGTCTGTCGACGGGGCACTCTTGTTCATCTGGGTTTTTAATTTTTTTTATTTGCAATGATGTTTCGCTGTAGGCTGTTTGCCGAACAACCCTGGGGCAGATCTGCTGTCATTGATGTTGTCTTCATCAATTTGGGTTGTCACGGTGGGTTTGGAAATCAGGGTTAGAGTTTTGCAACATAGAAAATTGCTGCATTAGGGCTTCAAATTGGGCTTATTGCTTTCTTGTCAGTTTCTCTATTCTTCGCTCATTTTCCTCTTTCGATTGTGCTAATTGTTCTTTTAATTCTTGAATCTCTTCAAATTGAGGTTTAGATTTTTTTGGAGCCATCGAGAAAGTAGCATACGACACACGAACACCAATGTTTGGAGCGACACCCGCTCTGATACCAATTTTGACGTAAACTACATGTCAATGGCTAAAAGAAACAAATGAACCCTAACTTTTAGAGAGAGACTCAAAAGATGTTTTATATTCAAGAATGGAAAGTAAAGTACAAATGAGAATACAAGGAGTATTTATATGGGCTGAATTACTTGCTGATCAAGGAATTAGCTAAAATGACTAAAATGATCAACTGAAAATAAAACAATGCCTAATTAGTCCAAAATATGCTTGGAGGCGAATTAAGGAGAGAAAATGCCCAAAAAAGAACTAAAATAGAAAATAGAAAATAAAATGAAAACTAAAAGGAAAATAACAAGGGATTCCCATCACTTTTATTTTTTAAGCGTTCCAAAAAAAAAAAGGTCCATTTCTTTAAAGTTTTGAGGCGCACGCCTCTAAGGGACTTGAGGTGTGCGCAATTCGGTTTTGATTGAGGCGCAAGTTTGGATTTCCTCCCCCAAGGCTATAGCCTTGCTACGGCTAACTTGGGCCTCGCTTTGAGGCGCGCCTTGAGGCGTCCACACCAAACTCTTTTTAAAACATTGGCTGTACCAGGCTACAACTTGGGTAAAATTTTTACCCCCGTCCTAATATTATTAGGTGGGGATTGTATTAGTCAACTTACCTTCTAAGCCATTAAGCTCAAGATATTATAAACTAATACTTACACTTAATATCAGCTTTAAATGTATAAATAAATCCCAACAAAAGGCCCTGATAAGTCTTTTCATGCTGTATTTCAGCATATTATGATTTGTTTCAGGGATGTATGAGTGGAAAGTAATTTATTAAATGTCACACACTACTAGTGTTGACTAAATTCTTAGAATCATGATTAATTGTACTTGTATGTGTTATCTTAATTTTTATTCTAATTAGATTATTTTTGGGACAGGCTGGACTTCCTGAAGGTGTTCTGAATGTGGTTTCTGGATTTGGTCCCACGGCTGGTGCAGCACTTTGCAGTCATATGGATGTGGACAAGGTAATCTGCAACTTCAAATGTTCATGCTTCTGTTCTTTTATATATTTGTTGCAGAGTATGAATTTTGATTTTAAGATATATGATAGCAGGTAACGTGTAAGAGTTAAATAGACTGAACCGTAAATGGAAGTAAAACTACAAAGCTTGTTATTCGTAGGCGAATGCCAAGAATAGTAAAAGAGAAAGGGAGTCTTTTTATCAATATCATCAATGACTTTTTCTTAGGTGTGCAAAACATGATATTAACAATGTTAACAAAACACACTAGGTGGTCCTTGGGCGGCTGAGGGCCTTCTAGCTTGCAGGCAGCGTGCTAGATGTTTTTTTAATATGCATACTGTGGTGACAAGAAATCTCAACACAAATTATAAGTAAATGCAATCACTCGAAAAATAAGTAAATAATCACAATCACACAGAACACAAGATGTACGTGGTTCGGCAAATTGCCTACGTCCACGGTGGTGCTCTCAGTTTGTATTTCTCTTTTGTCTAGAGGAGTATTTTCTGTTACATACCCCTTGCCCCGGGCCAGGGGTACAATATATATATATGAAAATTAAGAGAGTGGGTGTGTTGGATACCAACACGCTAACATCCGTCTTTGCAGGCCCATTTTCTGCATGTACTGATGACAATTGTGGTTACCACTTCCGTTGCTTTGCTCCTAACATCCGTGCTTTATGCAGTCCTGCGATCAGTGCCTCATATTCTGCTTCGTTGTTGGAGGCTTCAAATCCAAGCCTGATTCCTTGCTCGAGGACTGTATCTCTGGGGTAACTAGCACAATGCCTACTCCCGCCCCTTTGGAATTAGAGGCTCCATCAACATATAATCTCTAGATGCCTGACGCTGGTGGTACTTCTCTCTGATGACTAGTCTGGGGCAGGTTGCAAGCTATGAAGCACCGACACTCTCCCGGAAGGCATGAATCTTGTTTGACACGTATCAGACACGCGACACGCTCCGACACGCTGGGACACGCGAGTCCCAAAGTGTCCTCTTTTTTATTTTTTTATTATAGTTGGACACGTCCCGACACGTTGGGGACATGTGCTTGCGACACGTTGGGGACGCGTTGGCGACACGCTGTGTCCTCTCTCTCCCTCCTGTTTCTTTGTTTTTCTTTGTTGTTTCCTCTTCCCACACAAGGGTATGTTATGCCACTATGTTTCTCCTTCTTTCTTGCGTACCAATGCAGAACTTACAGCATGACCAGATACTGCAAGGTAAAGGTATAGAGAATCATTCTCTTGAGGGATTACGAGCAAAGGTGGTCTGCTGAGGTAAACTTTGATCCCTTCCAATGCCCTTGAGCAATCCTCGTTCCACTCAACATCCTTGCTTTTCTTCAACAACTGGAAGAACGGTTAGCACCTTTCAGAAGACTTTGAGATGAATCGATTCAGGGCGACGAGCATTCTCGTGAGCTTCTGTACGTCCCTTATCGTTCGGGGGGCTGCACCCTGTTGATAGCATCAATCTGGTTTGGATTGGCTTCAATACCTCTCTTGCTGACCAAGTACCTAAGGAATTTTTCTGACTGGACACCGAAGGAACACTTACTCGCGTTGAGTTTCATCTGGTAGTACTTCCTGAGGATTTCAAAGGTCCTTGATAGGTCAAAGAGGTGGTCATCTTTGAGCTTGCTTTTGACTAGCATGTCATCGATGTAGACCTCCATAGTGCTTCCCATTTGGTCTTTGAACATCTTAGTGACCAACCGCTGGCTCCTGCGTTTTTGAGCCCAAAGGGCATAACCTTATAGTAATATAACCCAACTGTGGTTATAAATGCTGTTTTGTCTTAATCCGACTCGTGTAGAGGGATCTGGTGATATCCAGAGTATGCGTCTAGGAAACTCATCCTTTCATGAGCTGCTGACGCATCAACTAACTGGTCAATCTTCGGGAGAGGGAAGTTGTCTTTGGAACAAGCCCTGTTGAGGTTGGTGAAGTCAATGCAAACTCTCCACTTCCCATTATTCTTCGGGACTACCACTGGGTTGGACAACCATTTGGGGAACTGAACCTCACGTATGGATCCTGCATCCAACAGTTTCTCCACTTCCTTGTCCACAACCTTGGCCTTCTCAGGGCAGTTCGTCGTGCCTTTTGTGCGATCGACTTGAAAGCCGGATCAACATGCAGTCGGTGACAAGCCACAGTGGAATCAATCCCAGGTAGCTCGTAGGGTTCCCACGCAAAAACGCCCAAGTTACTCCGCAAGAGTGTTACCAATTCCTTTTTTTCCCGACCGGTGAGAGAGGCTCCGATCATAAACATTTTGCCATTTATGTCGCCACTGGCTGCGACTTCCTCTAGGTCCTCAACGACCCTCTCAGAGGGGAGGAGCCTGGTCTCCACCACTCCAGTTCTTCCATATTTTAGTTGCCATTTGGAGGGCATCAGCCTCTCCTGTTCCTCGTTCTCGCTTCTAACTTCTTCAACCTTCTTCGCTGGTTTGGGACGGATGGCAGTTATAAAGCACTTTCTTGTCATCCCCTGATCTCCATGGATCTCTACCACTCCTCGTTCATTTACACATTTGAGCTTCTGATGGTAGGTAGATGGGACGACCTTCATCGCGTGCAGCCATCCTCCGCCGAGGATTGCTTGGTAGGGTGAATCAATATCGACCACGAGAAATTCGATCATTTTTGAGATGTCTCCTGCCCTTACTGGTAGGACGATCTTTTCCAAGGGGATGGTTATCTTTTCAGCGAAGCCAACTAAAGGAACGGTGGCTTCTTTTAGGTCGGCGATACTTAATTTCAACTTTCTGAACAGGTCGAGATACATTACTTTGGATGAGCTACCTTGGTCGACGAACAATCTATCGATGTCATAGTTAGCTATCTTGAGTGTAATGTTCAGTGCATCATGATGTGGGGTTCTCACTCCCACCAGGTCCTCGTCTGTAAACACAATATGCTTGTTGTAGTCGACATCTTCTACTCGCCGACGCTTCCCTGCTTGTGTTTTGACTGGATCGATCTGAAAATCTTGCATTACTGCTGTGAGCTTTTTCACCTCCATCCGAGCGTATTTCCTTGAATCTGTTTGAGGTCGGACGCCCAATGAATTACTGCGAACTCATGGCCGATGTCTTCCTCGAGTACGTTATCAGGCCTTTGATCTCCATTGGTAGCTACCTTCTCTGCCTTTTTCTCCACGAATTCACTTAAGTGTCCAGCTTGAGCTAACTCTTCAATATGAGACTTGAGGGCTTTGCAGTGCTCGGTTTTGTGCCCGCCCTCCTTATGGAATCCGCTTGGAAGGGTCTCCACCCATCTTCTTGGGCCACTTGATGAACAGTTCATCCTTGATCTTTGCCAGAATCTTGTAGATTGGTTCTCGAAAAACTGTATTTACTGCTTGAAACGCCTTCGAGGCATCACTCTTGTTCCCATTCTTGAGGCCATTCTTACCCCCATTCTTACTCCCTTTCTTCTGACCCTCATTCGTGTCACTCCCCTTGCTGGCAACCTTGTCGCGACCATTTTCTCCTACACTGAGGTGGGTCACATATTCGACTTTGACATATTTTGCAATACGAGCCATCAAGTCGTCGATGGTTGTGGCCTCCTTCTTAATGAGGGACTGGTGTAAGAGGCAGGAGCTGGGTAAGCCGATCTTGAAAGAAGCAACGGGGACTTGCTCCGAGCAGTCCTCGACCTTGTTGAACACCTCCCAATACCACTTCGCGTAGTCTCTGAGGTTCTCCTGGGGCTTTTTCTTCATCGTCAACAAAGAATCCATCCTCTTTGGATGAGAGCTGCTGGTAATGAAGCGAGCTGTGAAGAGCTCTGTCAGGGACTCGAAGTTCCTAATGGATATGTGGGGGAGTTTCTCGAACCACTTTTGGGCCACGTCATGCAAGCTCTACGGGAAAATTTGGCACATCAATGCGTCCTTATGGTTCTAAAGGGTCATGGCCTGCTTGTACTGTCTGACATGGTCGATGGGATCAGTTTTTCCATCGTAGATCTTGAACCTGGACATTGCGAACTTCTTGGGGGCATCCTCCTCTTCTATTGCCCTTGAAAAAGGGGGCTTCATCTGGGTAGTGAGAGCTCGCCTGGCTAGCTCTCTTGTCAATCTGGCACCCCGATGTGCTGGGTGTTGGTCCATCTCTCTCCGAACCAAGTTTCGTATATCATCGTTCCTTCGGCCTGGGCTCCTGTAACGGCGAGCTGGTTGTTGTTGCTTGGACCAGTCGTCATCTGACCTGTGTCCCTCAATTCTTTGAGACCCACGCCTTGGGCTCCCTCCTTGGCTGCGAGATCTACTCGCCTGAGGGCTAGGAGTCCGATAATGGCACTGCCTCGTGTTACGATGGAGTTCTCTCTCCATCTTCTCCAGTCGCCTCTTGAGGCGAGCATTTTCGGCTTCCTGCTTGCAAGTAGCCTCCTCTTGCTCTTGGAGCCTGTCCTCATAGGCGTCGATCAGCCTGGAAACTTGTGTAGATCTAGCTGGCCCCTGGCTTTCTTCCAAGGCTTGCCGTTCCGAGCGAAGCCTTGGGTTTAAGCGACGAACTTCAGATCCAACCCTATGAGGGATAGGTTGCTCGTGAATATCCCCCGCTTGAGGGACATTCCTGCTGTGATCAGATATTGTAGGTTCTTGTTGGTGAAAGCTTTCTTAAAAGAAGAACAACCGCTTCCCAAAGTCGGCGCCAATTGTGGTGACAAGAAATCTCAACACAAATTATAAGTAAATGCAATCACCAGAAAAATAAAGAACAAGAATAAGAATAATCACAATCACACACAACACAAGATGTACGTGGTTCAGCAAATTGCCTACGTCCAATGTGGTGCTCTTAGTTTGTATTTCTCTTTTCTCCAGAGGAGTATTTTCTGTTACATACCCCTTGCCCCGGGCTAGGGGTACAATATATATATGAAAATTAAGAGAGTGGGCGTGTTGGATACCAACACGCTAACCCTCCATCCCTTGAATATCTCCTTCGAGATTTTAGGGATAGACCGGGCCATCTCTTGTTAACCATCTTGAGGCTTTTAAGTTTGGGCGGGTATTTTTAATAGGGCTTGGTCCGGCTACTCCTTTGGGCCTGCAAAGAGGGAAGTGGTACCCACACATACCCTCTAACAAAATTATTCAACTACTAGTCATGTCTTATTAGAACAAAAATAAGTCCAAGCATTTGAAAAAACAATTAACCAACCATTAATAAAATTAATATGCAGCCATTGGAGGGATTGCAATGATAAATAATTCAGAAAAACTAAAAAAACAACTTTATAAAATCATCATCATCATCATCCGTGCCTTAATCCCATCATATGGCTTTTAAGAAAAACGGCTTTTAAGAGAAACAACTTATTTTTTTTTTTTTTGCCTGCAGCATATTAGACGACCGTTTAAATTGAACATCTTTTTTTAGCTGTTTTTCAATAAAATTACAAGTCTATCACCTTCGGCCTTCTAGGTGGCCTTCCAGGCCGTTTTTAGAACACTGGATATTAAATTGAACGAAACTCTGTTTGATCCTTTGCCCACTTCCTTTTTCGGCCAATGGTCCACTATGCAATGCTAAGTTGTTCGCATCTATGTACTTTTTTTTTTCCAGTTACATTGTTGTAATATGGCTATGATATCTGTGATTGTGATGAGTGACTACAGTATAAGAATTGACTGTTTGCTTGACCATTGCACAATAACATAGAATCTATATTTATGTAGTTTTTGGTGGTTGAGGGCTTGAGGCATCATATAAGTCCAATTAACATATAAATTTGGGCTGAAAAATGTAAAATTGCTTTTACATATCTATACGAAGAATTAACATGAGGATTGTGAATTGTTGATGGTGTTGCTCTTAATCACTTTGGGTCCTGTTGCTAAATAGTGTTTCTGCAACTGGTTGGAGATCGCTGTGATTTACAAACACCTATTTTAAGTTTGTGGGTTTATCTGAAGGCTTACATTTTGAACTATAAATAAAAGTAGTATTATATATCATTTTTCATAGTTCTGCATTTCTTGATGTAGTGGATTACCAGGGGCGGACACACGTTAGGACGAACTGGGGCGGCCGCCCCAGTTCAGATTTGAAAAAAAAAAAAAATTAGGGTTCCTCTGCCCTCGTGTTACTCATTTGAAGCTTGATCTCGCCGGAGTAGGAGGAACGAACCTCGTCGTCGACATCAGTTATCCGACGAGATGCTCGATCTGGTTCGGGTGCACCAAGGCAAAACGGCGCAGGAGAAAAAGATGAGGTATCTAGGGTTTCGTTTATATCTAATGGAGTGTTTGGTTGCAAGAATTCTTATGAAGATAAGGGGTTGTTTGGTCCCAAAATCAATTGGGTTTTTAAGGAAATGGGAGTGGTTGGCAATTTCATCTGCCAGCGTGCTGTTACTCAAGCCCAAAACCAAGGTTGGTTGAAGACTTCAACTTGAAGTGGACCGGCTTCACAAATTATAGGTATCTTCGGGCTATAATTTTAGTGGCAACGGGGGCCCGCATTTTTAAGTGTGGATTATTTTGGCCTAGACAAATTTGGATTTATTCCATATTTCCAAATGTTAGGAATTAATTGTTTGTCCCAAATCAACTTGGAGAAATTCATTTTGGGTATTGTGTATAATTATTAAGCGTTGTTTATTTCTTGAAATTAATTAAGTATTGTTAATAATGATTGATAGTAGTTGTTTGGGTATTGTAAAGCTAGAATTTGTATAACACTCGAAATAACTCAAAAAAAAAATTGCCCCCCCGAACCCCCAGCTCCACTCCAAACTTTCGCCCCACTTGAACGGAAATCCTAGATCCACCACTGTGGATTACCATTATGTTATCACATAACTGTAATGGATTAAAGGGTGGATGAAAAAGTAAAATAGTGTAGGATGTGAGTAGGGTTGCACATGAAAAACAGCGGCTTGTCTAAAGCTCGAACTCGAGCCACACATGGATCTCTTGATAGACGAGCTTGAGCCACATATGGATTAGACTTATTTCTGAAAAAACTCGTTTATAAACCTGACTTCGAGTTTGTTGATGACTCGTTTGGTTTTTCGATCCAAGCTCGAGATGAGCTTGAGTTGGGCAAATGTTTCTCAAGTCTGGCGTAAACATGATTGATTGAGTTGCAACTCGTGCTCTGCTCGTTTGCAGCCCTAAATGTGAGTATTAGAGAGGGGATAAGGATGAAGGAATATACATGGGTTGTTTGGAGGAGAGGGTGAGGCATAACCCGCTTACCTGGCTTGTTAACGGAAATAATTCGGATTCGTATTATATGCCGGATCATAAGAATTCTAATCCATATCCGAAGCCATTAGGGGGATCAATTATTATCTGACCCTATTGAAAGTATTAAAATATATAATATTTTATTTATAAGTGATAATAATAATAATAGTGATATCAAAAGAAATAGTAATTAAGATTGTACGATATTGAATATATATATTTATCTATTAGTGTAATCAATGTTTAAAAAGGAGCCTCAAGGCGAGGCGGGCAAAAATGCTCGAGGCTTAAGCCTAAGGGTTGAATTTGGGGCTTATGCCTCAATGCGCCTTGAGGCTTACGCCTCGATGTGCCTCACGCATTTTTGCCGAGGCGCGAAAAAAAAAAAAACTCTTTTTCTTCCTTCGCGAAGTCTGTTTTTTAAAGGTTCAAGTTCTTCATTTTTCTAAAATTGCACTTAACTTAAAAAAAGTTGTTTTAATCTACAACTCTTATTCTTTTTTTTCTTTTTTTGTTTTAAAATTGCACTTAACTTATACTATTTACTATTGTAATTTGAAAGAAATTTTAAAAAAATAAACAATATGTGAATGAAACTTAAAAAATTGATTTTGTCAATTCGATTTTGCATTGATTAGTTTTATTGTCATATTATAAAATAACCAATGTGAATGAAACTAAAAAAAATGATTTGGTCAATTTGATTTTGCATTAATTAATTTATTGTCATATTAAAAAATTAACAATATGTAAAAAAGTCATCTCGGGGGAACAAAAAAATGTTTAACTATGTGAGAAAGTCCTCAAAGATAATTTTTTGTACTTTTATTTTATATTTCTTTGTTACTTTATTTTTTATGGTTTTATTAGTATTTTTTTAATATTATTTTGCTCCTTTTTTTTTTTGGTGAGGCCTACGCCTTGCCTCCCGCCTTTTTAAACATTGAGTGTAATAAGGAGTCGCCAGGTAATTGTAAATAAGGGTCACATCTAAAAGTATTAGATATCTTATTTATTCTATATATCAAATCTGATTGAGTTCTTGGTGGGTCCTATAACTACTAAACCATATACGATCCAGTTACAATGGGATTATTAAGTAATCAGACTACAAAATGTCAATCCATAACCGAAAAATATCTCTGATGCGGACTAAGATCCAATCTACTGACAGTCTTACTGGAGATTGTGATTTGGGTGGACAAAGCGTGGGAGAAAGTCCTTGAGAGTTTCAGAGAGGGTGAGAAACTAAGTACTCCAAGCACAAGAGGGAGGGGGAGGGGGAGGGGGGAATGCGGGATGCTAACAACCTCTGGCCCACAAAGGCTTGTTACTAATGGATCATATGATTGGTATGCTCAAAAGCTAATACTCAAGGCTGATTTGCCTAATATGATACGAGGGGGATGAGATTTCAGAAAACAACAAGTTACTCCTGAAGAAGTAGTTGTGATCGAAATTAATGAAGCCCAAGCCTTCCTTGTATAGGGGCTTGATGCCTTTGATGCCTCTTGACTTCTTATTATTGTGGAGGAGACTCCCCAGGCTGCTGTCTGTGCTGGCCCCTTTAATAGGAGCTGATAATACGGCCTGCTAAAAGGGTTCAACTTCCAGTCAAGGCTAGACTAGGTATAGTGGTAATTTAGTGGTTTGGTAGTAATATTTATTTTTTAATTAAGTAATTACTCCTTAATGATCATGAGGTTACTTTGGGAAAGAATGACGCCTCTCTCTTATACTTACAGTAATTGAGCCTGTCAACATTAGTTACCTTATAGCATTCAAATTAATATTCCTAAGATCATTCTAACATCAATGTTGAATATTCTTGTTCATCCTTAGATCAAGGACATGCTAAGAGTTCTCTCCACGCAAGTGAATGGGATGCAAAAGCATAAATAACATACTCAGTTCTTGATCTCACTATTGATAAATACTTTTGTAGTCTCGTATTGCTGAACAACCAAGAGAGAACTCTTTTCATTAATTAATAACCAACTACATGATATGAGATTTACGAAGTTAATGGTGTATCAGACATAATTCCACTCAATATTTTTAAATATGGACAAACAGGAAGTTGTTTAATAAATTGATTACCTGGATGCCATATAGTTATTATGAATTGATCAACGGATGCACGTAAAATGATGAACCTGGTTCCATTGATTATGTAAATAGGTTATGTGTACATCATGCTACACATGAAGGCTTCTCAAAAGGTCAAAACAAGCAGATGACATAGCATTTTTAACTAGGCAATGCAGATTGCAAATTTAATGACTTGCATAAAAATTACTGCTATCTACCACAAATATTTAAGGATAAAATCAGATTGTGTTTTTTTTTTGTGTGTGTGGTGGGAGTGGGTGGGTATTGGATGTACAATTTCAGGCTTGAATTCACATTATAAATTGGTCTTTGGGGTGTCTTACAATAGTTTGGGTGGGTGTTCAGCTATTTTTCTATGAATTGCATTTTTTCGTCCTAATTTTAGTTTCACATGAGCAAAAAACTTTTAGGTCTTTTACCAACTTGTTGAAATATTGGCTAAGATCACCTATAATTCATAGAAGTTGCACAGGGCATTCTATATCTGGTTTTTTCACAACAAAACGAAGTTTGATCCAAGCTACTCCGTTTCACAAATCCTTGTGATAGACAGCGAGTTCACTGCTCCCCAAATTGAATCATAATTTGTGATTTTTCTCCCTTTAGTGGGAAGAAAGCAACTGGAAGTTAGTCATGTTAATCCATATGCTAATTTTATTGAGACACGGAAAAGCAATTGCTTACCAACTATAATTCAGGCCTTGGGATCCTCTTGATTGCACTCCCACAACTTTAAGTGCATTCACTATATTTGCAGCTTGCTTTCACTGGGTCAACAGATACTGGAAAACTTGTACTTCAATTGGCGGCTAAAAGCAACCTTAAACCAGTGACTTTGGAACTTGGGGGAAAATCACCTTTCATTGTATGCGAGGATGCTGATGTGGATCAAGCTGTGGAGATGGCCCACTTTGCTCTTTTCTTTAACCAGGTATCTCTCAAATCAGTAGTTTCTCAAAATGGTGGGTCGTGGAAGTTAGAAGAATATTGTTTACATTTCCTTGCTCTCTGCAGGGACAATGCTGCTGTGCTGGGTCTCGTACATATGTTCATGAACGTGTATATGATGAATTTGTAGAGAAGTCCAAGGCACGAGCTATGAATCGTGTAGTTGGTGATCCATTCAAGGCAGGTGTTGAACAAGGTCCTCAGGTAAATTGCGAACGAATTCTTTACACAATTAAGTTAATCATTAACTATGTTTGTTACCGACTCTTCATTCTTCTGCTTATTTTGAAATCGCAACCATATTTACATCATTTTGGCGCAAGAGTGCGCTTCATTACGAAGTTGAAAAAAGATTGAAAAACAGTTCATTTTTATGAGAAGTTGGAAAAAGAGTGAATAATACGATCTACCATGGAATGTGATTCGTTGGTTGTGGGTAATAATTAGATTCTATGTAAAATGGGAAAAGTAATACACATCTCACCAAAATGCTCCTCTCTATAGCATCTTCTTATAAACATGATTTAATTTTCAATCTTTTTCCAGTTTTGCAATCAGACACTCTTAGTGGGAAAAAATAGAAAAGGACAAGTAGTATAAATGTAAAATGTGGTATATTATATTTCAAAGGACACATCTACAAACTGTTTTCAATGATAGTTTGGTACTACGGCATATATCAAATGAATATTCTATAAGCACTTCTATAACTGCCCCAAGCACTACAAAAACAAAAAAAATTAGCTTCACGAAAAGTGCAATGGGGTATTTTGTTGCAGTTTAAGTAGTGGCAATGTGATACCCTTAAAAGTTGTTGTTCCTTTTTCTTTTTTGAGGTACTAATTGTCGCGTTCTGGTACAAATCAGATCGACTCAGAACAATTTGAAAAGATCCTAAAATATATACGATTGGGCAAAGAAAGCGGTGCTACCCTTGAAAGTGGAGGTGAGAGATTTGGCACCAAGGGTTACTTCATTAAGCCCACCGTTTTCTCCAATGTTAAGGTGTGTCTCTTTACGTCACAAACAGTATGTCAGTTCCTTTCCACTTGATTGACATCACAACAACAAACATATGGTAATTATTTCAGGAAGACATGTTGATTGCAACAGATGAGATTTTTGGTCCAGTACAGTCAATCTTAAAATACAAGTGAGTGGCACACAACTTTTTATATGGGCATGTCATTATCAGTTTGGTTGCTAGAAGCACCCTAAAAATTAAGCGGACCCCACATCAGGCATTAAATATTTGTACGTCATGCTGATTGCAGGGATCTCAACGAAGTGATACGAAGAGCGAATAACAGCCGCTATGGACTGGCTGCAGGGGTCTTTACCCAAAGCATAGACACTGCCAACACCTTGATGCGGGCATTGAGAGTTGGGACTGTTTGGATTAATTGCTTCGATACTTTTGATGCCGCAATACCTTTTGGTGGATACAAGATGAGTGGCAATGGTAGAGAAAAGGGAGAGTACAGTCTCAAGAACTACTTGCAAGTGAAGGCTGTTGTGACCCCATTGAAGAATCCGGCATGGCTGTAGTTCTCTTCTTTCCAGTGTAAAATAAAGAGGATGCCACATCGTAATCTTAAATTGCAACTTGCTTGATGTTGATGATAATGATAGATTATACGTTTTTATACAATGAGATGCAGATATGGTTGTATGTTGATATGGAAAGTGTTAATGTATGACATTATCATCTATGGTCTTTTCAAGCATATAATCTCTCAACTCTTCGGTGGGTTTCACTGATGATGCGAACTCTGTTTGGGGTGTGTGCGGGTGTGTTTCGTGGGGTTGGTTGGGTCGACCCTTTAACCTGTGACGGTGAGAGTGCGCTTACGTTCATTGTTCAAACTTATTTAATTAAACTTCAATTTTATCACCAGATTTAATTAAATCCTAAACATGCATCTAATGTAATTAGACACAATAAATTTATCTAAATTGCAATCCAAGCAATCACAAACACAAATTCAGGAAACATCCCCCAAAGGGGCAAAATCATTCATTTCACTATATATTGTAAATCTCGACTTACATATGCATAGTGAAATACAACGTGTTTGACAAACGAATACGTGCAGATATCTGTTCGTTGCTGTCAGCAAGAGATCCCTCAAGAGTTCCAACAGTTAGCAGTGGAGACATGCTTCTTTCTCCACAAGATGTACCCCAGGAATGAGTAATATGATCAAAAGGGTTTAACAATGATTCACATATATGATTTGGGGTATTTGGTGAATCAAAATAGGTTTTAACCTAAAAGAATGAAGTCTTAAATTGCAAGAGTTCTGTAGAAAGCGGAGTTGTAAAACACTTGCAAAAACCTGATTTTCAAGCAGGTATTTATAGCAGCAAAAAAATAAAAAGGCGGCGCAATGTCGTTCGAACGACATTTAGCAGGTTGTTCGAACAACACTAGATGTCGTTAGATACATTCAAGAAACGACCTTAAAAATAAAGCTTTAAAAGCCAAAATAGTACGTGATCGTTAGATGCATTTAAGAAACGAGGTATCGCGCGACCTCAGAATCGACAAGTAATGTTGTTTGATCAGGTCGTTAGAACGACATACCAATGTCGCTTGAACGACATAAATAAAAAAAATATTTTTAAAACAGTCAGCCTTGTTTTAAAAAAATAGGAACAATTATAAAAACCAATTAAAAATCTCCCAAATATAAACGTGAATATTATTAACTGCAATTAAACATTATACCTTTAACATGGAGATAGTGGAGACCAACTGAAGATGCACGACACACGTTGAATGATGATGAGTGCGTGTTGAAGATGCATTCCACTAGAGATTCGGATAATGGATGTCAAGTATGAACGTGTGAAGACGTGCCAACTGAAGTAGTATGTAACGGTATCGACATATTAACTGTGATCTAGGACAACACATAAATTCCTAGATTCTAGACTGACATTTATTGTAACGCTCCGACCCGGATTTAAAGGTTAATAAAGGATTAACCCCATCTGATTCGTACGTTAATAGTGACGTGCAATGAAACATCCTAAATAATGTTTCTAATCCATTTCTATTAGTATTTAACATTACCCTTATTAGCATGCTAGTCCAATTTATAATCACTACGTGATATGACCCAAGGGAAGTGCCCCCAAGGCCAAGTAAACAGAGCTACTAATCGTAAATGCAAATAGTTACTTACCTGTATAGCGCTCTCAAAGTACGGAATATCATACAACCTGCCGCAACAAAAGAAGGGATGTGAGCCGAATGCTCAGTGGGATCATATACAAATGCAGTATAGAAACGAGCAGCAGAAAGAAGTACTCACACGCTATACTACATGCATGTGAAAATATGTATATGTCTACATATATGCCTTTGAAAAATACATATGCCAATGTAGTTAATCGTTTTATTCCAAAAACGTCATTAAATACCGTTTAACTTCCCTGACATTACAAAACAGTCATTTGCATTACCATGCTTAGGACTTATACGTGTTTCCCATTAACTCACACAGTTTAAACAAATGGCATTTATTTGGAAAACATTCCGCTTACTTTCAAAAAGATTTACTATCCAATGTTCATTAACTCACGCCAGAGTTACTTAACCATTTCAAGACTTCCATTCAACACACACACATTCTATGTTTAGAAAAATACTCTTTTCCTTTGTAACCTCATGTAACACACGCTTGTGTTTACTTTAATTAAACCTTCTTAGGTAGCTTAATTTCATTAAGTCACCTCATTAAACCATCCCATGTTTCCACATGCCATTAAACATTTTAATGCGTTATTCTTGCATTAATAAATCAATGAATTAGTCTCATTCATATGTGCCTCTTTCATGAACATTCGATTCATTACTTAGCATTATTTTTAGGATTTTGCCAACAAACACTCACGGACTTCGTGGCCTCACACCATCGGTCTCCGCCGCCATATACTACTGCAGTTGGTTTGACGTCTTTCACCACTAGGGACAGCATAGCCCTGCTTAATTATTTCACGCGGCATCTTCCAATATCAATATCTTGCCCATATGTTCAACATTTTCATAATGTTCTCATTAATATGCTGTTATGGGCCGAAGCCAAAATTTCGGACTCAACCGTTCGTTTTTCCATTATCACTTGAAAAGTGATTTCTTTTCTTCTTTAAGTCCTTTATTTACACACGTTGATTTTTATACCAAAAATCATTCATGCTTTAGGACTTAATTTGTTTTCACCGTACTAGTATAAAAAACATTCACTTACATATTTATTTCATAAAAGTGTTCCATTTTAGGTAAATTACCGATTTACCCTTTTTCTTCACCAAAACTTGCAACCTTATTCTTTTTCAAGTGTTATTCAAAAAACACCCTTTTTAAGTTCCGTTTTCGATACGTAGGCATTTTCGTCATTAAAACACTTGTTCAACTTCTCACTTTGTCAAAATTACACATTTCGTGTTTTAGCCTCTTTAATATATAAAATCATGCTTTTCACATATTAAAGTCCTCGCACTTGATTTTGTGAGTTTAACACTAAAACCCCATTTTAACCAACATTTACACATTTGGCACTTTATCATTTCAAACTTGTTGTCACGCACTTTCATCATGACTATTTGCATAAAAACCCATACTTAATCATTTTATTTCACACTTAGTCTCCTATATTCTCATTATTTACATTTTTACCCAATGTTCTCAAGAAGACTACACTTTTACATATTTACGCTAAACTGAGTTTAAACCAAACTAAATAGTACACTTTATAAATGAAAGTTTATTTGTGTACTTAATAATGATTTATCAACATAAAAATCACTATATCAATCTAACAAAAAGGGTATACATACGTCAAGTGTTCTTTTATCAGAGAAATCATTTATTCACCTTAAAACTTGAAATTAAAACATTTTATTCTATAAAATGTTTGTGATTTGGGGATGAAATTTATCTATTTTAAAAACCCATTCAACCTCTTGTTGTAAGTACCCATTTTCATAGAAAATAGTAAGCACGATACTAATAAGTCTATTAGTACATTTAATCCTCATTTTAAATACCCATCCTTACACAAAATACCAAGAGTGTAACCAATAAACCCATTAATGGATTTTAACCATTTTCTTACACATTTTACACCCAAATGGTGGAAAATACTATTCTAAATTTTTTGTCAAATTCAAAACCCATTTAAATCACTTCTTTGAAAACCCATTTGTTCAAGAAATCATAGAAACCCATGCAATGAACTCCATGGATGCAAATCAATACAAATCCTACATATATTAAACCTAATATATGTAAATAGCAATTTGACGTTATGCTAAATAATAAACCTAAACCAAGGTTAAAGAATCCCACCTCTAATGCTTCCAAAATGGTGTAGATGTTATAGAAGATGGAGGACCCCCTCACCTTCAAAGGTGGCCTCAAGGGGTCTCTAAAAGCCCACCCAAGCTTGTTTCCAAGAATCCATTCTCCATCTACAAGCTAGCTTTCTTCAACCTCCAAGAACCCTCTTCAAACTCCATTTTCAGAACACCCAACAACCTTCAAGAATGCCATCTTCTACCTTGTACCTTATGTCTAGGGTTTCTATATGGTGATGTATGGGTTTGTAGGATTACTAATGGACGGTTCATCTATGTAAATGGAGGCGTAATATGGTGGTTTTGGCCTTATCATTTCTGGCCAGAAAATGTAAGGACATAATTTTATAAATGTCCGGGGTAGAATCGATGATTTTTAAGTTTTCCCTAGATCACAGTTTGTATGTCTGATACCGCTATATTCAGCATGTCATCACGATCATCCTCGACGACCTTTATCCGAATCCATGCTTCCATCATCTTCACTCGTGCATCAATCTACATACTACGTATTGCTCAATCGTTTCCCACAACTCCCCGACGCACTATCAGTAAAATGATTAATTGGAGTTGTTTATATTTGCATAAATATTTGGGATTTTTTTGGAAATATTTTTTAAAAACTCTGAAATTATTTTTTATCAAATGCAGAATTTTTTCTAAGCTGAATCGGATTTTTTTGGAAAGCTTGCTCGTTCAAACGAGATGTCACTGTCGTTCGAACGAGATAGACATCTCGCGCGATGTCGTCCTACGACACGTGTCCTCATTCGAGCGACATCCAATGCCGTTCGAACAATGCCGTCGACCTCGATTTCTGTGCCAAATACTATCACCACTTCTTAGTGCTCAAAACACCTTTGCAGCATGTTGAGCAAATTCCAGCCCAGATTTTGCCTTCTTTTCTTAAAGATATTTTTTAGGCTTTAAAACTTCCTTATAAATGCACACTTAATTCCCATTTATCATTTGCACATCATAAACCTTCAAGAGATTTTTCTTACTCATTTTGGAGTATTTTATGGAGAAGCCGGTATCTTCTTCATTGCTGCCCATCTGGAATTCTTGCGGGAGATTCCAGTCGACGACATCAAAACCGACACCTACGGGTATTTTCGTATGTCACACTTATTTTCATTATAATCCGTGTAACCGTTCTTTACAAATTATAGTGAAAATAATATGGTTTTGCCCTGCGGAGATTTTTCCTGATATGTTGTGTCACATGCTATATTTATTTTATTTGATAAATCATCTAGATGCATGTTTTTAGGATTTAATTGAAAAAGTGTGATTAATTAAATAATTCATTTATTTGAACAAAAGCGCACTCTTCAAATTGTTATCAGAGCCAATTACACAATATACCGTGTAATTTTTCGCAAATTTTTTCTAAGATATCAATTTTCTGAAAAATTGATTTTTGAAAAAGGGTTCAATGGAGAAATTATATAATAAAATGCCAATTTTTGACGGGACAAACTATGCTTACTGGAAAGCTTGCATGAAATCTGCTTTAAAGCCATTGATGAACGTGTTTGGATTTTGGTTGAAAAAGGGTGGACACCTCCCTCCGTCACTGCTGATAACGTGACTAATTTAAAATATGTGACTGAATGGACTGAAGACGAATTTAAATGGTCATCTTTTAATTCTAAGGGTTTAAGTGCTATTTCTGGATCCGTCACACCTGACGAGTTCCGACGTATTATGACGTGCACCACGTCAAAAGAGGCATGGGATGTTTTACAACTTACCCATGAAGGAACTAATGCTGTGAAAGAGTCTAAACTGCAAAATTTAACAACTAAATTTGAAACTATCACCATGCTTGAGACTGAATGTTTTGATTAGTTTTATGCTAGGTTATTATCTGATATTGTTAACACTAGTTTTAATCTTGGTGAACACATTCCTAATGCTAGAGTTGTTAAAAAGATTCTAAGATCACTTCATAAGCGTTTTATCGCTAAAGTCACTGTGCTAAATTCTATTAGTAATTTAAATACGCTTAAATTGGAAGAACTTGTAGGAGACTTACAAATGTATGAAATTGATATGTTTCCTAAATCCTTCTAACCTAAAGATAAAGGTATTGCACTTAATGCCCAGGCTAGAAAAAGTGAGGGGTTGGTAAAAAAGAGAGTTGAGTCATCTAGAAAAAGGGAGATAGAAACGTCAGGTTTTGAGTGTGATTTTGATTTAGATGATTTAGCCCTATTTGCTAAAAATTTCAAGAAAATTCTCAAATTCAAGAAAAATGAAAATTTCAAAGATAAAAAGTTTTTTGAGAAAAATAAGAAAAATGAAAAAGGTTTTATATACCCTCCTAAAGACGGTGAGAGATGCTATGAGTGCGACGGTAAGGGTCATAGAGCTTTTGAGTGTGCTACTAGGCTGAACAGACTTGCAAAAGAAAAGGGCAAAGCTGTCTTTAATGCTACCCTTAGTGACGACAGTGAGGTCGAGTCGGTGGATTCTGGAGACGAATCATTCCATGAATGCAACTTCACCGCATTCATGGCTAGTTATACTTCTAGTGCTCCTCACGACGTTGAGGATGCTACTTCACAGGGACTCCTCGACAGTGAGAACGATGTGAGTGAGGGGGAGGATGATGCAAGTGAGAGCAAGTGTAATCTTCAACGTGCCTACGCTGAGTTATATAATGAGTCATTTAAAACTAAAAAGCGTAACAAATCGCTAGTTCTTAGGATCACCGCTTTAAAGGAAGATTTAGAAGAAGCGAGAGAGAGAGAATCCTCCACCTGCACTACCTTGAGAGAAAGAGAGTCTGCTTGTGTTGAGAAAGAAAGCTTGTTTAGAGAGAGAGAGAGAGAGACTGTTTGGAGAGAGAGAGAGGGCTTTTGAGAAAGAGAAAGGGGACTTGACTAAACAAGTGGCTAGTCTTACGAGTGAGCTTCATTCCTCCTTGGATACTCGGAAGAAACTTGAAGCCCATGTTATCCAGCTTACTCATGATCTTGAGCGAGCACGGGAAGTCAATGTTCAAATAGAGGACAAATCTGGAAAGATGGGAAAGATGCTCCTCGGTCCCGCTTTAGGTTTTGGTGATAGGAAGTGAATAGGTTATGATGGTGCCACGACGTCTCAAATTGCACCTGGACCAGTTCCTGAGTTTACTACGACTCCATATGGCCAGCGTAAAAAACCACGAAGGAGAGTTTGATCAAGAAAAACAAACGGAGGTCCGCCTAAGACTGTGTTCTTTTATACGTACTGCAAAAGAAAAGGCCACCTCAGGGATTTTTGCTATAGTTTGGGTCGGACACGACGTATTATTGCTCCACCACATCGTACTGATGATTTTGCCAGTCTGAGAGAGCGTGTTGAGTTTTTAGCTACGACATCACAGAGTTTGGTGGAGGAATTCCGTCAGATATCTTTTCCATTAGTGAATGCTTCCTGCATCCCGGCTAAAACCAACAACAACAAGGGTAAACAAAAGGTTACCAATTCTTGGGTACCTAAGAAAGACGAAATGGCCCTTGTTGTTCATATCACTCTCAAAGCACATAATACCTCATAGTGGTATTTTGATAGTGGGTGCTCCAAACATATGACAAGTGATGTCTCATTCTTTACCTACCTAGAGAATTATAAGGATGGTAGAGTCACATTTGTAGACGGAAGCAAGTCTAGCATTGTAGGACGAGGTACTGTTGTGTTACCAGGATTTCCTAAGCTAGAGAATGTTTTGTACGTCAAAGGTTTGAAGGCAAACCTTCTCAGCATTAGCCAGCTGTGCGACGATGACTTTATCGTAAAGTTTGACCGGGACGTGTGTAATGTCTATAATCAATCCGGTAAACTTTTAGTGCAAGGGGTGAGGACAAAATATAATTGCTATGGGACTGTGCCCACATCCTCACTTATCTGCAACAGCGCCACGATCACTCTTATGGATCTGTGGCACCAACGTCTAGGTCATGTGAACGTAAAAGATTTGTCACGTTTAGCTAAAAAGGACCTAGTACGTGGCTTACCATCTCTTGGAAAGCCAACTTCCACGGTTTGTGGACCCTGTCAGCTGGGAAAGAAAATCCGAAGTCCCCATAGGAAGTTGCATTCCATCACCACCTCCCGTGTGCTTGAGTTAATTCACATGGATCTTATGGGTCCTACCCGTACTGAGAGTCTGGGGGGTAAGAGGTATATCCTCGTGATGGTAGATGATTTCTCCAGATATTCGATTGTAGGTTTTCTGAGAGAGAAATTCGATGCTGTAGAGTTTTTAACGACCAAGTGCCGTGTCCTACAAAATCAATATGGAGTCACTATTAACAGAATACGTAGTGACAACGGTACGAAATTTAAGTAATCAAAGGTAGATCTTTACTGTGACAGCCTAGGAATCAAACATGAGTTTTCTGCTGTGAAGACTCCTCAACAAAATGGGATTGTTGAGAGAAAGAATAGGACGATTCAAGAAATGGCTAGATCTATACTCCTAGGTCGTAAGGTTGCTAGGAGATTTTGGGCAGAGTCAATGTCTACTGCATGCCATACGGTGAATAGGGTCTACCTACATCCACACACACTTAAGACGCCTTATGAATTGTGGACTAGCAAGAAACCCAACCTTGTATACTTTCGTATCTTTAGGAGTAAATGCTACATCCTACGGGATAGAGATCAACTAGGAAAATTTGACTCCCGTAGTGATGAGGGAATATTTCTAGGATATTCATCAAATAGTAGAGCATACAGGGTTTTTAACCTGAAGATCTCTAAGGTTATGGAGTCAATACACATCACCCGTGCAAGATGATGAACCTTCGACGTTTATTAATCCTAGCCTTCAGTATGAGGATGAGGTCTTTTCTGGTAGCGACTTACTTGTCCCTCACCCACACTCTGTGGACTCTACTTCTGTGTTACGGGACACACCTGCTTGGGTTCGCAAGAGTCATGATCCTTCTGCCATTATTGGCAATCCCACTTTAGGGGTCAAGACTCGTGCTCAGCTAGAGAACGTTGTTAGTCATTTTTGCTACACATCCACAGTCGAGCCCAAGAATCACAAAGAAGCACTCAAGGATGAACACTGGATATCTGCCATATAGGATGAGTTGCTTCAATTTAAAAAGCATAATGTCTGGGAACTTGTCCCCCAACCTAGTGAGACTAATGTGATAGGTACGAGGTGGATCTTCAAGAATAAAATGGTACCATAATCAGAAATAAGGCTAGGTTGGTCGCTCAAGGCTACACACAAATCGAGGGTGTAGACTTTGGAGAGACATTTGCTCCTGTTGCGAGGCTTGCGTCTGTCCACTTACTACTCACCATCGCATGTCATCTGCGCTTCAAGTTATATCATATGGATGTCAAGAGTGCATTTCTAAATGGCATTTTACAGGAGGAGGTTTATGTGGTACAACCTAAAGGGTTTAAAGACACTACGCAACCAGAGCACGTCTACTATATGAGGAAAGCCTTGTATGGTTTGAAGCAAGCACCCTGTGCTTGGTACGAGAGGCTTACATCCTATCTCTTAGACCGTGGCTTCAAGAGAGGGGGAGTTAATATGACGTTGTTCGTCAGGAGAGATGATGGTGCTATTTTGGTTGCCCAGGTCTATGTGGACGACATAGTCTTTGGATCCACGTGCTCCCAACATGCTCACCACTTTGAGGAAGAAATGAAAAGTGAGTTTGAGATGAGCATGGTAGGTGAGCTTACGTTCTTCCTTGGTCTCCAGGTTCGTCAGCTAGAGGATGGTATGTTCATCTCTCAATCCAAGTATGCTAGAGACCTAGTAAAGAAACTTGGTTTAGACTCCGCTAAGCATGATAGTACACCTATGAGTACTTCTATCAAGATTAGTAAGGACACTTCAGGCAAGGACGTAGAGAAAACCCTGTATCGGAGTATGATAGGTAGTCTTCTCTACTTAACTGCTAGTCGTCCCGACATAGCCTTTAGTGTTGGAGTCTGTGCACGATATCAGGCATCCCCGAAAGAGTCACACTTACTAGCTCTAAAACGTATTATCAAATACGTGAGTGGGACTCTCTCATATGGTATTTGGTATTCCTTTGATACCGTTGACCGTTTGTCCACCTATTCAGATGCCGATTGGGTCGGGGATATAGATGGATGTAAGAGAACTTCTGGTGGGTGTTTTTATTTTGGTTCTGCTATTGTCTCCTGGTTGAGCAAGAAGCAAAACTCCATCTCATTGTCCACTGTAGAGGCTAAGTACATCGCCGTCGGGAGTTATAGCACGCAACTCTTGTGGATGAAATAAATGCTGGAGGATTATGGGATTTTACAGGACATCATGACTATTTCTTGTGATAACACGAGCGCGATACACATATCCCGCAATCTAGTCCAGCATTCGCGCACAAAGCACATCAGGATACGCGAGGACTTTATACGATAGCTAGTGGAGGAGAAAGTTGTATCCCCGAGTTACGTACCCACTGACCGTCAGTTAGCCGATATTTTCACGAAACCTTTAGATGCCCTTAGATTCAAAAGTCTTAGGAAGTCTTTAGGAATTTGCACAATTGATTGAGGGGTTGGTACGTGTCTAGGATAGGATGCTTTGTCATGTTTATATCATATGATTCCTATTGCTAGACTGTATCATGTGTATTATTATTATTATTATTATTATTATTATTATTATTATTATTACTATTTTTATAATTTAAAAAAAATGGAAAAACGAAAAGATTTTCTTTTTATAATTTTTTTTAGAAAAGAACAAAAAGATTTTCATTTTATAAAAAATTTAGAAAAGAACAAAAAGATTTTCTTTTTATAAAATTTTTAGAAAAGAACAAAAAGATTTTTGTATTTGCACCTTTTATGGATGAACATTTAAGATAACCAAGTCACATTTTCATTCCATTTATTCATGTGACTATTTGATAGTGTTTCGAGACAATATATCATGTCATCTTTGTGCTTTATAATGTTTGGAGTCATTAAGATGTAATTAAGTGTTACTTCCTACATATTTGACTCATGATTTCCTTTATTGTACACATGCACGAATTTGTTTGATTATTGTACTTGTCTTATCACATGTTGGTTGGGTGTTTTCACGTTAATCCTGTTCTTAAAACGAACCAAGCGTGATAAAACTTGATAAGAAAGGTGT
The DNA here is from genome assembly GCA_949130495.1 of Sambucus nigra. Classification (NCBI taxonomy): domain Eukaryota; kingdom Viridiplantae; phylum Streptophyta; class Magnoliopsida; order Dipsacales; family Adoxaceae; genus Sambucus; species Sambucus nigra. Next base: position 138,029,509 of record OX422209.1, on the reverse strand, counting down.
GCATGTAAAAAACCGCTTGGTGAGATTATGTGGTATTTTAAAAACGGGGAGGGGCTACGAAAGGTAATTATCTATCCTTTGCGCTAAAGCCACCGTTAAAACGGACCTAAAAATTTGAGGAATTTTATTATCCGGGGTCCAAAGAGGTTAAAAGAGCCCGAAAAAATTTAAAGGCAATAAAAAGCAATACATGCCAAATATGGGTCGTTAGGTTTCACCATCAATTGTCCAAAGTTTGAGAATTTAGATCACCTCTATGCAAAATATACATCCGAGGGAGTTTGGTTGGAAAATTTAAACGAGTTTGCACGTCCTTGAAAATCTTGAAAAAGCGCTAAATAGTTTTGGACGTTATTGGTGTGAAAATCACTTTGACTTTGATTTGTTGATTTGTATAAGACGATGTCATCTAAATTCAACAATTTTACACCTAAGGATACTTTTGATGTTCATTCGTTAGGAGTTCACGTATACATCATGCACATATGATTGATTTAGTTTATTTACCTATCGAATGTGTTCACACCCCTACATTTACGCTATCACCGACTTGGTTGTTTTTGTGTTCTTTCATGGTGTGATTCCTTGTTGTACACTTTATGTAAAGTTAAAAAAAAATCAAAAATAGAAGATTCTTTAATTCTTTGTTGTAAAAATTTTGAAAAATTCAAAAATAGATATTTTTTTGTGACATTTTTCATATTTATGCTTCTCATATGTGTCTATTTGGGGACTTCATAAAAAGTGGGAGAATGAATTATAGGGGATAAAATTATGTTGATTTATCAATGATTTGCTTAAGCTTAAATGATCTCTGATTTTCGCATATCATTATAAATCAAACTGTTGCATGTCACTTGTATTTGCTTTATCTCATGTGTGCAGGTACAAAGTTGATATCTATTGGATTGCACACCATGATGAGAAAAGCTTTGGGAGTTTTTGAAGTGTTGAAGATTTGAAGATGTTGAAGTTTGATTGAAGACATGTCATTCAGTATTCTCAGTTTGAGGGTTTAATGGGGATATTGTCTTATATGCCATTTGTTTTTGGGAGATTGCATAATTCATTTTTTATGTATGTACCGGCATATACATAGGGAGAGATTTGTAAGGACATAATTTTATAAATGTCCGGGGTAGAATCGATGATTTTTAAGTTTTTCCTAGATCACAGTTTGTATGTCTGACGCCGCTACATTCGGCACGTCATCACGATCATCCTCGACGACCTTTATCCAAATCCATGCTTCCATCATCTTCACTCGTGCATCAAGCTACATACTACGAACTGCTCAATCGTTTCCCACAACTCCTCGACGCACTGTCATTAAAATGATTAATTGGAGTTGTTTATATTTGCATAAATATTTGGGTATTTTTTAGAAAATATTTTTTAAAAACTCTGAAATTATTTTTTATCAAAAGCAGAATTTTTTCTAAGCTGAATCAGATTTTTTTGGAAAGCGTGCTCATTCAAACGAGATGTCACTGTCGTTCGAACGACGTAGACATCTCACGCGATCTCGTTCGAACGACACGTGTCTTCATTCAAGCGACATCCAATGTCGTTCGAATGACGCCACCGACCTCGATTTCTGTGCCAAGTGCTGTCACCACTTCTTAGTGCTTAAAAGACCTTTGCAGCATGTTGAGCAAATTTCGGCCCAGATTTTGTCTTCTTTTCTTAAAGATGTTTTTTAGGCTTTAGAACTTCCTTATAAATGCACACTTAATTCCCATTTATCATTTGCACATCATAAACCTTCAAGAGATTATTCTTACTCATTTTGGAGTATTTTGTAGAGAAGCCGGTATCTTCTTCATTGCTGCCCATCTGGAATTCTTGCAGGAGATTCCAGCCGACGACATCGGAACCGACACCTACGGGTATTTTCGTATGTCACACTTATTTTCATTATAATCCGTGTAACCGTTCTTTACAAATTATAGTGAAAATAATATGGTTTTGCCTTACGGGGATTTTTCCTAATATGTTGTATCACATGATATATTTATCTTATTTGATAAATCATCTAGATGCATGTTTTTAGGATTTAATTGAAAAACTGTGTTTAATTAAATAATTCATTTATTTGAACAAAAGCGCACTCTTAAAAAAATATCCTCAAGAACTACAACTTAGAGAAAGAGAGAGAGAGAGAAGGCGGCTGCAAGAATGGGGAGAGGGTTTTTCAACCCTAGCACACCCCCCACTAACGTTTATATACCACCAAGTGATGCCCTAGCCCGAAATCCTCTTGGTCTGGAGTACATAAGAAGTTTACAAGTGGCAAAATTAAGGGTCCATAATCAAACAACGCATCAAATAAAGCAGACTGTCGGAAGACCTGATCGATCGATCCTCATCGTCGATCGATCGACCCCTTCTAAAAAACTGTTATTTTTTTTTTCCAATTTGACCCCATAGCCTTGTTATCCTTATTTTTAGTACCCATAATTTATGGTCAAACCATTTTTACTCCCTATGATTACACTACACCAAAAATAACAATTTGAGACGCCCTTATATTAAAAATTTGGCACAACATAAAACTGTGCCAAATTCTGGCACGGTTTAATGACAATCTGGCACACTTTAAAACCGTGCAAAAGTTTGGCACTGTTTAAAAGTGTGCCAAAATTGAGCACACTTAACTAAAATATAAATACCCTAAAAAAATAATACTCCTCACAATTTTTTTTCTCTCCCGCTCACTTTGCTCTCTCATTCTAGTCTCCCGTTATCTCTCTATCTCACCTTGGTAAAGAAGGTTCCGGGTTCTGGTCAAGCCACCACCTTCCGGTTTTGGCGGGCTTTGATTTGCGCAGGTTGGGTTCGGGGCTGGCGGTGGTGGCGATTTCGGGTTAGAGGGATCCGGGGTGACGGTTTCGGGTTAGAGGGATCCGATGCTGGTGTTGGGGGTGGTGGCGGTTTCGGGGCTGACGGGTTGATCCAGTTTGGAAGGGGGAATGGGTAGGTTCGTGGATTTTTGGGTATGGTAAATGGGCCAAGTGAATATCCATGAGTTCCATGTAACACCCCGCCCGCCCGGGGAGAGCGAGCGGAGCGCCACTCATCGATAAAACTAAATCAATTCCACAAATTACAAGGTATAGAGCATCTAAAACCCATGATAGAAAAGAAACCACTAATCTCAATCTCTTCAAATAAATACAACAAATCTCTCGAATGAAAAAATAAAACATCTAACTATCTATCTCGATACTAAAAATGAATCTCCAATGCTCTATACATCAAAATAAATAAATACAAGTCTTCTCATCTCTTGTATTAAAATTCTTTCCAAATAATCCACTCTAAAATCATCCCAATTGATCCTTAGCACTCAAATCCGTGCTCACCTGCCAACTAAGAAAGAGATGGGGAAGTACACAATACGACAGGAAAGATGCTCAACAATAAAATGTTAGCGATGAATAAAGCGCAACAATACGAATACGAATATTCAAATCAAATGCAAATCTCAATAGCATTTTATCAATAAATTTCTCAACAACACATTAACCGGAGTCACCAGGCCTCACCATACCGCGCCATACTTTATCAAGTAGCCGGAAAAGGAGTCTTGGCGGGTGCCCAACATCAGTGCCATATTAAAATCTCATGACAGCGTGTTCAAAACAACATGAATAATTCCACATGAATCAAAATAATTCCAACAATTATTTTTTCAAATTTCAATGAATTTATCAATTCAAAATATGAGTTCAATTAACAAGAATTCAACGGAATAAACACTCGCGAGATTTAGGAGCATATTGTGTAAAACCCCATACCTTAAAACACCAAAAGATACCAACGATAAATCTGCCCAGAAACGCAGATAACACCACCAAAAATCTGCTCCAAAGATCACCAAAAATTCCTCTAAGAACAACCTCAAAACAGCTCCAAGAACACCTCTAAACACCTAAGTTTTAAAGAATAAATTAAAGGGTACTGTTTGAGTAAAAAGAGAGGAAAAGAAAATACACAATCTAAGTATTTTTGTGCCACAAGGCTGCTCCAAAATACAAGCCCACGACCCCTTTAAATAAGGTGAAAAGGATAAGAGTTTGAAACCAACTAAAATTCTGCAAATAGATTGCAGCGCACGAAATCTGGGGTATCGATCGATCGACCCCTAGGCATCGATCGATCGATCGTGCCTAAAAACTGGCAGTTCGGCCAAAAATGTTAAAAGGGATAAAAATTTATAAAATCAATATAAAATCCGATTTAACTCCGATTTCGAAACCGTTTGAAATTCTCGACTTTAAAAATAATAACCAACAAGTTTGAGCAATAAAAATAATTTTATCTCAAAATTTATTTTTCCTCTTTATTCTGAAAATACCCCAAAAATTACGCGGGTTGTTACATTCCACCAACGATTTTTTACTCTCCTTGATTTCTTCTCAACTCAAGTATGTTTAGCTCTCTCTCACACACTAAAAGTTTGTATGGTTCAATATAGTCAATTATTATAGGTGTCATCTTATGTATATAGTAATCTTTGGTGATTTTTTATTTGGTTAATTTGATTTATATCAATCTCTCGCTATACTTGTTTGTTGTTTGGGATGAATAGAGGACGACCTAGTTTTACTAAATTATCTATTTTTTCGACCAATTAATCTGTTCAACGTGTTTCATACTACCTTTTGTTATTGAAATAAATTTCACATCTTTTCAGTAGGGAATAATAATGTGTTATGATGTTCATTTTTGTTAAAATCAAAGACAACAACTTTACCCTAACAGTACAATTTAATTTTAAATATACCAAGTGTGTGAAGACATGTATGTTGGGCATTGGAGCCTCCTAAATAGTTATTTTGTTTAGGAATTTCAAGTGTAACAGGCCAACACCAACACCGCATCACACCGTCAAAACACACCTCCCACCGTCGGCCAAACTCTTCCCCCTTCCTTTATTCGTACCCCATCCCCAACCCTCGAACACCATCTTCTTCAATAACTCAACCCTTAACCTCTTTTTGACTCCTAAATAAGGTAATATTTACATATTTCTTTCATTTCCACACACATGTTGCATTTCATTTACACTTTTGAGGATTTAAACGTTGTTTCTATTTTTTTATTTTGTGGGTTTTCTTGGATCTGGGGTCTTATTTGAATTTATACCTGTACTGGTTACATATTTTAGGTTAGCAACCAAGTCTTGACAATAAAATCTCATCAATTGGTGTTTGAACAAGGATTAAAATTATGGAAGCCAACATATTGATTTTTAGGCTCTGTCATATTCATGATGTCAAATTTTAGAGATTTTTTAAATTAGTAAATCTTCTATATGTTCACAAGACATTTTTTATTTTGATATACTCTTATTTGTTGTGTACTCTTCTTTTTGTACTTATTTTCCATACATATATCCACTGCCAAATCATTTGAATCCTTTTGGTGTTTTAGATCTCTCATATGTATGAATTGTTTTTTATGTTTCTCACTCTTGGATTCACTAAACTATGGTTCCTGTCAGGTATACTCTGTGCTTTATTTTACTTTTTATATGTTAGGTTTAGAGAGTTTAATGTAGTTGATATATAATTTTAAGGTTCACAATTGTATTCGGGGTTTATTGAACTAATGACTTGGTTTATATGTTTTTTATAGACTTGAAGTGTGTTATTTTCTGTTATCTTTGCAGTGTTTAGAATACTTTGTTGTCCTTAATTAGGATATATTATTTATGCTTGTAGTTAACCGTGTTCTGTTTGTATTTAATCATTCTCCTAGTTTCCACGCCTTCAGGGTATACCTAATTTGTGATGGTGTACAAAGAAGGAAGTGCGACAGTTGTCTTTGAATCTCCATAATGTCCTCGTTAGAGGCAGGGGCTGTAGGTAAAACTCTTCAAAATAATCATCTTTAAAATGCTTTATTTAGCTTTTGAAATGTGCACTATAACTACCAATATTATTATACATAACATTTCAATTTTTTGAGGTTAGTTTGATAACATAAAAGAAGAGGACCAATTAACAATAGAATATGATTTGTGTGGTGCCTTGAAAATATTTTCTGAAATGAAGAGAACAATATATACAAAAGGGGTTATTTTGGGTTCTTTTTGGTATTCCACGGCCTTGAAAAGGGTGGATGTAGTATCCATCCACTGAAATGGCTGTTTGCTACTTCTCCATGAAAACGAGTAATGCAAACTAATTATAATTCAAACTTAAAGATTTAAAATTAGAATTCAAACATAAATCTTTACAATTAGGATTCAAACTTTTTCAATTAGAATTCATTCGCGGCAATACCATGGCGAGGTATGGCATCTCAGTTGCGGAATTGAGTCACATCAATACCATCGCGAGTCCGTAAGTAATTCTTGCATATGATTTTTATAATTGCAAACATATATAAAAATAATTAGCTTTAATTATGTTAATGACTTGCTGAATAATGATCCTCACATTCATGTTCCTACTGTCATACACAGCTGAATACCTACTTTTCCAAATCTTCCAAACAATACTAATTAATAGCACATTGATAAGGAACTTTATCCGCGCAGCTCCCGCTCTCCGCGTAGCTCTCTCTCCACTCGTCCCGGTCAGGTAACCTCATTCTCTCTCTTTGGTATAATCTAACTCAAAATAAGGACTATGTTAATTTGCTAATGTAGGTTGAGAATGTTAGGTGGCGAAGATCTCTTTTATGATATCTTATTGCTTATTTTTCTTATACATACTATCACTCAGTTGTTTATTTCACTTGTGCTTTGTCTTTCCTAGTTAGCTTAAATTTATGGGATTGGTTCGTTAAGAGTATCTCTTTATCTTCATTATATTTTCCTTGTCAGTGGTTGATTTGTACTTTGAGATGCCCCTCAAAATTGTTAAATATCCACACCCAATACTACGCAAAGAATAAGAGGATTGATTCATTTGATGGGAATTTGAAGAAGTTAGTTGGTGATTTCAGAATTTACAGACATTGTTGGACCAAATGGGATACTTTCGAGAAGTTATGGCACGAAGAGTTCATCGGGTGGCTATCAAAATACAAATGAAATCTGGTTAGTCTCAAAGTCTCAAATTCTCTTTAAATGTTGTAGCATTAAATAGAAAAATGGCCTGAAATAGCGGCAAAAGTGGACAAATGTAAAATGGCTTACTTTATGAGCTAATTTAGTTAAATTGGTTGAGGGGATTTACTGGTGGTTTGGTTTTGGAATTTGCTGCTACTGTTGAGTTTATTTTAAATGTTAAAACATGTTGGATTTAATGAATAAACAAATGAAACTATGTCAAAATTTTCTGAAATAAAAAAATGTTCTAAATTGATTAAAAACATACCGTCAGAGGATGAAAACCCAAAAAACCTCCAAACAACCCCAAAGAGGCACGAACACCTCGTACGGGATCAATGTAACACGTAGGAACTCACCGCCTAGTCACGGTTTATGCCAGCACTGATTATGTCCAATGAAGGGTGCTTTGGGAAGAACTTTCTAATACACACCAATGTAAGAGGCACGAACACCTTGCACGGGACTAATGTAACTTATAGGAATGAACCGTGTAGTCACGGGTTAACTAGTTTGAGAATATGATGATAATTTAAAAATATTTAGATTATTCTTAATAACATACCGTTTCAGGGTGAAAACGTAAACCATCCGGTTAAAGGGTGAAAAGCTAAACCAGCCCCCAAACGTCACCGTAAGAGGCATGAACACCTCGCACGGGACTAATGTAACTTGTAGGAACTGATCGCGTAGTCACGGGACTCCCGATTTGAGAAAATGATGATAATTTGTAAAAATCAACACTTAGACTTAAAAATAAGCTGTTAAAGGGTGAAAACCTAAACCATACCCCAAACGTCCCCGTAAGAGGCATGAATACCTCACACAGGACCAATGTAACTTATAGGAACTAACCAAGTAGTCACGGGACTCTCAATTTGAGAATATGATGATAATTTATAAAAATCAACACTTAGACTTAAAAATAAGCCGTTAAAGGGTGAAAGCCTAAACCAGCCCCCAAACGTCCCCGTAAGAGGCACAAATACCTCGCACGGGATCAATATAACTTGTAGCAACTGCCCGCATAATCACGGGTCTCCCGATTTGAGAATATGATGATAATTTGAAAATATCTAGATTAGGCTTAAAAATAAGCCGTTAAAGGGTGAAAATCCAAACCATCCCCCAAACAGACCCGTTAGAGGCACCAACACCTCGTACGGAACCAATGTAACTAGTAGGAACTGACTGCGTAGTCACGGGACTCCCGATTTGAGAATATGATGATAATTAGCAAAAATCAACACAAACTTAAAAACAAGCCGTTAAAGGGTGAAAACCTAAATCATCCCCCAAACGTCCCCGTAAGAGGCACGAACACCTCGCACTGGACCAATGTAACTTATAGGAATTGATCGCGTAGTCACAGGAGTCCCGGTTTGATAATATGACGATAATTTATAAAAATCAACACTTAGACTTAAAAATAAGTCGTTAAAGGGGAAAAACCTAAACCATTCCCCAAACGTCCCCGTTAGAGACACGAACACCTCGAACGGGACCAATGTAACTTATAGGAACCGACCGCGTAGTCACGGGTCTCCCGATTTGAGAGTATGACGATAATTTGAAAATATCTAGATTAGGCTTAAAAATAAGCCGTTAAAGGGTGAAAACCTGATTCTGGCACCGTTCAAAACCATGCCAGATTTGATTTGGCACAATTTTAAATCGTGCCAGATTCCTATTTTTGGTGTAGTGTTATTTTTCTAAAAATTATGCAAGTTTGCACTTTATAGGGTCGCGTACCGACTAAATTTTCGTTTATACTTCCTCACGACCGTAGGTCCTTCATTTCTTAATTGAATCGTGTTGTACTCTAACAATATATTGATTTTCTCCATTTGAATCTAAATGTCCCTCCATGCCACCCATGCAACATCAATTTTTCCTTTTTATTCACTTTGCGCAACTTGTCTTTTTATGTACAATTCTAGTTCAATCACTTATTTAATTGTTTCTCCAATTCCATTTCTGAATGAAATACTCCAATTATTATTTAACATCTATTTTCTAGGGTGGGGTATTACATTCTTCCCTCCTTAGGAAATTTCGTCCTCGAAATTATGGGTTCATCAACTTAGAATCCGATTTCCCATAATTAGTTTCCAATCCTAGGACATCGTCTACACTATGGCCTAAAACCCAAAGATTTTATTCTCGTCACTTGCCTGTGCCAACCCAATCACGACGAACTCTAAGGTCTCATTGATAATTCCTCAAGCAGGCCTAGCCTGTCGATCCAAATGAGCCTTGGGATGATCGGTATCCGCCAAGTGTTATACTTTCACTAATGAACTCGTCGTCAAGGATCATTCCTATGATAGGATTTGCGACCTACGTTTCTTTACACAATTTTGGATCGTGCCTAGCCTAGGCTGATACAACCTCAACATTTCTAGTCATACCCATCAATGATTTTAAAGACAATCACCTCACCTCCAAGGTCTACCTGACCATCATCTCCTACGAGATCCTTATGCTAACCCAAAGTCATCTTAGGTATTATCGAACAAATATCGTGGGTGATCATATCCTCGATAACTCATAAGCAAGTGTAACACCAGTACTTAACGTCTCATCAAACCATGATTTTCACAATATTATCAAATCACAACCGCGAAACACATGACCGAATCGCAACTAACTATACCAGTTAACTAACAAGACGTGTTAACCTAATGCAATTACGTGACGTAAGCGAACTATTATGCAACAAACGCAAGACCACGCGCATACACAAACCAGTGTAGAATAAGGGTGTTTTCGAAGAAGACCTCACTCATGTACCGCGACGCATCAACCACAGCTGGCCTGCCCGTATCACTACCGAGTTTATGACGCGCCACAACCGAATAATAACTGATTAATAACTTCCCGAAGGGATATGCAATAGTAGTAGTCTATGTGGATGATATAAATTTAATCGGGACTCCAGAAGAGCTCGAAACAACTACTAACTATTTGAAAAAAGAATTTAAGATGAAAGACCTTAGGAAAACTAAATTTTATCTCGGCCTGCAGATCGAGAAAAATTATAGGGGAATTTTAGTCCATCAGTCTAATTATACTGAAAATGTATTAAAACGTTTTAATATGAATAAAGCGCATCCACTAAGTACCCCCATGGTTGTCCGGTCTTTGGACATAAAGAAAGATCCATACCGCCCTAAAGAAAAAGATGAGGAAATTTTGGGTCCAGAAGTACCCTATTTAAGTGCAATTGGTGCATTATTGTACTTGGCACAATGCACTAGGCCGAGTTTTTCATTCTCTGCGAATCTGCTTGCTAGATATAATTCTGAACCAACCAAAAGGCATTGGTCTGGTATCAAGAATATCTTAATATATCTACGTGGAACCACTGGCATGGGTTTGTTTTATTCCTATAACTCTAATAGTTCCAAATTAGTTGGTTATGCAGATTATGGATATCTCTTTGATCCTCGTAAGGGTCGATCTCAGACAGGTTATGTATTTCTTTATGGTGATGCTGATATTTCCTGGCGTTATACTAAACAAACTTTAGTAGCTACTTCTTCTAACCACTCTGAAATTTTGGCTCTCCATGAAGCTAGTTGTGAATGTGTATGGCTAAGATATTTAATTCAGCATATTCGTAGTTCTTATCAATTGCCTTCTATTAAAGATATTCTAAGTACTATCTATGAAGATAATGCAGTATAGCACAAATTAAAGGAGGATTCATCAAAGGAGACAGAACCAAGCACATTTCGCCAAAATTTTTCTTCACTTATGAGCTTCAGAAGAAAAATGAGATTGAAGTCATGCAAGTTCGTTCAAGTGATAACCTAGCCGATCTTTTCACAAAGTCACTGCCAAAGGGAACATTTCAAATTTTTTTGTACGAGATTGGAATGCGTCGACTCCACCAACAGTTAAATTGAACATATCAATCAGGGGGAGCTCTTATTAGGGGGAGTATATAAGAACATGTAATTTGGGACATTTGTGCACTGTACTCTTTTCCTTTAACTAGGTTTTGTCCCACTGAGTTTTTATAGTAAAGGTTTTAACGAGGCAACATTAAGTACGTCCAACACCGACTCAATGATCACAATACATTGTACTCTTTTTCCTTCACTACGATTTTTTTCCAATGGGTTTTCCTTCGTAAGGTTTTAATGAGGCAATAATCATTGAATGGTGGATATGGTGTAAATCCAGGGGAGTGTTATAAATATTGTATTTATCCTATTTAAGTGGATGTCCATTCCTATTAGGACTCTACCAACTTGTACTATAAATAAGGGGTGACCCCCCATTTGTTAGACACCAATTAATGAGAACATTTATTCTCTCTAAAATTCTCTCTGTGCCCTATTTCTCTTAACACCATATTTCTCTTAACAATGATAAGCATATAGACAATATCAATTAAGCTTGGGCAAATCATTAACTCAAACAATTCGACTCCCCCATAATTCGTTCTTCCCTTTTTTATAATGTCCCCAAATAGACAAATAAGAAGAAACATAACAATGTATATGGAGAGTGTCACAAGGTAATAAACTTCTCTTTTTAAAATTTTCAAAATTTTTATTACAAAAAAATATACAACACATAATCACATCATGAAAGAACACTAAGATAACCAAATAGATGATAGCGTAAATATAGGGGTGTGAACAAATTAGATAGGAAATTCAATGCAAACATTCATAACATATGTGCATGATGAATTTTGGACATTCCTAATGAATGAACTCAAAATCGTCCTTAGGTGTAAAAATATTGAATGTAATTGATACCGACCCAATCTAATCAACAAATCAAAGTCTAAAATAATTTTCACACCAATAACGTCTAAAACTATGCAATACTTTTTCAAGACTTTGTCAGGACGTGCAAACCCGTTGATTTAATTCAAACCAAATTCCTTCAAATATAATAATGATCATATTTTTCTATTCTATTTCGTTCGTTTGAATGATCATATAAAACTAAACTAGTTTGGGCATGACTACTTTTTTCAATGCCACACTTTTTTGGCTCTTTTTAAACTCTTTGGGCCTTGGCTACTTTTTACAATGCCACACTTTTTTAGACCCATTTTAAACGGTGGGTTTATCATAAAGGATAATTATGCCTTTCGTAGCCGTTTTCCGTGTATATTCATCAATTTTCATAGTAAATAAAATTTCTCACGAGCAAGGGTTCTTTCATGCACTACTTTTATTATCAAGTTTTATCGCATTTGGTTCGTTTTAAAAACATGATTGAGATGAAAACACTTAGAACAACATGTGATAGACAAGTACAATAATTACATAAATTCGTGCATGTGTGCATTTAAGGAGATAAGGAGCCAAACATATAGAAATATATCAATAATTACATCGAAAAGACTCCAAATATTATAAAGCACATGGATGAAATGATGCAGCACCTCAAATCACTATCAAAAAGTCATGTGGAATATGAAAATGATGGTGTGACTTTGGCCATCCTAAATGTTCATCCATAAAAGGTGTAAAAAAAATACAAAAATCTTTTTGTGTTTTTCAAAAAAATTATAAAACAAAATCTTTTTATCTTTTTCAAAATTTTTATCAAAAATAAAATCTTTTTGGCTTTTTCAATTTTTACTCAAAAAAATAGAAAATATTTTGTATTTTTCTAAAAATATGAAGGAAAAAAAATATAATTCACAAAGGAATGGTAAAAGTGATATAGTCTAGTAATAGGATTCATATGATATGAGCATGAAAAATGTATCCTATATGAGATATGGTAACCATTCCTCAGTCAACTGTGCAGATTCCTAAGACTCTCAAATCTAAGGGCATCTAAAGGTTTCGTGAAAATATCGACTAACTGGAGGTCGGTGGACACAAAACTCAAGGACACGACTTTCTCTTCTACCAACTCTCGGATAAAGTGCTCACGTATCCTAATATGCTTTGTGCGCAAATGATGAACTGGATTACGGGATATGTGTATCACGCTCGTGTTATCACAGGAAATAGTCATGGTGTCCTATGAAATCCCATAGTCCTCCAGCATCTGCTTCATCCACATAAGTTGCGTGCTACAACTCACGGTGGCTATGTACTCAGCCTCCGTAGTGGACAAAGGGATGGAGTTTTGCTTCTTTCTCAACCAAGAAACAAGAGCAGACCCAAAATAGAAACATCCACCAGAAGTGCTTCTACATACATCTACAGCCCCGACCAAATCGGCATCCGAATAGGGGGATAAACGGTTGTCGGCATCAAAGAAATACCAAATGCCGTATGAGAAAGTCTCACTCACGTATTTGATAATACGTTTAAGAGCGAGTAAGTGCGACTCTTTCGGGGACGCTTGATATCGCGCACAAACTTCAACATTAAAGGCAATATTGGGATAATTAGCAGTAAAGTAGAGAAGGCTACCTATCATACTCCGATACATGGTTTGTTCTACATCCTTTCCTGAAGTATCCTTGCTAAGCTTAGTTGAGGTACTCATCGGGGTACGTGCATGCTTAGAGGAACCAAATTTCTGTAGAGGGTCTCTTTCATACTTATATTGGGATTTAAACAACCCATCCTCTAGCTGACGAACCCAGAGACCAAGGAAGAATGTAAGCTCACCAACCATGCTCATCTCTAACACACTCTTTATCTCCTCCTCAAGTCGCGAGCATGGTGAGAGCACGTGGATCCAAAGACTATATCGTCCACATGGACTTGGGTAACCAAAATAACACATTTTCCTCTCCTAAAAAACAAAGTCTTATCTACTCCCTCTCTCTTGAAGCCACGGGCCAAGAGATATGAAGTAAGCCTCTCGTACCAAGTACAGGGTGCTTACTTCAAACCATATAGGTATTTTCTCAGATAATAGACGTGTTCAGGGTGCTTAGGGTCTTCAAACCTTTTTAGTTATTCCATGTAAACCTCTTCACGTAGAATGACATTCAGAAAGGCACTTTTGACATCAATCTGATATAACTTAAAGCGCAGATGACATGCGATGGAGAATAATAAACGGACAGACTTGAGCCTCATAAAGGAGGAAATGTCTCCTCAAAGTCTACACCCTTAATTTGTATGTAGCCTCGAACGACCAACCTAGCCTTATTACGTATAATGGTACTATTCTCATCCATCTTATTCTTATAGATCCACTTGGTAGCAATCACGTTCTTCTCACTGGGTAGGGGGACAAGTTCACAGACATCATTCTTTCTAAACTGAAGCAACTCATCCTGCAGAGCGAATATCCAATGTTCATCTTTAAGTACTTTTTTGATGTTCTTGGGCTCGACTTTAGACGTGTAGTACATAAAGCTAACCAGGTTCTCTAGCTGAGCACGAGTCTTGACCCCTAAAGTGGGATCTCCTAGAATAGCAGAAGGATCATGACTCTTGCGAAACCAAGCAGGTGTGTCCCCTAAATCAGGAGTAGGGTCCAACCTGGGTGTGAGAGGGATAATGGGATCATCACATGGAAGTGCGACATCCTCACACAAAAGGTTAGGATCAACAAACACCGGCGGTTTGTCATCTTGTATAGTGATGTTTATTGACTTCATAACCTTAGATATGCTCAGGTTAAAAACTCGGTATGCTCTATGTATCGATGAATATCCTAACAGCTCCGGGAGTCAAACTTTCCTAATTGCTCTCTATCCCTAAGAATGTATTACTTACTCCCAAAGACACAAAAATACGAAAGGTTGGGATTCTTACCTATCCATAACTCATATGGCGTCTGAAGTGTGTATGGACGAAGATATAGCCTATTCACCATGTGACACGCGGTAGACACCTCCTTTTGCCAACACCTCATAGGCACTTTACGATCGAGAAGCATGGATATCTCTTGAATCGTCCGATTCTTCCTCTCAACAATCCCATTTTATTGAGGAGTTTTCACGGCTGAAACTTCATGTATGATTCCAAGGCTATCACAGTAAATATCCACTCTTGCTTCCTTAAATTTAGTGCCGTTGTCACTATGCATTCTATTGATAGTGACCCCGTGTTGATTTTTCCATACACGACACTTGGTCATAAAAAACTCTATAGCATCAGATTTCTCTCTCAAGAAATGTACTATGGAATAACGAGAGAAATCATCTAACATCACGAGGATATACCTCCTACCATCCAAACTCTAAGTGCGAGTAGTACCCATAAGATTCATGTGAATTAACTCAAGCACCCGTGTAGTGGTAATGGAGTTAAACTTTCGGTGGAGGCTGCAAATTTATTTTCCTAGCTGACAGGGTCTACAAACTGCGAAAGTTGGCTTACCAAGTGATGAAAAGCCATATACTAGGTAATTCTTAGATAAATGATCCAACTCTTTAAAATTAACGTGACTTAGATGTTGATGCCATAGATCCATAGAGGAGATCGTGGTGTTATTGCAAAC
Organism: Sambucus nigra; assembly: GCA_949130495.1. Classification (NCBI taxonomy): domain Eukaryota; kingdom Viridiplantae; phylum Streptophyta; class Magnoliopsida; order Dipsacales; family Adoxaceae; genus Sambucus; species Sambucus nigra. Next base: position 138,014,052 of record OX422209.1, on the reverse strand, counting down.
AAATGAGGACTTCGGCACAATCCCATAACAGTTATCTTCTGCCCTCACCCTTTGCAATAAAAATTTACCGGCTTAATCATAAACGTTACACTCCTTCCGATCAAATTTTACTACAAAATCATCATCGCACAACTGGCTAATGCTAAGAAGGTTTTCTTTCAAACCTTTGATGTACAAAACGTTCTCTAGCTTAGGAAAACTGGGGATCTCTATAGTACCTCGTCCTATTATAGTAGATTTGCTCCCATCTCCAAAGGTGAATTTTACCTTCCTTTCCACCCTCAAGGTAGGTAAAAAAATGACACGTCACCTGTCATGTGCCTGGAGCACCACTATCAAAATACCACTGTGAGCTATTATGAGCTTTAAAAGCAACATAAACAACAAGGGATTTTGCATCATGCTTAGGTACCCAAGAAGTGGTAACCTTGTGTTTGCCCTTATCATTGTTGGTCTTAGTCGGGATGTTGGAAGTATCTACTAATGATAATGACATCCATTGGAACTCTTCCATCAAACCGTGAGAAGTGGCGACTAGAAACTCAACCTGCTCTCTAAGAATAGTAAGATCACTAGTGTGGTGTGACGGAACATGTGTACGTCAAGTTCGACCCAAACTATAACAATACTCTCTAAGGTGGACTTTTCTCTTGCAATAAGTACAAAAGTACATAGTCTTAAGCCGACCTTGGTTTGATTTTCTTGTCCAAACTCTTCTTTAGATGGCCACATGGATTCGTTATAAAATCAGGATTCGGTTTCGGTGCAATATGAGACATGGAAGTACCGTCAAAACCTATTCTCTGCCTTTCATCAAACACTAAAGCGGGGCCGAGGAGCATCTTTCCCATCTTTTCAGATCGGTCCTCAATTTTTACCTTGACCTCCCGGGCTCTTTAAAGATCATGAGTGAGTTGGGCTACAAGGTCTTCAAGTTTCTTCTGAGCCTCCATGAAAGCAAAGAGCTCACTCATAAGACTAGCCACTTATTTGGTCAAGTCCCCTTTCACTTTTTCAAAACTACTATTTCTCTCTCCAAAAGCTCTCACCCTCTCACCACAAATTCTTTCTCTCTCTACGTAAACTTTCTTTCTCTCTCTCAAAGTCATGCTAACCGTGGAATCTCTTTCTCTCATCTCTTTTAAATCTTTCTCTAACGCGATGATCCTAAGAGCTAACCCTTTGTTTTCCTTTTTACTTTTAAAGGATTCAACATATAAATAGGCGTACCCACGTTGTAGGTCATACTCGCTCTCACTTGCAGCATCCTCACCCTCACTCACATCATTTTCACTATCGAGGTGTCCTTGTGAGATAGGATCCTTATCGTCGTGAGACGCACTAGACTTACTCACATAACTAACCATGAATGCGGTGAAGTTGCATTCATGCAGTGATTCATCTCCTGAATCCATCGACTCGACCTCACTGCCGTCACTAAGGGTGGTGTTTAAAGCTACTTTGTCTTTGCCTTGATGCTTTAATCTAGTTGTACACTCAAAGGCTTTATGGCCTTTCCCATCGCACTCGTAATACCTCTCCTCCACTCTCTTAGGGGTGTCTTTTTGTCTTTATCAAATTTCTTTCCATATTTATTTTTCTTAAAACTCTTTTTGTCTTCAAAATTGCTATTATTTTTTAGTTTGAGAAACTTCTTGAAATTTTTAGCAAATAGGGCCAAATCGTCTAAATCAAAATCATATTCAGTATCTGATGTTTCTTCCTCTCTCCTTTTAGATGACTCTTCTCTCTTTCTAAATGACTCCTCACCTTTCCTAGAATGGGCTTTAAGTGCAATCCATTTCTCTTTAGGTTTAACTATTTTAGGAAACATATCAATTTCATAGGTCTGGAGGTCTCCTACAAGTTCTTCTAACCTAAGAGAATTTAATATTCCTAAAGAGTTAAGAATAGTGACTTTCAGGATAAAATAGGCAGGCAATGATCTTAAAATCTTTTTAACTACTCTAGTGTCAGGAATTTTTTCACCAAGATTAAAGCCTGAATTAACAACATCTAACAGGCATGCATAAAACTCATCAAAACATTCAGATTCAAACATGGTTATAGTTTCAAATTGAGTAGTTAAATTTTATAATTTGACGCTTTAACCGCATTAGTTCCTTCATGAGTAACTTGTAAAACATCCTATGCCCCTTTAGACTTGGTGCACGTCATAATTTGACAGAACTCGTCGGAAGTGACGGCTCCAGATATAGCACTTAAACCACGTGAATTAAAATTACTCCACTTAAACTCTTCTTCAGTCCACAAAGACATAGGTTTGGGTAATATTTCATTACCAACTACATGAGTGGGTGCAGTCCACCCTCTTTCACAAGTGATCCATACTCTTTCATCAATGCCTTTTAACGATGACCTCATATGGGCTTTCCAATATGCATAGTTTGTCTCGTCAAAAATTGGCATTCGATTATACAAGTACTTCATTGAACTTTAGCTTTTTCAAAAATCAATTTTTTTCAGAAAATTGATATCTTGAAAAATTTTGAGAAAAAAATTACACGGTAGAATTGTGTAATTGACTCTGATAGCAATTTTAGAGTGCGCTTACGTTCGATGTCCAAACTTATTTAATTAAACTTCAGTTTTATCACCATATTTAATTAAATCCCAAACATGTATTTACTGTGATTGGACACATTAAATTTATTTAGCATGTAATCCAAACAGTCACAAACACAAATTCAGAAAAAATCCCCTAAAGGGACAAAACCATTTATTTCACTATATACATAGAGAAATACAACGTATTTCACAAATGAATACCCGCAGGTGTTGGTTCGTTATCGTCAGCAGGAGATCCCTCAAGAGCTCCAACAGTCAGCACTGGAGACAGGCTTCTTTCTCCACAAGATGTACTCCAGGAATGAGTAATATGATCAAAAGGGTTTAATAATGATTCAAAAATATGATTTGGGATATTTGATGAATCAAGATAGGTTTTAACCTAAAAGAATAAAGTCTTAAATCACAACAGTTATGTAGAAAATAGAGTTGTAAAAAACTTGCAAAAACTTGATTTTCGAGTAGGTATTTATGAAAACAAGAAATAAAAAGGCGACGCAATGTCGTTCGAACAACATCTAGCAGGTTGTTCAAATGACATTATATGTCGTTAGATACCTTCAATAAACGACCTTCAAAATGAAGCTTTAAAAATTAAAACAGTACGTGGTCGTTAGATGCATTTAAGAAACGATGTATCACACGACCTAAAAGACAACAAGTACTTTCATTTGATCAGGTCGTTAGAACGACATACCAATGTCGTTTGAATGACACTGTCATGTCGTTTGAACGACATAAATAAATAATTTATTTTTAAAACAGCCAGACTTATTTTTACAAAATAGGAACAATTACACTACATCAAAATACCAATTTTGTGACTACCTTCTTGTAACTACTAATGGGGGTGATAAACTTTATCACTGCCATTAGGAGTCATAACATTATATGTAACTTCAATTAGGAGTCAAAAAATATTTGGGTAATGAAAAATTTGAGTCAATTGATTTGTCACTACTAATGACAGTCACAAATCTTACCATATAATTAATTTGTGACTACTATAAGGAGTCACAAGTTTATATCTGCCACAAGGAGTCACAAATTTATCACTAGACTTAAGTTACAACTCTAATAATCAGTCACAAAATTGTAAGTGCTATGAACAGTCACAAATTTTAGATTTGTGACCGCTATTAACACTCATAAATTTGTGACTGCTCGTAGCCATCACGAATTTTGGCTTAAGACTTAATTTATGACCCCTATGAGCGGTCACACATTTTTGACTGCTCGTAGCGATCATAAATTTTGGTGTAAGGATTAATTTGTGACTCGTATTAGGGGTCACCAAAATTTTGGCCTAGGTTTAATTTCCCTCTTCTCTCTCTTATGTGCTCTTCAATCTCCCGCTCCCTCCTCCATCCCTCTTCAATCTCCTCCTCCCTTCTCGACAAAATTTTGGCCTAGGTTAAACTCTCTCTCGATCGACCAAAAAGCTTCATTTCTCTTTCGACTAAACTTCAAAGTTGGATAACAAAGCTTCCTCTCCCTTTATTCACTATAAGCGATTTTTTAAGCTTCCTCTCGACTACATTAAGTATCAGGTCTGTAATATTTTAATACGTAGTTATGTTCCAATCTCTAATAATAACTCATTCTGTTTTCTTAAAATCTACGATCGTTGTTTGATTGTTAAATCTTGTTATTAATTTAGCGTTTGATTAACTTCGTGTTTGATTAACTTCACGCTTAACTTCATGTTTGATTAACTTTGTGCTAACCCAAATAAATGTTTGATTAAATGCAATCAATCTTGCCGTATGATTAAATTTGATATGGAATCTACTAGATAAAGTTAGGGTACATAATTAATTAGATTTATGAGATAGCGTTTAAATCTGATGTAAAATCTTATTTTAAAAAAGGTTCAATTGTATTGATATATTATAAATATTAATTATAAGAATAAAAATACCAAGACACATATATTTATACACACACATCATATATATATATATATATATATATATGAGGCATGTTATTTAAGATTTACACTATGTGAGAGGTGATTAAGAATGCAAATGTCCTAGGATCCCTTATAGTTGTCAAATCGTGAATCGAATCATGAATCAAGAACCCTGTGAATAGTGAATCGGTATAAACATAAAATATATAGGAAATAATATATAAATGCAAAGAGAACACATTAAGAATATGTAATAAAATATACAATGACCTAAAACCAATTATAAGACATGATTTCATTAGAATATAACTGACAAAATGAACTTCTATGTCCAAATTATGATAAAATTTTAATAATATCACCATCTACAATGTCCAAATTTAAACACAACAATATATTATACAATATAATAACACACACACACAAAAAAAGATTAAACATAACACTATAAAAAATACGTTATAAAAAATACGTTGATGGTGACATGTGTACGACCTCTTTCCTTATATCTGTTAAAGAAATAAATTAATTTAGTTTCATTTCTTCTAGCTGTACAAATTGGGTTAAGGTTTTTAACTAGTGGCGACTTTATTAATGTTTGTGATAACTGTTTCAACTCCAAAGTAAATCCAAAATTTTACTTAATTTACTCATTAGTTGATACTGATAGTGAAGTGATTAACATTTATAGGTCTTGTACAAGTAGAATTAGGTGAGTGTGGTGACATAGATAAGTAAAGTAATTGAAATTTAGCTTAATGCGTGGAGATGAGGAGTCATTCAAGCTCTTAGAATACAATGTTGGCATGTTTTTGGGACGCTAATCTATTAACTCGAAGCATGCCATATAAGAAACGTAGGACTGTTACTCTAAATATTATTTAAGTGAGTGTGTGTGTGTGTGTTGCGTCTAATACGACATTGTTTCTTGACTCGGTTTCTTGTTGCAAACGTATAAGAGAAATACTTCGTTCTAAAAATATTATTCTTGGATGGAAAATAAGATTGTATATAATTTTTTGTTGAGGATTTGGCATGTTGTGGAGTGAAGACTTATGTTTGAGATTATTAGTTTATTTCAACTGATGTTTGGAAATTTATTTATTATCTTTATATTGTCATTATTATTGAACGAAAATGTAATTAGTCGTTTAATCAATATTAAATTACTTTAATTATAATTAATGTATATTTTAGTTTAATATAATATATTGATTTTAATGATTCCAAACTTTTTTTTAGTTATCCTTTATACATGTGGATATTTATTTTATCTAAATATTTGTTTTAGTTGCACTATACATATATTTATTTTCTATATAAAAATAAAATAAAACTGTTTATATATATATATATTTGTATTTATTATACATATTAATTATTTTTCTATTTATATATATATATATATACACAACTAATTTATAGGTATATTTGTTTTAGTTACACTTTTATAACGTAACTATCTTTTTCATATTATTTAAGTATATTAGACTTATCCCTGCTTATAAGTTTGCCTTTTATTACTTATATAATCATACATCCTATTTATACTATTTACTCCTTTAGTCAACTTCTAAATTTTAATATATATATATATATATATATATATATATATATATATATATACACCATTGTCATTTAGTTGCAAAAAGCTGGAGACCACCTGTTACTATCTAACGCCTAGCTTAAATTTCAAACAACTATTTTTTTTATAGCTTAGGCAGTTGGTATTGTAGACTGTCAGCTCCTCGGGCCATACGCTTATGTCCACTCATTTTTATCTTAGGCCAGACGCATGCAATCTTCTCTGTTTCAAATCAATTTTTTTAACAGAAAAATTAATCTCTTTGTACTCTTGCTAACCCATGCGCTATCAATATATATATTATACTTATTATCTCTTTGTTCATCATTTCATTTTGGGCCGTGCTAGGCTATGAGAACTATTGTTGCATGTGTATACATCATCTTTCAACTATTATATATTGCGTATATATATTCTCTACTGGACGAAAGTCGAGCCATGTCCTGTTTTGACAGTTAGTACCTATGTAACCCGCCTATTAGAAAGGTTTGTCAGCTTTCTTTAATTCCTTATCAATTGAAATATTATTTTGTTTTACTTATTCCTTTTTCCTCGAGCCACTGTATGGATAATTGACTGCACAGTGCAGTTTTAATTTTTTTTTGGTGAAAACAGGAAAGAAGAACTAGAAACACAAACAGGCACTACTCAAAATAGAATCCATCCTCTTCCATCTCCTCGTCCACCATCCTCATCAGTTCCTCTGGTGCTTCGTCGTACTCCTTGTATAGACCTTCCATCTCTCTTGCTATTTTCGTCATGCAGTCCGCCATAAAATTGCTCGCCCTTGGTATGTGAACAATATTCGCTTTTAGGTCTTTGACGAGCGTCTTGCAGTCCTCAATGATGTTGGCCAAGGGATGATTGTGGGAGGCCTCATATTTGATAAGGTTTATGGCTTCCAAGCAATCATTCTTAAGACAGACATTTTTCCATTCCTTCCAGAGGGATAGGTTCAAGCCATGGAAAATCCCCTCCAATTCCGCACGTAGTGGGCTGGCAGTTCCTTGGAGTTTCCCGGTGAATCCCACGATCCAATCTCCATCTTCATTCCTTACTAATCCTCCAAATGAGCCTGTACCACTCCCATGATTAAAACCGCCATCAGTGTGAATGATGTATTTACCTGCATTGAAATTCAGATCATTAGTAATAATAGCATTGATTTCTCCACAACACTTTACACGCTTGGAACTATGAGCTTCGATAATGAAATTATTAAAGTTCATAGCCAGGCGGGCAACCGTTTGTGGGGACTCATCAGAATTATTAAAGGTGAAGTTGTTCCTGGATTTCCAAATAAACCATAAAGTGATAATGAAGCTTTTGTACCTCTCGTTATTTGGTTTCCCCCATATGTTAAGAATGATCCAGTCATTTACATTACTTGAGAGGTTAAGATCAATAGGATGGTCGAAATCAAGTGTGCTCCAAATCTCCCTAGCTTGAGTGCATTCCTTAAAAAGATGATTGAGGTCCTCCAAAATCCCACACCTTGGACATTCACCATTAGAGGTGAGACCTCTTTTCATACGGTGTTCATTTGTAAGGAGCTTGCCATGTAGGATGGTCCACAAAAAAGTACAAAGTTTGGGTGGTATCTTCAGTTTCCACAACTTTTTCCACACCTCCCAAGGTTGTTGCTCATCTTTCTTTCCCTCCAGGAACTGGTAGCATGTTTTAATGGAGAATTTACCATTTTTATTTAAGGACCATGAAGGTTTATCTTCCCGAGGGAGAGTACGGGATAACGGAATGTTAAGGATATCGTTTTTGGAGTTCGGGTTGAAATAGTTATCAATGATATTAGCGTTCCATTTCCCGTCCTCCCCAATAAATGTGTCAACATTCAAGTTATTCAGGTCACCAGGTTGTTCATTAGGGTTTATTAAACTATTACCCACCCACCAGTCCTTGAGAATGTTGATGTTCTTGCCATTACCGACATTCCATTTAACATTTTTTAATAGGTTTTCACGACACTTAAAAATACTTCTCCAAGTATGAGATGAGCCATTTCTTTTAACCCACAACCTCGGGTTTTGGTCAATTTTATATTTATATTTTAGGATGTCAATCCATAAAGACTTATCATTATTAGCCAATTTCCACCCAAGTTTGGTAACTGTAGCATGGTTATTTAAGTTACTCTTCCTCACTCCAAGGCCTCCTTTAATTTTGGGTCTACAAACTTTCTCCCAACTAACCAGATGTATTTTAGACTTGTCATTTCCAGTACCCCATAGAAAATTTCTGTTAAGTCTATCAATTTCATTACAAACTTTGACCGGGAGAAAGACATTTTGCATGTTGTAGTTAGGGATGGTAGAAGTGACAGACTTGATTAGGGTTTTTCTGCCAGCAAAGGACAACAGCTTAGATTTCCATCCCGTTAGTCTTTTTTGAATTTTTTCTACTATGTCTTTAAAGTGGGAGTCCCTCATTCTACCATGGATAAGTCTATTGCCGAGATATAACCCTAAATCTTTAGTGAGAGTCATACCGAACAAATGGCTCGTTTCCAAGGCCTCCCTATGAGGGATATTCGGGGAAGCATACACTCTAGATTTATTATAATTTATCTTTTGGCCGGAAACATGACAGAATTCCTCGATGGTAGCGATTATCGCTTCATAGGAGCGGTTATCATTCTCGGTGAAAAGAATTATGTCGTCGGCAAAGAATAGGTGGGTGATGGGAGGGCCCCCGTGGGAGGCCCTAATACCTTTCCACAAATTGCCTTTGACTTTTTCCAGGATCATAGCAGACATGTATTCCATGCACATGACAAAAAGATAAGGGGATAGAGGGTCTCCCTGCCGAAGGCCTCTAGTGGGTTCAAAGCTCGGGAGGGGTGAGCCATTCCAAAGGATAGAGGTGGTTGTGTTTTTGACACAACTCAAGATCAGATTACTGAACCCTTTGTCGATTTTGAACCAATTAAGAACTCCCTCAAGGAAGTCCCAATCCACTCTATCATAGGCTTTTTCAAGGTCGATTTTCAGGATATAACCCCCTTTTTTTCCTTTAGAGTTCGTTAGAGTATGAATAATTTCTTGGGTAATAATAACATTATCAGTCGCCTGTCTCCCCGGAAGGAAGCTGGCTTGGTGAGGACTAATATTGCGGCAAAGGATAGGTCGAAGCCTGTCGACAATAATTTTAGCAAGAATTTTATACGTGACATTACAAAGCGTGATAGGTCTGAATTGGGTAATGTTCTCTGGGTTCTCCACTTTGGGCACTAGAGTTATGAAGCTGTTATTCAGACTTTTAGGAAAAGATTTATCACGAAAACATTTTTGGCAAAACTCGTAAAGATTTTTAGCAATAGTATTCCAAAAGTGTTGGTAGAATAGGGGTTGAACTCCATCCGGGCCAGGAGCTTTAAGAGCTTTCATGCTAAAAGTAGCTTTCCTAACCTCCTTTAATGAAAGAGGAGTAGTTAAGAACCAATTATCATCATCCAAGAAGCTCATTCTTTCAATATTACGTATTTGACTTTGGATGTCGTAATTAAACTCAGCTTTAAACAGATCTTTAAAATAGCCATTGATATGGTTAGCTAGAATATTATCATTCCCACTCCATTCACCATTAATTATGAGTTTTTTTATGCTATTTCTCCTACGTCTAATGATGGTGGTTGTATGGAAAAATTTAGCATTTCTATCACCCTCGTTAAGCCATTGGACTCTCGACTTTTGTTTCCACAACTTTTCTTCATATCTAAGTAGGTTGTTGAATTCATTACGGAGGTTGTTTTCAAGGTTAGAAAGGTTATGAGAATAAGACCTTTCTTGGGCTTTTTGAATGCCACATAGGCGCCTTAGAATACGTTTCTTATTTTTGAAAATATTTCCAAAAGTTGTTATATTCCAACTAATAATGTTCACCTTACAATTATGAATATTAGTATCCAGATTAGAATTATCATTCCATTTAATGTTAACAAGTTTGTTAAAATCCTCTCTATCAAACCAACAGGATAATAATCTAAAAGGTTTAGAATTAGTGGGGTGGTGGATATTACCTTCCAATCTTATAATGATAGGGCAGTGGTCCGAGGTAGTGCGGGGAATGTTTTCCACACTCGCTTCAGGGAAAGTAAGGTTCCATTCCGCGTTAGCAAGACCACGATCCAGTCTGATGAGGGTGTTGGCCATACCCTTCCGGCTATTAGTTCAAGTCAATTTTGGCCCCGAACACCCCAAGTCAGTAAGCTTACATTTGCTGATAATGTCAAGAAAGGTAGAGTTATTTCTGTCCATAACCTGCTTGCCATAGCTTTTCTTCTCAGATTCGTCCACGTGGTCGTTAAAGTCGCCCGCTACGAGCCAAGGGAGATTAATATTCTCAGAAATATCCAGTAGGTTCTCCCAAAGTCTTCTGCGAAGACAAGGATGTGGGCTAGCATAAATCGCAGAAAATAACCACTCCTTGTAGTTTAATTTTGAAACTAAGAGGTGGATAGCCTGTCTAGTTATAGATATGGTTTCAAGTTTAACACAGTTCGGGTTCCAGGTAACCCAGATTCCCCCAGACCTGCCCACGGGTTCTGAAACCTCCTTGTTGGAGAAGCCAAGATTCTCAAAAAAACCAACCAGATTACAAATAGGGATGTGGGTTTCAAGAATAACCACAATGTCTGGATTATATATTCTTTTCAGCTCAGTGATAGTGGGTTTAAATAGGGGTTTTCCCTCCCCTCGACAGTTCCAGATAATCGCAACCATGGAAGGTATGTGATGAATGAAAGAATCCACGTCAACAGTTGTCCACATACTTCTTTCAGCAACTTCCAGATGGAGTTGTGTGTCCCTGAGTTTTTCCTCCACAATCGCTGTAGTTTTATTCTCTATCCCCCAAGTCAGATCCATGATGTTGACAGTGATCTTGACCTTGGAGATTTCCCAGTTTACCTGAAATATAGCTGCCTCCTCTATGTTCCCCATTAGATTGATTAGCACTTCTCCTTTGGTTAAAGTCTGGTTCTGTATTTACACGTCCCCTAGAAATGCTAGTGGAAATGGAAGGGCCATTATCAACTTGGTTGGGAGGTATTTTGTTCGGTGTGTGGTTTTTTTGCAGTAGAATTTCACAGCCTTTAGTGGAGTTGGCGGTAATATCATTTGTTTGTAGTTGATTTGAGCCAGGGTCAATAATCGAAGTGACACCTCCAGTAAGCCTGTCATTTGAATTTTCCAAGACCATTGGGTTGTTTACGTTTTGACAGAAGGGGGTAACTTGTGGGTTTTTCCCCATATCTTTAGGTGCCCTCCAATCAGCCTTAGACTTGTCAGCACGCAGGACATTAAATGGGCATGGGCCCGACGTTTTCTCTACCTCAATGCTTTTCCTCTTAGTCAACGATTCACGGTGATAAGTGTTTTTTCCACCGTTAGTTTTTTTAGATCAGTATATCTATGCGTTGGATTGTGGATGGAAGTAGCAGTCGGCTCCACCCGTCCCTTCACGTGTGTCCCTCTTAAATGCGATTTGTCCGTATGGGCTATTATCCTACTATTACCATCATTATTCAAGACAGCATATCTGTTATTAGACCTTCCCAAAGCTTCCTTGGTTCCATTTGGATTTATCTTTCCATTCTCGTTACCATATCTTCTGTTTCTTTGGACAAGCATCCAAGGCCCAAAACAGTTATCATCCACCTCAGCATTGACGCTCACATCATCGTCAACAGTAGAGCTAGTAGCTTTATACCCGTTATCATTTTTTTTTGCCGGAACTGCTCTCAGTTCATTTGTCGTTGGGTTTTCCGGTGTATTATTTTGATTATGTGTTGGCGCATGTAATGGGCAGTACTCTGTTTTATGGCCAATCTTTCCACATTTAAAACAGATATAGGGTAGAAATTCATATTCAACTCTGTATTTTCTACCATCCAACTTGTAGCATGGAATCAGAGGTTTTGACAGATCAACTTCAACACATATTCTGGCATACTTTCCTCTGGTAGAAGACACCGAATTGAAATCCGTCTTGATTGGTCTCCCAAGCTTACATCCAATCTGGAAGAGAGCTCTTTCGTCAAACCATTCAATAGGTAGCCGAGGGAGTCTTACCCATAGGGCTGTAGCAACCTGGTTAGACTCCAGTGGGTTAAAGTTTGGAACCCATTTTCTAACAATTAAGTAGTGGTTATTGATAACCCATGGACCACCAGTTAATACATTGTAATAATCTTCTGTCATCATAAACTTGAAAACATAGTGTCCCTCCTCCAAATCCACGACTTCGTAATCACCTTGGAGGTTCCAGAGGGAGGGAACTCTAGCGCTAAGTAGTTTGAAGCCAATGTTCTTACCCAGAAGACTAACAATGATGCTGTCATTCCACTTCTCTCTCAATTTATCAATGTGTTTTTGTGGAATGGAGACCACTGGACATAATGGGTCCGCCTCATCTTCCCTTGGTTTGGCGTTAAGGTCCATTGATTGGTTGTTATTTTCCGGAGTCACCTCCATATCATCATCAGACCAACAGCAGTTATCATCGTCAAAGAGTATATCTGAGTTCAGTTTTTTTCCCACCACATCCTTATAGGATAGAGTCATTTTGGTTACACCCACCTCATTTTTGTTATGTACTTCGGTTTGGTCTGTGGTATTTAAAATGGTGTTCTCTTCCACAATCATGTCAGAGATGCTTTCTTTCTCCGCTGCAGGTGGTTCTACATTGATATTCTGGTTATCCTTAGTAACCTCATAATGTTTACACATTACATGCTCCGAACATAAGATGCCACGCATGGTTTTAACGATCACTTCGCACAGTTTTTTTAAAAAGGATTCTTAGCCCGATTTTGATAGCCTTGGTTGATAAAAAAAAAGGATTTCTCTTGTAATCTTTTGCGACATTGAATATACTACTTGAATAACAATTCTATCTTATCTATAATTAAAAGTGCCACATTGTTTTGATATATCCTCGAGCCACGCCGATCTATACCTTTTAGTCTATATCAACACATCAGGTCTACGAATTCAAAACGTGATTTCCTTTTGACATTAAATAAAATTATATTTATTCTGTCCAAACCTTTTTAACAGAACAACTATTTTCTTAAACACACTAGTTATATTCACATATTGCCTAACATCTCTTAATATCAAATTGTTTCTCTCTTTGTGAAACACTCTTATCTATTATACAATAGTTCATTCTATATTTCAAATCGATATCTCTCTTGAACTAACACTTTAGCAGAAACTACTTGGAAGATATCTACGAAAGCTATTTTCAGTCCTACAAAGAGATACTTTTAGTCATTTATTTTGAGAATGTTAATATCATGTCTCAACAACTATATTTTTATGGAGAAGATAAAAGTGAAGATTTGCAGATTATTTTTCAAGATCACTTCATCTCAGAAAATCAGGAGCATTTAATGCTCACAATGCATGTGTCTAATAGCTAGTTTTTGAAGACATATTTAAAGCATTCAAGAGATGCATTGAACACACAAGAATGAGAATATAATCAAGAGCTAAAGAATTTATTAGGAGCATTTATTATACTACTTAGCTACACATTCAAAAGAGCAATTAATTTTTTATTTGTTTAATCATTAAAGAAGAAGACTTGTGCCTACGCCAACATCATTTATTGAAGTCTTATTAAAGAAGAAGAAACTCAGATTACAAATTTTATTTTAAGAAGTTTCATTATTCTACATTCTGCCAAAAATATTTAGACTTGTTTGAGGCATTCTTGAAGCTTCGGATTGTTGTACCGGTGATGGGTTCCTACCCGCAAGTGGGCCACGGGGTTTGAAGCTCGGAGTTAGCTTGCGGACGGTTGTACGCGGTGGTTTGATCCTACCAGCAAGTAGATCAGGTTTAGTGAAGCGCAAAGGAGACGGGACCTCTAGGCGTGTGGACGTAGGCCGGGATTTGGCTGAACCACGTTAAATGTTGGTGTTATTTATTTTCCCCACTTTTATTTATTTATTTTAATATGCTTGCGTGAGTTAATATTTTCAGCACACTAACATGCAAATAAATTAATTCCAAAATTTGACTAAATTTATTTTATGGTTAAAATAATTATTTTTGAATTAATTTATTAATTTCGAAATATTAATTTTTATTAAGTACGAAAATTAATTTAATATTCGTAAAGTATTAAAATCTGCATTTCTAGTTGTTTAAATTAGTTGGTTGCATTTATTTGATATTGTTGGATTTATTCTTTAAAGATTTGTTAATCTGAAAATTGTTAAACTGTTGTAAATTAAATATTTTTCTGAAATTTTAATTTGACTAAAAATTTACTAAACTCAATTCCCCCTCCCCCTTCTTGAGTATAATCTGGGCAACAATTGGTATGGAGCTAGTGCTCTTCTTATTTATAGATTTAACAATCTTAGAGTTAAAGGTCAATGGCATATGCTACAACATCCCTTGGGAAGGACAATCAATTTTTAAACCTCCTTTGTTTTCTGGGAATGATTATAATTATTGGCAAAATAAAATTAGATATTTTATAGTCACATGATCATGAAGTTTAAAAAGTAGTTATAAATGGTCCCTTTGTTCCTATGAAAATGGTAAATAATATTTCTAGTTCCTAAAGAAGAAAATGAATGGAATGAATTTGATATTAAGAAAATTCAAATAAATGCTAAAGCTATGAATATTTTGCATTGTGCACTTGATGTAAATGAGTATAATAGAATTTGTCGTTGTGAATCTTCTAAAGAAATTTGGGATATATTAGAAGTTACATATGAAGGAACAAGTCAAGTTAAAGAAGATAAAATCAGCATGCTTGTTCATAGTTTTGAGTTATTTAAGATGAAACCCGATGAAACTATTTCTGATTTGTTCACTAGGTTCACAAAAATTATCAATGGTCTTAAATCTCTTGGAAAACCTATAACTACAATGAGTTGGTGAGTAAAATTCTCAAATTATTACCGACAACTTGGATGATAAAAAAGTTGGCTATCAAAGAAGCAATAAGAGAAAGACCAATCTCTCTTGATGAGCCTTTAGGTTCTTTAATCACTCATGAGATGGAACTCAATGGAACTTGTTGAAGATGAAAAACCTAAAGCAAATAAAATTATTGCTCTCAAGTCTTCAAGCAAAGATGTAGAAAGTGAAGATGCTCATGATATTTCCTTATTGGCTAAAGATTTTAAAAAATATCTTGCTTCCAAAAAGAAAGCCAAAGAAAGAAGAAGGAAACATTCTTCAAAAGAGTTCAATAATGATCATCATTCCAAATCTGAACTAAGATGTTATCATTGCGATGACGTTGGACATATTAAGCCTAATTGTCCAAAGTATAAGAAATGGAAGAAGGCATTGAAGACCACAACATGGAGTGACTCAAACACTAGCTCTTCTGATGAAGATTCAAATGAAAACGAAGTCTCTTATCGTTGTTTCATGGCTATGGAAAATGGGGGCACATTTTAACCTTGAAACTTTTAGTGATAGTGATGATAATGATGTTGATGATTATGAGGAATTACAAAATATTTTTTATGAATTATGTGAAAATTTTAAAGAACTTAAAAATAAATATATTAAACTCAAAAAGTCTCATCCATTACTTTCAACTAAATATGATTCTATGTAAAATAATTTTGATGTTTTGAAATTAGAAAATGAATCTATGAAAAATAAATTTAAATCTTTGAAAAAGGAAAAATCTATTATTATCACTACCCCTATTGAATGTGAAAATGTTGAGTTAAAAAGGGAGATTGATTATTTAAGGAAATCTCTAGATACTTTCACTAAAGGAAATGAATATTTTCATAAAATTGTTAAAAATCAAAGAATTCGGTTTAATAATAATGGTATATGATATGATGAAGAAAATGAGAAAAAGATTCGTTTCAATTTATTTAAGAAAGAAGTCTCATCTTGTCATTCTAACTCTTTATGTACATATTGTGGTAGACACAGACATTTTTTTAGATTTGTGTACATATAAATTTGTAAAAAAGAAAATTAGCTTGGATTACTAAAGGAGCTAAGATGTATACTAACCCCTATGGACCTAACAAATTTTGGGTACCAAAAGAGAAAATCTTCAAAGTTGTGTAGGTTGCATTTTGAGATGGAGTATGGATTTTCAAGGCATATGATTTGGTCTCATCACAAATTTCAAGTATCATTGCCTAATGTTGAAAATGCCACACTTGGAGAAATTTTCATGAATATATCTTTGGTATTGGTAAGGTGGTAAGATATATCCTTCTTAATATTGAATTTCATATCTTATGATTCTTGATGATTTATTTTATGATCTTAATTGATATTTCCATGCATAAAATATTTTTTATATCATATGAGCTTGTTGTTGATAATTTATTCTTCACATGTAATTTTTTATATTTTACCTTTGATGATTTTATGTTGTATGACACACACACTTGATTTTGATGATATATCCTTTAAGATGAAAATTCTTATTTTTTTGTGAGTTACATCGTGATATAATTTTGTGAACAGTATTTCATGACTTCATTGAAACGAAATTGTCATTTGAGAATATTTTAGTACACTAGATATATGAGCTACATGTTAATATTGAGACATTCACTTATTGACTTTGTTGATATAAACATATTAATTTTTGTGAGTTAGTTTTATGGTATGCTACATGATTAGTGCCAATATTTGATTATTTGTGACATTCATGATAATTATTTAATATAGTAACATTTGTGTTATGTGTGCTTGATTTGAAAAATCTTATGATTAACAAAAATAATTTATGAATATTTTTTAGTCTTTTAATTAATATTAAATTAGTTTAATTATAATTAATGTATATTTTAGTTTAATATAATATATTGATTTTGATGATTCCAAACTTTATTTTTGGTTATCCTTTCCACAAGTGAATCTATATTTTATTTAAATAATTATTTCAGTTGCACTATACATATATTTAGTTTCTATATAAAAATTAAATAAAACTGTTTTATATATATTTGTATTTATTATACATATTAATTAATTTTTTGTTTATATATATATATATATATATATATATATATATATATATATATATATATATATATAGAGAGAGAGAGAGAGAGAGAGAGACACACACACACACACACACATAGCTACTTTATATGTATATATTTAATATTTGTTATGTTTACACTTTTATAACTTAACTATATTTTTCATATTATTTAAGTATATTAGTCTTATCCCTGCTTATAAGTTTGCCTTTCATTACTTATATAATCATACATCCAATTTACACTATTTACTCCTTTAGTCAGCTTCTAACTTTTAATATATATACACCATTGTCATTTAGTTGCCAAAAGCTGGAGACCACCTGTTACTATCTCACGACTAGCTTACATTTCTAACAACTATTTTTTTATACCTTAGGTTGTTGGTATCGTAGACTGTCAACTCCTTAGGCCATACGCTTATGCCCACTCATTTTTATCTTAGGCCAGACGCACTCAATCTTCTCTGTTTTATATCAATTTTTTTTAACAGACAAATTAATCTCTTTGTACTCTTGTTAACCCATACGTTATCTATATATATCATACTTATTATCTGTTAGTTCATCATTTGATTTTGGGACGTGAAAAATCAAATGAATTCCTAGAAAATCCCAACGTAAAGCAACCAATGTATTTAAAATTCCTACACCCCAAGATAGTCATTCTTCATTAATTTTGGTTAGGAAATCTGACTTGGTTGCCTTGCAAAATAGGGTTTTTGATTCTCATTTACATTCACATGCTTCCTCCCTTGCTAAATCTAAAGGATGAATGTGTTAGTGCTTGCATACTTTAGCTTTTGTACTTCATGCTATATTCACATGCTAAATGTATGACTGTTTAATCATTTTCTAGTCCTTACTTTATATCATATCACATGCTAGAATAATGATTTTTGTTTATCATTTGGATTTTATCTCTTGGTAATTTAAGCTTAATGAAAAATTCAAATGATTTTTGTTTGTTTTTTGAGTATATATATTTTTGGTTAAAAATTTCAAAAACTCAAAAAGATTTTATTTTGTGTGTAGTTTAGTTTGACACACTTTATGTGGCATACACTTGTGTTTGAATCCCTCCTTTAACGCTCCCAAGTGTCTAGAACTTTTGGTTTAGATTGTCAATCCTTAAAATGTTCTTTACCATATTTTTATGGAGTTGTTGGATTTTGTGTTGTTTAAATGGATTCTATTTTTATGTCTCTATTCACACATGCACGAGCTCTTTCGAAATTTTAACTTCATATGTATATTTGAGCTATGTGAGGTGTTCTCCTTCCAATCTTGTCATCTACATATTTGTGACTTAGGAGGACTAGTGCATGTCAAAATCCGTTGCACGTGAGATTTGTGTGAAAAATAAAAACATGATAAATATAAATGTGCACGGGGAAGGGCTCCAAAAGGACTAAGTGATCCTTTGCGATTGTAAGCCACCGTTTTTGAATGGACCTAAAAGAAATACGTGCTCCAAAGGCCTAAAAGAAAAAATATGGCATTAAAAGAAAAATAATTGCCAAGGCCTATGTTTGATTGATATAGTCATTCAAATTTAAAATAAATGCTTATTGAGGGAGATTGGATGGTATATCAACGGTTTGCACAATGTTCGTTTATCCTAGTTGCATATCTCATGTCATGACTCTATTGGTTTGTAGAATCATCAATATGCTAGGCTTGTATGCATTGTGTATATTTGTTCATTGAGTTCAATCTATATTATCACATGAGGTTATATTTAAATGTGATGAAGTTTGCAATCAAATGAGAACTCCGTGACCATGTTTTTAAGTGCTTGGGTCTCAATTTAATCGTTACTAGTTCACACCCCAACACTTCCGTTTCCATATGACACATTTTTGCCATACGAGTGTGCAAACTTCTTGTATTTTGTGTCATGTGTGTGTTTATATCTATATATATGTGCGTGTGCATTATTGGTATATTTCTAGTACATATATATATGATATTTTGTTTTTCCTTTGCTTTGCTTTCTAGTCCTTCTATGCTTATACTTTAATTTTGGTATATATCTTGGATTAGTTATGCTTTTATTGCCCATATGCTTTCATGTCTTATCACTTTAAGCTTCAACATGCTTTTATATTTGTTCTTTATCCTTTGCCTATTCCTGAACAAAAAGGGGGAGAAATGGTATCTTATCCTATTATAATCTTATCTAAGTTTAGGAGATTTACCTTAGGGGGAGTAGCTAACTTCTTGGGTTGATCATTTTGATAAAGGGGAGAATTAATTTTGGGGGAGTATTTCTTTTAATTGCTTTAAATACTTTGATATTACCTATGCATTTGATGAGTTTGCTTAAGTGTGCAGGAATTATTCTAAAGCGGCATCTTTCAATGGCAAAGCGTTTGATCCTTGGGTTGAGTCAAGTTTGGGTGGGTTATGTTTTGAGTCTAGTAAGCTTGACGGCCCTTTAGGATTTTTGTTTGGTTTTTGTCTCGGAATAGCCAAAGGGGGAGATTTGCAAGGACACAAATTTCCGATTGAGTCCATATATAGTTTTGGCTCAATTCCGGACAAAAACATTTATACATAGGATTGTATTTAATTATAATATTCTCAAGCCTATGAAAAGTTTGTTTGAAGACGTAGCGAAAAAGAGTATTAAGCTTCATCATCATACCAGTTTTGTGCCTCGTTTATACGTCATCAACCATAGTTCCATGCTCCCAAGGTATGAATGCAATTATATATATATATATATATATATATATAGGAGCTTGGAACTTGTTTATTGGGTGTTAGGTTTAACTAAAACTGTGTTTTAATTTCAGAAAGATTTAATTAAAACTTTAAATAAAGTTAAAAGGTTTTGGAGCTAAAATGAATATTTTCAGACTTTCTGGCACGTCGTTCGAAGCACACTGTAATCTCGTTCGAACGAGATTATAATGTCGTTCGAACGAACTGGCATCTCGTTCGAACGAGATTGCCAGGTCGTTCGAACAAGACTTCTAACAAAATTCCATTTTCCAACACCGGAACCTCGTTAGTAAAGTCGTTCGAACGTCGTTCGAACGAGACCCAATGTCGTTCGAATGACTTTCTAGGCGGGAACAATTTTTTGACAGTTTTTGGCAGTTTTCTCCCATGATCTCCACTTCTTTCCCCACTATCTTTTCACATCATAACTATGTACGGGAATCACTTTTGATGATCAATCTTTTTCATATCTTACTAACTCCTAGAGAGTGTTTTGAGAGTAAAATCAAAGAGGGAAAAAGATTATGTTTTGAGTGAGTTTTTATCAAAGAGAAAAATATACACCACTAAAGTTTACACCCAAATTAGTTTTTCCAAGTTCCCATATTCATATATCTTGCTTGGAGTTTGGCACCGGGTTCATCTCTTCCGTTTAAAGAGAAGTTTCGGGTTTTCTTCTATATCCCATAAAAAAAGAAGAAGAGGTTGTTGCGGCATTACCCACTTGGAGAAATGCTCCTTGCTCGGGTGACGGTGACCATATAAGTTCGATCGGTGGATTTCGAGACCGTGATGGAGCTCCAAGGTTATTCTCTAGGATGAGGTATCTACAAGAAGAAGCGTCGGGGCTTGAGAGGGATCGAGTCGTGTGTTGTAAGCCTTTCTGTCTTGGATTTTGTAAATTCCGTACTTAGTGGATTTGTGGCTAGGGCCGTCCGAGGTTGTTTCCCGTCGTGGGTTTTTCCTCGTACATCTCGGCGTAGTGTGATTGATTTATTTTTTATCTTGCATAATGAATTAGAACTCATGCTTAGGGTAATTCAAGATAAAAATGGTTTTAATTGTCACACTTAATTTAATTGGGTGCTAATTAAATTTGGATAATTGTTTATTTAATTCAAGTCATTTGCTAAAATTAGTTTTCCCTAACTTTGGAATATTCATAATTATGACTTAGGCAAATTTTATGACTTGAATTAATTGGTTTAAGTGAAATTTAATATTTGCATGTTTAATTTATTTTCGCTTGAGTTTAATTTGAAATTGAAATTAAAATTTTGTTTTAACTAAACCATCACCTCTTACGCTTTCGCATCTGTTTCATAAAAAGGAAATATTACATTCAAAAAGGAGTTTTAAAACACGGGGATCCGCATCGGAATTCTTACAATATTCAAAATATTATGCTTTTTTATTTTCAGAATATTATGTATTTAAAAATAAATAATAGTTTTTTTTACCAAATATTATATTTGTTCAAAATAAGGTTTTTTGATAAATAAATGTATTAATAATTTGTTCAACCTAAATTATATGTATAGAAGGGCACTTTAGTCATTTTAGTGTTTAAGTTAAAAGTGGAGTGGGGGAATTTTTTTTTGGAGTGGGAATAATGGTTCCCTATTATATATTGCGTATATATATTCTCTACTGGACGAAAGTCGAGCCATGTCATGTTTTGACAGTTAGTACCTATGTCACCCTCCTATTATAAAGGTTTGTCACCTTTCTTTAATTACTTATATCCGTTGAAATATTTTTTTTTTTATACTTATTCCTTTATTCCTCGAGTCGTATGGACAGTTGACTGCACAGTGTAGTTTTAATGTTTACACATTACCTGCTCCGAACATAAGATGACACGCATGCTTTTAACGATCACTTTACACAGTTTTTTTAAAAAGGCTTCTTAGCCCGATTTTGACAGCCTTGGTTGATCACATTTTGTAAAAGATTATTGTTGCAATCTTTTGGGTCATTGAATATACTACTTGAACAGTAGTTCTATCTTATCTATACTTAAAAGTGCCACATAGTTTTTATATAACCTCGAGCCACGTCGATTGATACCTTTTAGTCTATATCAACCAGTGTTCTAAAAAACCCGTCTAGATATATCTAGGCTTGAGGCTTGGGAAAAACCCCATACCTTAAGCTTTTTATGTCTTATTCTTGGTAAAACTCTTAAGGCACACTTTTTTCAAAAAACAACAATGCTTTAGTGAAATGATATCGCCTTTTAAAGAATTTTTTTACAAACCGGGTCATTATCTCGTTCAGAATAATCAAATAGTATTTTAATTTGAAAATATTCAAACAATTTTTTTTGATATCTACAATTTTAGTATTTAATAGCCTTGTTATGGTTAAAAAAATCAAAACATATTAAAAAGGCCTAAACGCCTTTTCACGCCTTTTTACACCTAAGGCCCGCCTAGGCTTCTAAAGCTTAAGGCTTGACATCCACGCCTTGATCACGCCCATATTTTTTAGAACCTTGATATCAACACATCAGGTCTACGAATTCAAAACGTGATTTCCTTTTGACATAACTAAATAAAATTATATCCATTCTGTCCAAACCTTTTTAACAGAACAACTATTTTCTTGAACACCCAAGTTATATTCACATATTGCCTAACATCTCTTAATATCAAATTATTTCTCTCTCTGTGAAACACTCTAATCTGTTATACAATGGTTCATTATATATTTAAAATCGATATCTCTCTTGAACTAACAGTTTTGCAGAAACTACTTGGAAGATATCTATGAAAGCTATATTCAGTCGTACAAAAATCTACTTTCAATCATTTATTTTGAGAATGCTAATATCATGTCTCAATAGCCATATTTTTATGGAGAAGATAAAAATGAATATTTGTAGATTATTTTTCAAGATCACTTCATCTCAGAAAATCAGGAGCATTTAATGCTCACAATGCATGTGTCTAACAACTAGTTTTTGAAGACACATTTAAAGCATTCAAGAGTTGTATTGGATACACAAGAATGAGAATATGATCAAGAGCTAGATAATTTATTGAGAGCATTTATTTTACTACTTAACTACACATTCAAGAGAGCAATTAATTTTATATCTGCTCAATCATCGAAGAAGATGACTTGTGCATACACCAATACCATTTATTGGAGTCTAAGTAAAGAAGAAGAAATTCAGATTACAAATTATATTTTAAGGAGTTTCATTATTCTATATTGTACCCAAAATATTCAGACATGTTTGAAGCATTGTTGAAGTTTCAGATTGTTGTACCGGTGATTGGTTCCTAACCGCAAGTGGGCCACGGGGTTTGATGCTCGGAGTTAGCTTGCAAAAGGTTGTACACGGTGGTTTGATCCTACCCGCAAGTAGATCAAGTTTAGAGAAGCGCAAAGGAGACCGGTGCTCTAGGCGCGTGGACGTAGGCCGGGATTTGGCCGAACTACGTTAAATTTGGTGTAATTTATTTTAGCACTTTTATTTATTTATTTGCATATGCTTGCTTGAGTTAATATTTTCAGGACACTAACTTGCAAATAAATTAATTCCGAAATTTGACTGAATTTATTTTAAGGTTAAAATAATTATTTTTGAATTAATTTATTAATTTCAAAATAATAATTTTTATTAAATATGAAAATTAATTTAATATTCGTAAAGTGTTAAAATCTGCATTTCTAGTTGTTTAAATTAGCTGGTTGCATTTATTTGATATTGTTGGATTTATTCTTTAAAGATTTATTAATCTGAAAATTATTAAAGTGTTATAAATTAAATATTTTTTTGAAATTTTAATTTGACTAAAAATTTTCTAAACTCAATTTAGCCCCCCTCTTGAGTATAATCTGGGAAATAATTAGTATAAGAGCTACTGCTCTTCTTTTTTTTAGATTTGACAATCTTAGACTTAAAGATCAATGACATATGTTACAACATCCCTTGGTGATGGACAATCAATTTTTAAACCTCCTCTATTTTCAGGAAATGATTATAATTATTGAAAACATAGAATTAAATATTTTATTCAGTCACATGATTATGAAGTTTGGAGAGTAGTTATAAATGGGATATTTGTTCCTACGAAAATGGTAAATAGTATTTCTGTTTCTGAAGAAGAAAATGAATGGAATGAAGTTGATATTAAGAAAATTCAAATAAATGCTAAAGCTATGAATGTTTTACATTGTGCACTTGATGTAAATGAATATAATAGAATTTGTCGTTGTGAATCAGCTAGAGAAATTTGTGATAGATTATAAGTTACATATGAAGGATCAAGTCAAGTTAAAGAAGATAAAATTAGCATGCTTGTTCATAGTTTTGAGTTATTTAAGATGAAACCCGATGAATCTATTTCTGATATGTTCACTAGGTTCACAAATATTATCAATGGTCTTAAATCTCTTGGAAAACCTATACCAATAATGAGTTGGTGAGTAAAATTCTTAGGTCATTACCGGTAACTTGGATGACCAAAAAGTTGGCTATCAAAGAAGCAATAAGAGAAAGACCAATATCTCCTGATGAGCTTTTAGGTTCTTTAATCACTCATGAGATGGAACTCAATGAACATATTGAAGATGAAAAACCTAAAGAAAATAAATTTATTGCTCTAAAATCTTCAAGCAAAGATGTAGAAAGTGAAAATGATCATGATATTTCCCTATTGGATAAAGATTAAAAAAAATATCTTGCTTCCAAAAAGAATGCCAAAGAAAGAAGAAGGAAGCATTCTTCAAAAGAGTTCAATAATGATCATCATTCCAAATCTGAACCAAGACGTTATCATTGTGATGAAGTTGTACATATTAAGCCTAATTGTCCAAAGTATAAGAAATGTGTAACACCCCATGATTTTGGGATCGAGAAATTAAATTTTTGGGAAAATAAAATTTAATTAAATTGGAGAATTTTAAAATTTGGGAATTGAAGTCCAAAAATAGAGGACATTTCAAAGTATTTCGGATGATGGTTTTGAGGGTACCATTGATCCCGGAAGGATCGAGATAGTCAAAATGACTGTCATTGGGTTTTATTTCGGCTCCGGAATGTTTTAAAGTCAGTTTGACTCGAATTGGAGTGAACGAATCATTTAAAGTGTGTATTAACATTTAAAATTGGGACTTATGTTTTAAGGTTTAAGAGGCTTACGGATTAAGCCATTCTCATTTGAGAGAAAGATAGAAAAATCCCTAGAGGGAGAAAGAAGAAAGGAAGAGAGAAAGGAAGAAAAGCTTGGAGATTCCGGCTCAAACGCGACATCGAGGACGATCCAACCTCTACAAAATCGAGGCAAGTGTTTAATCTTGCTAAATAAGTCATTTGTTTATTTGATTTCATAATTTGTGGGTTAAAGAAATGGTTTTTGGGTATAAATATCAAAACCTAGATTTTTGGGTTTAAATCTTAAAATCAATGTTTAGATATGGGTTTGATGGTGTAGAAATGTTTGGGATCAACCTTGGGTTGATTTGTTGGCTTAGAATCATGTTGTGATAAAGATTTGGGGGTTAGAATAGAAATTTTAGGGTTTAGAATTCGTGGGTTCATTGAAGAAGAAGAACCCATCAAATTCTACAGACCCGAATCGATTCGCCCCTTAAGTGAATCGATTCGGCTTAGGCAAATTAGCAGGTCTGCATTGACCGAATCGATTTGTACCCAAGGAGAATCGATTCATTCTGATATGGAAGCCCAGGTCTTTGGACCCGAATCGATTCGCCTTGGAGGCCGAATCGATTCGCTTGACCGAATCGATTCGGAATAGGGCCGAATCGATTCGGAACTGGGTTGTTTTATGGAGTTTTCCTAGGATGATTTCAAACCCTTTTTGGTTGGGTTTATTGATTTGGGGCCTTATCTTATGATGTAAGAGATATATTTTTGGAGACATATAAGGGGTTTCTCACATATTATGATTTTGGGGACTCCTTGGAATAATTGTCAAACTATGTATACATGTATGCATTGGAGTTATGTATAGAGATAGTGAGAAACCCCATTGGGGATGGAAATCCTAATATTAGATCACGAGAGTGAGTCTAAATATAAGGTGAAGTTAAGAACTCTTATAGAGAGAGTTGCTAGGTCATGGCTCGAAATTGTAGGCCGAGGGTAGTGCCAAATCCTTATGGTAAATAGGATTATATTGATATTAAGGTTTGGGGACCAATGAGAGAGAGTGGTCGCATATCCTTAGTAATAATAAATCTAAGGAATAAATCAGAGAGGCGGTAGACTAGGGGATTCACAAGAGTGATTGGACCATAGTCAAAATCGAGAGCGATGGGATCGTATTACCAACTAGACTAGGGTGTGTAAATCTAGTCGGGGTAGTTGTTGTCCATCGGTGTGTGATTTTCAAAGGGTATTTTCCCTAAGTAATGGGATCATGTGATGATACTAAGATTGAGCTTGAGTCTTATAGACTATTGCTCTCGGATATAGATGGGATGTATAGTGTTGGTTTTATACACTAAACTTTGGGTGATAACCCTAATGTTGGATATATACATGTATTTTTGGGAGAATATTCATCATAGGAAAGATGGATGAATATGCTTCCAGTGAGGGATTGTATTCACATATCGAGGTAAATTAAATGAGTTTGGGGTGACGGCTTGTATATTGAGTATTATGTATACCTATAGCCGAGTTTATATATCTTATACATATGAACGAGAATTAGTTTGTATATATAGATATATGGATATGTGAATATATGTATATATATATATATATATATATATATATATATATATATATGGATATGAATATATGGATATATTTATGTTGTGGATATACATGATATGAATATCTAAACCGTATGTGATGGTTTAATGTTTTATCATATGATGGGATCATATGAATGTGTATATATTGTGCATGTGAACGATATATATACTTATGTGGTTAAGCATACCCCGCTCATGCTATCATTATGAAGTTTTCGCGCAGAGGGTGAGCATCCTGGCTCAAGGAGCAGGGTGTGGATATTCCCCAGGTCATAGTCGTCCATGGTGTTATTATGTGATATGCATTTATTTTGAGGTGGGACGTGGTGGGTATGTCTCGTCTCATTGACCGGTTAGGAGCTATGACCGCTTCTCGGGACGTCGTGTGTGTGTGTTTGGCCCCGAGGTCGGTGATATTGAGTCCGACGTGGTCCCCAGGATGGTATGTGAGTAATTCCCTAGAAGATGATAGCATGGTGCAGTTTATTGGCGATATATATAGCCGGGTATATTATGTGCATGGCCATTGTACATCAGATGTGATATGTATACTTGGTCATGGGAATGGATGATTATATATATATATATATATATATATATATATATATATATATATATATATATATATATATGGTTAGAATAAATGCCTATATATATATTTATATATCCTATAGGTGAAAGGATATGGAATCTTGATGGAGTACATCTTGGATGATTATGGTGAACTAGATTATTGGGGGTTGATGTATCGCATTTAAGGAATATTTCGGTTACATCATCCCAAGGATATTATTGGAGATTTTGAGATTGTTATTATATGGCAATATAAATTTAGTAGTTGTAGTAGTATAATATTGTATGTATGGCATAATGGATCTGTAGGATCGACATTGTCAAGGAGTAGTGTAACGGGGCAGTTACTTGTTTGGATTTCGCTTTGCGAGATGCCCCACACACAAAACGTAGTGCAATGTTGAGATTGGAGAGAAGTTTTGTCAATAATGATTTTGTATGCATGTTATTTAGAAATTAAATCATATGATTCAACCCAAATGTATATGGGTAACGTATTAAGAATTATAATTGATTAAAGTATAAACTGGAATCCATTAAGCCTAGTATGGCGTAGGTGTTTGAAAATAATCAAGTATGATTAGAAAGGGTTGGATTCTTGGGTATGCTAGGAAGGCAGGTATGGGGGGTATAGGCTATGACTATGTTTAGTTAGGTTGTCCTTATAAGTGGGGTAATTTAACTAAAATCTCAGGACACGAATAGGTGCGCGCCGTTAGATGAGAGGTGAGTTGGGGTTTCACGAGAGTGCGATTCCACTTTAATTATGAAATAAGTGCATTGATATTTATTATGCACGGTTAACACACTTGCTAAATATTTTCACAACTCGATCTCTGACCCGTTTACTTTTCTCTCCTGCATGTATATATATATATATATATATATATATATATATATATATATTACTACAGGTGTCCTACCGCATGGATGTCGGATGCCCTCCATCCAGAGTCTTGGGAGCCGTGACAAGTGCGAACTGTTGCGGGACTTAGATTGTAGTCGCTTCCTACTTCTTTAAAATCCTAGGTAGGATTCATGTTGTATTTTGGGTTTGTACCCAAGGGATATTTATAAATGTTTATATTTATTCCATTTCAGTTATTGTATTGTCTATGACCCGACAACTTATTCGGGTTTATTTTTATGGTATATTCGGTTGTAGTTACTCATTTCATTTTATTCTAGCATTTATTTATCATAGTTCTTGTGGCATCTTTCTTTTCTTTGTTAGTAGCTTATAGTATTGGTTTGTTGTCTGTTATATGTTTTATTTAAATTTTAACATCTCGCTTACATGATATCGGGTAGTTAGTCGATATTATATTTGTACCGACGGTTGGTGTTGAGACTGAGCCATCTGAAACTCCTGATTTAATGTAGTATAGGGTTGTCCACTCGTTATTATTTTGAGCGGGGTGTTACAAAAGGGAATAAAGCATTGAAGGCCACAACATGGAGTGACTCCGACACTAGCCCTTCCGATGAAGATTCAAATGAAAATGAAGTCGCTCATCTTTGGTTCGTAGCTATGGAAAATGGGTACAATCTAACCTAGAAACTTCTAGTGATAGTGATGATAATGATGCTGATGATTATGAGGAATTACAAAATATTTTTGATGAATTATGTGAAAATTTTGAAGAACTTAAAAATAAATATATTAAACTGAAAAAGTCTCATTCATTTCTTTCAACTAAATATGATTCTATGCCAAATAATTTTGATGATTTGAAATTAGAAAATGAATCTTTGAAAAATAAATTAAATCTATGAAAAAGAAAAAAATCTATTATTGTCACTACCCCTCTTGAATTTGAAAATAGTGAGTTAAAAAGGGAGATTGATTATTTAAAGAAATCTCTAGATACTTTCACTAAAGGAAATGAATATTTTCATAAAATTGTTGAAAATCAAAGAATTCGGTTTAATAATATTGGTATAGGATATGATTAAGAAAATGAGAAAAAGACTTATTCCAATTTATTTAAGAAAGAAGCCTCATCTAGTCATTCGAACTCTTTATGCACATATTGTGGTAGACACACATATTTTTCAGATTTGTGTACATATAAATTTGAAAAAAGAAAATTAGCTTGTATTCCTAAAGGAACTAAGATGTATACTAACCCCTCTGGACCTAAGACATTTTAGGTACCAAAAGAGAAAATCTTCAAAGTTGTCTCGGTTGCATTTTGAGATGGAGTACGGATTTTCAAGGCATATGATTTGGTCTTATTACAAATTTCAAGTATCATTGCCTAATGTTAGAAATGCCATACCTGGAGAAATTTTCATGAATATATCTTTGGTATTGGTAAGGTGGTAAGGTACATCCTTCTTAATATTGAATTTCATATCTTATGATTCTTGATGATTTATTTTATATCTTAATTGATATTTCCATGCATAGAATATTTGTTATATCATAAGAGCTTGTTGTTGATAATTTTGTCTTCACATGTAAATTTTTATATTTTACCTTTGATGATTTTATGTTGTATGACACATACACTCGATTTTGATGGTAAATCCTTTAAGATGAAAATTCATATTTTTTTGTGAGTTACATCTTGATATAAATTTGTGAATAATATTTCATGACTTCATTGAAACGAAAATGTCTTTTGAGAATATTCTAGTACACTAGATATATGAGCTACATGTTAATATTGAGACATTCACTTATTGACTTTAATGATATGAACATATTAATTTTTGTGAGTTAGTTTTATGACATGCTACATGATTAGTGCCATTATTTGATTATTTTTGACATTCATGATAATTGTTTTTAATATAGTAACATTTGTGTTATGTGTGCTTGATTTGAAAAATCTTATGATTAACAAAAGTGATTTATGAATATTTTTTAGACGTTGAAAATAAGTTTATGAAGCAAAAAAAGATGCACCATATTTATTATATCCATATATGCCTTCATTGGTATCCCTTAGGGGGAGATGAAATCTTTCTCGGAGATTATTCGCTTGAAAAATGCTTGATAATGGATTTGGATGAATTATTATTGTTATTAATATTGCAATATTATTGATTATCCCGAGAATTTTCTTTTGGCACGTATCTCGAAAGTGGCAAATTTATGAACTACACGACAAAATCTTGTGACTTTAAATAACACAACTGTCTAGCCCATTTATGCACATCACATTTTCTCTCTTATGTATCTTTTAAGATGTCAAAAAGTTTTTATGTTGTGTGGGTAGGAAATTTGACCAGAATTTATATTTCTTGGGTAAATTGTGAATCCCAAATTAAAGGGGTTAGCGGATCTCAATATAAGAAATATGCTTCATTTGACGCCACTATGCATGCTATTCGCTCTTCTCTGCCACATGCTCCTTGGGTGAAGCCTCCTTCATGGCCATTTGTTTTACCTCCAAATATGCAGTCATATGCTCCTACTCATTCTAATGAAAATATTGCATGCTCATCTTCTCAAAACATGGCTGAAAATTCTATTAAAGTTGTTGTAGAAGAAATAGGCAAGAAAATCACGATTTAGGGAAACTCTAAAGATGTGTGTCATCTTATTAACAACCTTAAATTTTAATCTTTTATGAAAATGTTGTTGATCTTCTATTAGATGACTTGTGCATTATTTAATGTTACTCTTGTCTATCTCTTGAATCAAATACATGCTATGTGAGAATATTATGTTGAATATGTGCTTAGTGAAAAATTCATGGTATTCACACATATATCTTATAGTTTATGGTTAAATTCCATGCTTGAATTATTTTTTGATAGGGGGAGATACCGTTTTTACCCTTGACACATGATTTATATGAAAAAATCT
Source organism: Sambucus nigra (assembly GCA_949130495.1). Lineage (NCBI taxonomy): Eukaryota > Viridiplantae > Streptophyta > Magnoliopsida > Dipsacales > Adoxaceae > Sambucus > Sambucus nigra. The sequence continues at coordinate 137,983,089 of OX422209.1, read as the reverse complement.
TTTTGATAATGTCAAAAGGAGGAGAAATATTTGATGATTCACTAATTGTGCTTAATTTATACATTTTATGGATATTTAGAATCATTGTTTGTCATCATCAAAAAGGGGGAGATTGTTGAACGAAAATGTAATTAGTCTTTTAATTAATATTAAATTAGTTTAATTATAATTAATGTATATTTTAGTTTAATATAATATATTGATTTTGATGATTCCAAACTTTATTTTTGGTTATCCTTTATACATGTGCATCTTTATTTTATCTAAATATTGTTTCAGTTGCACTATACATATATTTAGTTTCTATATAAAAATAAAATAAAACTAATTTTATATATTTGTATTTATTATACATATTTATAATTTTTCTGGTTATATATATATATATATATACATAGCTACTTTATATGTATATATTTAATATTTGTTATGTTTACACTTTTATAACGTAACTATCTTTTTCACATTATTTAAGTATATTAGTCTTATCCATGCTTATAAGTTTGCCTTTTATTACTTAGATAATCATACATCCTATTTATACTATTTACTCCTTTAGTCATCTTCTAACTTTTAATATATATACCATTGTCATTTAGTTGCCAAAATCTGGAGACCACCTGTTACTATCTCATGCCTAGCTTAAATTTCTAACAACTATTTTTTTATACCTTAGGTAGTTGGTATTGTAGTCTGTCAGCTCCTTGGGCGATACGCTTATGCTCACTCATTTTTATCTTGGGCCATACACATGCAATATTCTCTGTTTTAAATCAATTTTTTTTAACAGACAAATTAATCTCTTTGTACTCTTGTTACCCATGCACCATCTATATATATTATACTTATTATCTGTTTGTTCATCATTTGATTTTGGGCCATGCTAGGCTATGAGAACTATTGTTGCATGTGTATACATCATCTTTTAACTATTATATATTGCGTATATATATTCTTTACTGAAATTCGAGCCATGTCATGTTTTGACAGTTACTACGTATGTTACCCACCTATTATAAAGGTTTGCTAGCTTTCTTTAATTATTTATCACTGTTCTAAAAAACTCGCCTAGGCTCCGCCTAGGCACGCCTAGGCTTAAGGCTTCGGAGAAAAGCCCCGCCTTAAGTTTTTTACGCCTTATTCTTGGTAAAACCCTTAAGGCACACTTTTTTCTAAAAATAATAATGCTTTAGTGAAAGGATATCGCATTTTAAAGAATTGTTTTACTAACCGGACCATTATCTCATCCAAAATAATCAAATAGTATTTTAATTTGCATATATTCATACATAGTTTTATGATATGTACAATTTTAGTATTTTAATAGCCTTGTTATGCTTAAAAATATTAAAATATATTAAGAAGGCCTAAACGCCTTTCACGCCTTTTTACACCTAAGGCCCGCCTAGGCTTCTAAGGCTTAAGGTTTGGCCTCCACGCCTCGATCATGCCCCGCGTTTTTTAGAACCTTTCTTATCAGTTAAAAAATTATTTTGTTTTACTTATTCCTTTATTCCTCGAGCCACGGTATGGACAGTTGACTGCACAGTGCAGTTTTAATGTTTACACATTACCTGCTCCGAACATAAGATGCCACACATGCTTTTAACGATCACTTTGCACATTTTTTTTAAAAAGGCTTCTTAGCCCGATTTTGACAGCCTTGGTTGATAACATTTGAAAAAGATTACTGTTGCAATCTTTTGGGCCATTGAATATACTACTTGAACAATAGTTCTATCTTATTAATACTTAAAAGTGCCACATAGTTTTGATATAGCCTCTAGCCACGTCGATCTATACCTTTTAGTCTATATTATCAACACATCAGGTCTACGAATTCAAAACGTGATTTCCTTTTGACATAACTTAAATAAAATTATATTTATTCTATCCAAACCTTTTTAACATAACAAATATTTTCTTGAACACACAAGTTATATTTACATATTGCCTAACATCTCTTAATATCAAATTATTTCTCTCTCTGTGAAACACTCTTATCTATTATACAATGGTTCATTCTATATTTAAAATCGATATCTCTCTTGAACTAGCAGGTTTGCAAAAACTACTTGGAAGATATCTATAAAAGCTATATTCAGTCCCACAAAGAGCTACTTTCAATCATTTATTTTGAGAATGCTAATATCATGTCTCAACAGCCATATTTTTAAGGAGAAGATAAAAATGAAGATTTGCAGATTATTTTTCAAGATCACTTCATCTCAGAAAATCAGGAGCATTTAATGCTCACAATGCATGTGTCTAACAACTAGTTTTTTAATACACATTAAAGCATTCAAGAGCTGCATTGAACACACAAGAATGAGAATATGATCAAGAGCTAGAGAATTTATTGAGATCATTTATTTTACCACTCAGCTACACATTCAAGAGAGCAATTAATTTTACATCTGCTCAATCATTGAAGAAGAAGACTTGTGCCTACACTAACATCATTTATTGAAGTCTCATTAAAGAAGAAGAAACTCAGATTTCAAATTGTATTTTAAGGAGTTTCATTATTCTACATTGTAGAAAAAATATTTAGACTTATTTGAAGCATTGTTGAAGCTTCGGATTGTTGTACTGGTGATTGGTTCCTACCCGTAAGTGGGCCACGGGAATTGAAGCTCGGAGTTAGCTTACAAATGGTTGTACGTGGTGGTTTGATCCTACCCGCAAGTGAATCAGTTTTAGTGAAGCACAAAGGAGACGAGAGCTCTAGGCGCGTGGACGTACACCGGGATTTGGCCGAACCATGTTAAATTTCGGTGTCATTTATTTTTCGCACTTTTATTTATTTATTTACATATGCTTGCTTAAGTTAATATTTTCAGCACACTAACTTGAAAATAAATTAATTCCGAAATTTGACTAAATTTATTTTAAGGTTAAAATAATTATTTTCGAATTAATTTATTAATTTCAGAATATTAATTTTTATTAAATATGAAAATTAATTTAATATTCGAAGGGTGTTAAAATCTGCATTTCTAGTTGTTTAAATTAGTTGGTTGCATTTCTTTGATATTGTTGGATTTATTCTTTAAAGATTTATTAATCTGAAAATTATTAAAGTGTTGTAAATTAAATATTTTTCTGAAATTTTAATTTGACTAAAAATTTGCTAAACTCAATTCACCACCCCTCTTGTGTATAATCTGGGCAATAATTATTTATTCGTGTTTTTTATCAGGAAGAGGAACTAAATGATCTGATCGACTGAGTTAATTTAGTCTCGGACATTCAAGTTATACTATCGTCGAATTGATATGGATAAAGGTGATTTTAATTCCTCGTCATTGATTAATATCATTAGTCTTTGTACTCGATTGATTTGTAGTGGTGATAGGAGGTTGAGGGTGAGCCAATTGAAAACTCGAATTGTCAATTGGTTATTATTGTATAGTTTTAAGTTTAAGTTTAAGTTTAATTTATATATATATATATATATATATATATATATATATATATATATATATATATATATATATATATGTTTGTATCAATTTTAATTAGAATTATTGATATGTTTATTTGTGTTTATTAATTCATGTCCTTTGCAAGTAGTTCATGCCATTCAAGTTAGAATTATTGATTGTCTACACTTGTTTGTGTGAGTTTACTATTTAATACGAAAGTAATTTAAGGGAAGTGACTGATATACCAAAATATACTCTCGGCCAACCGAGGATAGCCTAGTCTAGGACGAGGGTCAACCTTTCTCCATCCAGGGGTCATACTGAAGGTAGGGCCCCAACAACCCCAGGCCCCATCGAACTGAAGCCTCGGCTCGACTTAACAACCAGGTAGGATAGCCGACTTGTCGACCCTCTACTGGTCGACAATGTTAGTTTGGAAATTAGAACTTCTACAATACTAGCCTCAGCCTGTGGTATCCTCGTCTAGGACGAGGGTGACACCCTCATGGCGCGTGGTTTGGGAGACGCGTAGTACAGTGCGCGTGGGACTCATGTAGCACATGGACGAAACCGTTATAACAAGATGATTACCTCACGTGATGGAATATTATGTCATCATTATCTACAGGTGGCCCAGCCAGGTGTCAACAGGGGATTAAATAAATCGTTATTACATGCTCAATGCATGCTTGGGGGGTACACTACACCCCCCTAAGGCCTATATATACTTGTCATCTTCAACCTTGCAAAGGGATCAATAATTGTAAACCTAGTTGAAACTTTGTTTATACACATAGGAGAGAGAGAAAGCTGTGCACTGTATCCTAGGCCTTTAGTGCCCACATTTAGTGGATCACACACTCATAGTGGATATAGGCCTGATTGGATGAACCTCTATACATCATTATCTTCATACCTCTTATACTTGCCTCCTTTTATATAGATATACATATATAGCTTTATTGCTGCCATTGTTGCTACTGTTTGAGCTTTATCACCTCTTTATCTGGTGTTGCTGTTCTAAGCATCATCAGTTTAGCACCGTTTGTGGTAACTAGAATCTTTATCTCTTCCTTTTTGTAAGCTTGACCTTACCGAAGACTCTCGTGGTGAGTCAGTCCTCCCCTTTTTTTGTGGAGATGTTTCACCATTGAAATAGATCCCTTAAGGTTTCCAAGCCCTCTAGTTTTTTCATCACAAGCTCAAACATATGGCACCGGAGTTACCACCACCTCCTCCACCGACTGGTGGAGTAGGACCTAGTTCCAACCATATACCACCTCAGTCTGAGATAGCTGAGGTGGCTACAACCCTAAAGTCTTTAGCAGCAAGCCAACAAGTTATTCAAGAATAATTTGCAGCTCTTAACCAAAACATACTGAAACCACCAGGAGTATCACCGGAGATGATTACTTCGAAAGCCGCACAGGGATAATATGAGGCCAGGGGACTACCCCAGGCACCACGCAAAGACTTACCACCTCCACAACAGTGGAGGGATGTTGCTGACCCCAGACGTTACGCCTAGGGAGGCAAGGAAACCCTTGCCCGGAGGATAAGTATGATGATATGGAAGTAGAAGATGCTCCAGAAGGTTATTGGGATCCGTATGAGATCTCCAACACTATTGTACGACCAATCCAGGAGAACCGAGGTAGGTGTAAGAGACAAAATCCTGATGAATTCCCCAGAGGCTCGACTTTTGACCGTCTGAGCAGAAAGTCGGCCTTTGAGAGGCTGGGCCCAGTCAATGACCTAAGGGAAATATTTTCTAGATCGAGAAATCTTACAAGGACCAGAAGAGAAGGGAGAGATGGCCGATCCCATGATAGTCGACCCCATGATGGTTGTAACCCTCATGGATGAGAAGACGATCATGGAGAAGTAAATAGTCGGCGAAGGTTGGTTGCAGCAGACCCCTCAGTTCACCCCTTGGAGGCGGCAGGGGATAATATCGGCCAACCCGACCCTATTAGACCATGGAGCGACTCGATTCAAAGGCTAGATGATAAAATTAGTGATATTTTGAAAAACCGAGACCCTCTGTAGAGAGGACACTTTGAGGGCTCACCCTTTGTGGCGAAGATAGTCAACTTGCCAACGTCGACCAAGTTTAAGCCACTTGTGGTCAGCCCAAGGTATAAAGGGAGTACTAACCCAGTCCACCATATCGAGAAGTACCCGTCAGGAGTAGACATATACTCTATCTCAGTTGAGATGAGATGTCGAGCCTTTTCAAGCACTTTGACTGGGGCTGCACATATTTGGTATACTTCTCTTCTGAAGAACTCCATTGAAAGCTTTAAGCAGCTAGCAGAGCGGTTCATTCACATCTTCCGCTTTGGATTAAAGCCACAACAGAAGACCACTCACATGCTCTATTTTAAGCAAGGGAAAGACGAGAGTCTCAGAGACTACATAGCTAGGTTTAACAAAGAAAAGTTATAGGTCAAAGACTACAAAGAGAGTATAGCCATAACGACCCTCATTGGAGGACTCCAAAAGGGGAAGCTATTGAGGAAGCTTTCTGAAGACCCCCCCGAAGTTAATGGCTGAGCTTTTGGCCATGGTAGGGAAGGTGATGAATGTTGAAGAGGCAATGTTCGCCAAATATGAGGATGAAAAAGGAGGTACTAGTGGAGGTAAATACCAGAAAAAGAATAAGGATGGGAAGAAAATACCAGCAGATAACAAGTTTATAGATTATACCCCACTGACGGTCAGCTGTGAACACATACTAAATGAGATAAAGAGCAAACGACCTTTAAAATGGCTCGATAAGTTAAGAGTTCCTCCCCACAAGAGGAACAAAAACTCGTGGTGTGAATTCCATCAAGATCATGACCATTTGATCGATAAATGCTTTGCTCTAAAAGATGAAATCGAGAAAATGTTAAAAGAAGGGAACTTGAGAAAGTATGTGGATAAGGGTGCCTTCAGGAGTGGCCGAGCCGACCCTAGGAAGAAAAGAAGTGATAAATGCAGAGAAGATGCCCCAGCCAGGCATGATGACCTCTCACAGGATGAGGGTGACGACGATCCTGACCTTCTACCGAAGGACGAACATGGTCCGGTGTAAAGGCTTAATATGATTTCATTCGTTGTTGGAATGATTTTCGAGGACCTAGCTGGAGGAGGATCAGAAGGGGCCGACAGAAAGGCCCATATAGCTGAAGCAAAGGCAGTAATGAAGGCTGAAGCTGTGCACTCAACCTCTATTGAAGCCAAGCCCGAAAAAAGGAAGAAGGTTGATATGGATACCCTGATGGTGGGTTTCTCAAGGTTGGATTTTAAGGGCCTCCTGGCCACACATGATGACACTCTAGTCATCACCACCAGGGTACACGGATGTGAGGTGCCGAGGATATTGGTAGATGGGGGAAGTTCTGCAGATATGATGTTTTGGCCATATTTCAAAGCCCTATGACTTAGTCGCGCTAGTCCCTTTCCATACCATAACCCCCTGATCGGTTTCAGTGGAGAAAAAGTTCATCCCCTAGGGATGTATGATACTGAGGTAAGAATGGGGGATGAGTTGCCAAAATGGCTCACGAGGAAGATCAACTTTTTCAGAATGGACGGAAATGTCTTCTCAGCCTATAACCTCATACTGGGATGGGTAGCCCATAAGGAATTTGAGGTCGTGCCTTCAACGGTCCACCAGATGATAAAATTCCCAACTCCTTATAGGTAGGAGAAGTTCAAGGCGACCATACGATGACACGGGAATGCTACTTCAACTCTGCCGAGGAAAGAGAGGCGCACAAGAAAGCAACCACTACTTACAATTTTGATACCCTTGATCCCAAGGATGAGACAAAGTTAAAGAAGGGAGAAGACACGGAAGAGGTAGAATCCATCGTCCCCAAGGAGGATGAGCCGAAAAAACCGTTCAGGTCGGCAAAGACCTAAAGCCATATATAAAAGAGGAGCTCATCAAGATGCTGAGGAGAAGACATAGCATATTTGCATGGAGTCATGCAGATATGAAGGGTATCAACCCCAAAATCATGTGTTACAAGCTCAACGTGATAGAAGATTCCAAACCAATAAAGGAGAGGAGGATAGTTTATTCTCGAGAGAAATATGAGGTCATAAGGGATGAGTTCAAGAGGCTCGAAGAAGCTGAATTTATCAGGGAGGTCATCTATCCCAAATGGTTATCTAATGCGATCATAGTCCCCAAAGCTAATGGGAAATGGAGGATGTGTGTGGACTTCACTGAGCTCAGCAAATATTGCCCCAAAGACAGTTTCCCTCTTTCGCGCATCGATCAAATAGTGGACGCTACTGCAAGCCATGAGTTAATGAGTTTCATGGATGCATACTCGGGCTACAATTAGATATTCATGGACCATGCGGACTCAAAAAAAATATCTTTCATTACTGACAAGGGGACATACTGTTATAGGGTCATGCCCTTTGGCCTGAAGAATACAGGGGCAATGTATCACCGTCTGGTGAATAAAATGTTCGAAGACCAAATCGGGAAGTCTATGGAGGTCTATGTAGATGACATGCTAACTAAGACTTTGAAAGCCAAGGATCATATGGCCGACCTTGAGAGAACCTTTGACACGATGGACAAATGCCGGATGAAGTTCAACCCGGCCAAGTGTATTTTTAGGGTTGGAGCAGGAAATTTCTTGGGGTTCGTCAATCAAAGGGGTATTGAGGCCAACCTTGAGAAAATAAAGTCTCTGCTAGAAATAAAGACCCTCAAAACCATTAAAGACATCCAGAGACTCACAGGGCAAGTGGCCGCTTTGAATATATTTGTATCTAGAGCCACAAATAAATATCTACCTTTTTTAAAGTTCTCAGAAAGGCTTTTGAGTGGAACGAAGAGTGTGATAAGGCTTTCAAAGAGCTAAAGTCCTACCTATGGTCTCCATTACTTTTATCGCGTCCAGTGCAAGGTGAAAGATTGTACGTTTACCTATCAATCTCAGAGTCAGCCATCAGCGCTGCTATTGTGAGAGAAGAAGACGGGGTGCAGAAGCCGGTGTATTTTAATAGTAAAACACTTAAAAAAGCATAGCAAAGGTACCCTAGGATAGAGACGTTAGACCATGCCTTGATTAATGACTCAAGGAAGATGAAGCCATACTTCTAGGCCCATACAATGGTCATCCTTACCGACTCTCCTCTTAGGCAGATCATAAACAAGCCAGAGAAATCGGGGAGGCTAATGGCCTGGGAAATAGAGATGGGAGAGTTTGGTATTATATATCAACCCAAGTTGGCTATCAAAGGTAAAACAAGAACATATTTAGTGACCGAATTCACTTGGTAAGAGGCCGAGGCTAAAAATGGGAACCTTGAGAAGACAGATAATCAAGGCGACAGAATTATTGACCCTTCCACAGATAAGGTCGAGACAAGCATAACTAGAGAAAAAATTATTGAAAATGAAGAAGGAAGATACCTCTTTAGACAGGGATACCTATTTTAAGTAAATTTCTTAGAGGAAGATGCTATGTGGAACCTCTTTATTGATGAGTCCTCCTGCGAAAATGGAAGTGGGGTTGGATTGATAGTGTCAACGCCAGATGGCACGAACATTGAGTATGCCCTATGGTTCAAATTCAAAGCCTCCAATAATGAGTCAGAATATGAGGCCCTGATAGCATGCCTTTCCTTGGCTATAACTCTTAGTGTTGGCCAGCTCTTAGTGCATACTAATTCAAGGTTGGTAGTGAATCAGATACTGGGGGCATATGAGGATAAGAATAGGAGAATGGCTAAATATCTTGAGAGAGTAAAGTCACTGTTGAAAAGCTTCAGAGAAGTAAAGTTAAAGAGGATACCTCGGCTAGACAATAGCCTAGCTGATGTACTTACAAGACTAGCTTCAACAACTAGGACAAATATCAAAAGAACAGTGCTAGTGGAAATTCTGCTTCGGCTAGCAATTGAAGATGCAGATAGAACACTTATCTCTTGCATAAATATATATAGGGAAACTTCATGGATGTACCCTCTAACCAGATACATTAAAGAGGGGGAGATGCCATAGGAAAATTTTGAAAGGAAGAAGCCGAGGTACAGGGCACTGTCATTGGAGATACTTTGTACAATAACGAGTTCTTACTCCCTTTGCTCAGGTGTGTTAATTCGTTTGAGGTTACATATATCTTGCAAGATGTGCATGAGGGATCTTATGAAGCCACATTGGGGGAAGGTCGTTAGCTAAGAGGATAGTCAGTTAGGGATACTGGTGTCCGACCTTGGCCAAGGATGCTATGGCATATATAAAGAAGTGTGATAAATGCCAGAGGTTCGCCACCATCCCTCACTAACCTCATAAACATCTAACCTCCATTATATATCCATGGACATTTATAGTATGGGGAATCGATTTGGTAGGACCCCTGCCTAGGGCAATCAATAATTATCGATACTTGATCATAGCGATCGATTATTTTTCAAAATGGGTGGAGGCGGAGCTAATGATCACAATTACCAAACAGAAGAACTTCCATTTCATCTAGAAGAACATCATATACAGGTATGGTCTCCCCAACACCCTCATCTTAGATAACTGGACTCAATTCAAGAATGTTTCCCTGGAGAAATACTAGGAAAGAGTTGGGATCAAATAATTCTTTTCTACCCTAGGCCAACCTAAGGCTAATGGGCACACTGAGGTAACAAATCGAACAATCCTGGACGGGATCAAGAAAAAACTCAAAGAGGCAAAAGGAAGATGGGTTGAAGAAGGATATGCTGTACTGTGGGCTTACAGGACGATAGCAAAAAATCCTATGAGGGAAACCCCCTTCATGTTGGCGTATGGTTCAGAAGCCGTCATCCCCACTAAAATTGGGTTTCCTACTCACAAAATCCAGATGTATGATCCTCAGAGAAATATGGAATAAAGGAGACTCGATCTCGACTTGATTGAGGAAAAAAGAGAAGATGCTGAGATAAGACAAGCAACTTACTAGTAGAGGATAACCAGGTTTTACAATCAGAGGGTAAAGGAAAGGCCGATAGCTGTGGGAGACCTAGTCCTAAAAAAGTCATGGAAAAAACCTAACAAGATTCACCCAAATTGGCATGGGCCATATAGGGTCACCGATGAAGTTGTCCCACGAACCTATAGGCTAGAGAACCTTAAAGGGGAACCCTTTTCAAACCCCTGGAACGTAGATCATTTGAATAAATATTACCAATGATGTTATAGTTGATGTCCTATTTGTTCACAATTGTAATGAATGTATTATTTCAAAGAAAATTTGGAATGTAATGAGAATATTCTATTGGCCCCTCATCTTGTTGTTTGTCAATTTAGATATTTGTTAGGGTAATTCATGATTAAGCTACAAAACATCATTCGTGGTGAAGTAGGCTCAAATGCTCTTCGGTGATACAACAGCATGGATGGGGACACCCTCATGCATATATTATTAATAACATCGAGGGGCCTTTAGTCTTCAAAACATCATTTATTTGGTGGATTTTCTCCCTCGGCTAGGATAAGGATGAATGGTAGGGACGAACCTCCACTCACTCCCAAGAAAGATGAGGGAGGACTTATGTTAAAAAACGTCATTAATTTGGTGGATTATCTCCCTCGGTTAGGATGAGGGTGAATGGTAGGGATGACCCTCCACTCACTCCCAAGAAAGACGAGGGAGGACTTATATTTGAAAACATCATTAATTTGGTAGATTATCTCCCTCGTCTAGGATGAGGGTGAATGGTAGGGATGACCCTCCACTCAATCCCAAGAAAGACGAGGGAGGACTTATGTTTGATAACGTCATTAATTTGGTGGACCATCTCTCTCGGCTAGGATGAGGGTGAATGGTAGGGATGACCCTCCACTCACTCCCAAGAAAGACGAGGGAGGACTTATATTTGAAAATATCATTAATTTGGTGGATCATCTCCCTCGACTAGGATGAGGGTGAATGGTAGGGATGACCTTCCACTCACTCCCAAGAAAGACGAGGGAAGACTTATGTTGAAAAACATCGTTAACTTGGTGGATCATCTCCCTCGGCTAGGATGAGGGTGAATGGCAGGGATGACCCTCCACTCACTCCCAAGAAAGATGATGGAGGACTTATGTTTGAAAACATCATTAATTTGGTGAATCATCTCCCTCGGCTAGGATGAGGGTGAATGGTAGGGACGACCCTCCACTCACTCCCAAGAAAAATAAGGGAGGACTTATGTTTGAAAACATCATTAATTTGGTGGATTATATCCCTCGGCTAGGATGAGGGTGAATGGTAGGGACGACTCTCCACTCACTCCCAAGAAAGACGAGGGAGGAATTGTATTAACTTGGAAGATGGATAGCAAAAATTACAAAAATGACGGAATAAAAGACCAAATGGAAGGGAAGAGCATTTTCATTAAAAAATAGAAAGGGTTACAATACATTATATCCAAAAGATGGCGTAAAACAAAATTACATTAAGAGGGTATAGGTCACAGACGACCACCCTAAAGAGTTGTCTCAGAGGGTAAAATCTCAACACCATCATTAGACAAGGCATTGTCAGCAGCATTGGCAGCCGACCGACCCTTCGATGTTCGAGTTCCCTTAACAGCCATCTGAGACTCCACGTGGGATAGAGCCTCAACCATCAAGGGGCCTTCCAATTCTGCAGCTTCTAAAGAAGGGCGAATGGCTAACACTGCGTCAACAAACTTCAAGACGACCCACCGATAGGCAATCTTAATCCCCCTCTCCAAGTACTCAAGGTTAAAGCCTTGGAATTCATCAGAGAGCTTGTATGACTCCACAACATCAGTCCCAGCCCTTTGAACAACTGCATCAAGGTCTGAATATATTTCATTGCCTGATTGGTCAAAGACTTGTCCTTGTCCATGAGAAGGTTATCCTTTTGCTTCAGCTTCTCATCATGTTCTTTTTGAATCTCACCAAGAACCCTAGAGTGATTGACCTTCACACCCTCCAGCTCTTTCGTAAGATTTTCCAAACCAGTCTTCAAGTTAGCGTCACTTTGAATAGCTCTCTCAGCCCTTAAGATTTTGGATAATTCCCAGCCATCCATTTCATGGTCGAGGTAAAGGCGCAGACAGACTGAAAAAGACGAGAGAGAAGTTAGTGATGAAAGGACGAGGGTCTAGTTGATATTGGTGAATTAAAATTGAAGGGATGAGAGAATTACCTAGGCCAAACTGTGAATCCCAAAGTCGTAGACTCTGGGTGGGGGCATCTTAGCCAAGAAGTTATAATCAGAGGATGACGGAGCAGAGAACATGGAGACCTTGGCATCTTTCATGTGGGCAATCAGAGAGGGGGGGTTGGCCTTTAGCATGGTCAGATGGGTCTAGAAGGCATCCAAAGATGAAAAAAAACTCGTCCCCTCAGTGTGTGTATTTGGGGCCTCCACCCTCACCCTCGTAGGGGCATCAGGATGACCATCAACAAGAGCTTTCGTCTCCTTCCTCTTTCACGAAACCTCAGGGGTTAGCCCCACGGCAGTCGGCCCCTGAGGAGTTGTTTTCTTCTAGATTTGTTGAGGCTGCTTGCCCTTTTTCTTTCTGAGACCAACCAATAGACTTGGGGCAGACATCTCCCAAGTGAATCAGATGTGTTTGGAGGTCGATCTGTAAAAGTAAGATGAAAAGTCAGATGACAAAAGTAAAGGGGGAGCACTTAAAAGAAATTAAAACAAAAAGTACCTCACATAATTCTGTCAAAGGGACGACCCTCAAACCAACTTCTTTGAGGAGACGAGGGGTCATTAAATCTTCAAATTGGGTAATTTCACCCTCCTTCCCCTGCTCCCTCAGATAGTCAGCTATAGCTCTTTCGTCTAAGCTAAGTCCAGGGTCTGACCTTGCTTTCATGGAGGGGTTGGACCATGCTAGAGAGACCCTCGGGCTATCTTCTGAAGGTTCAAACTTAGGGGGAATTCCCAATCCCCAGAGATAAAGGAAAATCTCTTCTTCCAGTCGTGGTTTGAAGTTTGTGCAATGTGGAGAAGTTTCTTGTCAGACCTCTTATCCCCTAGATAGAAGTACCTAGGTTGTTTGGATGGGGAGGTTATGTTATAATAGGCCAAGAACAGACTAACCGAGGGATCATCAGTGAATGTGTTCTTCCAGAGAGAAATGTAGCCGAGGATGATCCTCTATGAGTTAGGAGGAAGTTGGGTAGGAGAAACCAAAAGGGCAGAGAGTATAGATACGATGGCAGGATGAAGAGGCAACCTGACGTAGACCTTAACATCTGCTTACATAGAAATTTCTCCCTCTCGTCCATGGAAGACCTTCTCATCTTCATATGGAATCCTCATAGTGACATTGGGTTTAACATCGAAGGAGTGTCTCCATAGTAAGAGATCATGGTCCTTAACGGACGAGATGAAAGACGAGGCTGCTGAGGTGTCAACATCATTGTTGATGTAAAAAATTAAATTATCTCTAATTATTCAATCACAGATAAAATAAATAAGACAAAAGAATTTTTAAAGTGGTTCAGCCTTAAAAGAATGGCCTACGTCCACTGTTTTTGGTTATTGCTGACTGTTTGGGAATTCTCGATAACAGGTTTTTACCAAGAAATTTGAGTCCCCTTACAATGGGGATGATACAATGTATTTAGCCTTGAGGCTGTACATGCAAGTGAATATTACATAGCTGTCCTATAGGCGTGTACATCTGTATGATAATAATCAACATTTAATGCGCATTCAATCCTCTTAATTATCCGGTCATTAATGCTTTTGTACGAGATGCAGCTCAGATCGCCTAAGCTGCTCGCATCGCCTAAGTAGTTAGGTATCCATGAGTTGCTCGGTGCAGTAAAGTTCCTCGGAGAGAACCTACTACTCGGAGTATCTGAGTTGGTCGGGGAGGTTGAGTTCCTCGAAGTCAAGGTGTTGTTCAGAAATGTTTGTTAGTGACATGTATACAGACACCTTTCTCCACTTAACCGAGCCACGTCAGCAGACTAAATTTGGTATCAACAGAAGCCCTCAATGTTTCACAGTTCGAGGTTGAGGAGTGTGGAACATTCTTCTCGAAATATGGCGGGATTAAATGGTGATCCTGAATTTTAGGAGTGTTTTCTTTATATTTATTTTTCTTTTCAAATTCATAGAATCAGACTTTTCAAATTTTTCTAACTGCTTCGATCTCCGCGCCCTTTTTGCCCTTTTAGCCGCCGGTAGCGCAAACGTCTCTCTTTGTAATCATTATTTTTACCCCTTCCCAAGGTAAGGTATTTAAGCGTTGCAAAAAATCCTATCGTCCCTTCACTTTTTCAAATCTGTATCTTTGAGTTATCCATTTCTTCTCTATCTTGTGCGTTCATTCCTTCCATTGTTCGTTGTCAACTGATCCATCTTTTTTCTGTAAGATCTTCTTCCTTCTTTTTTATTTCCTTTATTCATCATGGTTTACCTTGTTGAGTCGCTTGATAAATTTCGTTCTGATTTCTCTATTCCTTCATGGGTCGTTTTGGAAGAACTTTCTGAACCTTCAGATTATTTTCATTTGACTGAGGGACATTGGCTCCCCTGTCTCTTTGTAGCTGAATGTGGCTTTTCTTTTCCTCTATACCCCTTATGTCTGGAATTTTGTCAATATTTTGATGTGGTACCTGCAAAAATAGCCCCCAATACATGGAGAATAGTTAATAGAGTCCATAGATTAAATCAGATTCATGGAACTCGCATAGGAATTTCTGAAATTATGTTTTGCTATAGATGGGCTGTCAGTGACAATACTTTTTATTTGAAAACTAAGTTTTTAAATAGGGCTTTTGTCGTCAATCTCCCAGATGCCAACAGGGATTACTTCGAACATGGTGTAGTTATGAAAAATTGGCAACATGCTCCACTAATTGGCAATGATGTGTATCAGGGTCCTAGATGTCCTCCCTATGGCAATGGGATAGGTTATTTTTACTTTATTTTTGAAATTATGCTTTCTTTGTGTTTGATAAAATGTGTCACTGATATTTTAATTTCATTTATTTGCAGTTGACAGCAAAAGAAGGTCTCCAAAAGAGACATAAGTTAATTTAAAGCATCTGAAACTTATCTGGGGTTTGCATCAGACTGTCGCTGACGAATATATCAGATCAGCTTCATACTTGTTGCAGTACAAGAGTTACACCTCATCTTTTACTGCTCGTCCAGTGATAAGTGATAGAGAACCAGTACCAGCTTCTGAAAGTTCTTCTACTGAATCACATATTCCTCTTAGTGACAGAATGAAGAGAAGAAGAGCTCCTGCCCTCTTCGAGAAATCTGGCTCTATTGCTGGAGAGGCAAAGAAAAGCAAGCAGGATGTCCCAGAAGGGACAGGACAAATTGTTGCACCTCCTCCAGCTGCTACTGTGAAGGTTGCCGAGAAGCCCCCTGTGGCTCCAGGAAAAATTGCAGCTATTTCCCCTCCAAGCGAGGTTGTAATTATATCACCAACCAAGACGACATCCTTGTTCGAGAATGTTTCTGCTCCCACGAGGAAGTTGAAGAAGAGCTCCTCGGTCAATTTGGTTGAATCCATCTCTCAGCCTCCAACTACTGGTAGTGGTGTTCCCACTTTCGTTGCTCCGAGCTCTACCATGAGCTCGGTGAAGTCTTGGATCATCCCCGAGATCCAAGGTATTGAAGAAAATCTCTCCCAGGATAGGGTCACCACTTTGGCAGCTCAGCACATTGCCTCAGTAAGTATTGCTAATCTAAATTTTCATTTTTCAATGTTATGTACTTGCACTGACTTACAGTTATTTCCTTTTTCCAGTTGGTAACTTGCTTTAATACTATTCTGAAGAAGGATGAAGCCATCAAGTCGTCCATCTCCTTGGGTGGTGTAGAGGAGGCTTTTGTGGGTCTGACGCAGTCTTTAAAGGATTCTCGTCAGAAGTATGTCGATGATAAAGATGCTTGGGAGAAGAAGCTTAACTCCATCGAGCAGGAGAGGGATCAGGCTGTTGAAGTCTCCAAGGGGTTGGAGAAGAAAATAAAAGGCTTGGAGAAGAAAAACAAAGAGCTTGAGGGGAAGCTCCAACATGCTGGAGAGTTTGAAAACAAACTTAGATCTGCCGAGGAAGAGCTAAGTAGACTTCGTGACGCTGGTCGTCAGAAGAAAGAGGCAGAAAAGAAATTGAAAGCTGCCGAGGAACTTTTGTCAGAGAAGCTTTCCTCAGAGAAGGTGAAAAGGAAACTAGCTGTGAAGAAGTCCTTCAGTGCTGGCTGGGACAAAGGTTGGAATAAGGGTTTGGCTGCCATGGTCTCACAAATGGAGTATGACAGCCTTAAATATTTCAGGGATGGTTGGGTGGCTGCTCTGACAGAGATGAATGTCGATGAGAACTCCGATCTATTTCAGCAACACATTCCTGGCCCCCCTCCTACTCCCGAGGAAGAAGAAGAGGACGAAGCTGCCTCCGAGGAAACTTTTATGATGGTTGGGGATCAGGTCCCTACTATTGAACTTCGCTACGAACAGCCCCAACCAACTATTACTCTTATCGAGCAGCTTCAATCAACCAACATTTCAGCCGAGTAGCTTCCAGCATCCACCGAATAACCTTCTCTGCCATTCGAGCAACCTACCTCCTCGTCCCAGCCTCCCGAGAAAGTTTTAGGAGACAAGGAGAAGGTGTATCGTTGTTCGGACTTTTTCTCTTTGCTTATTTTTTTCAAATATAACTCTGAACTATATACTTCTCTTTTATGATGCAATAAAATTTGAGATTTTGATTGTTCATACTGTTGCTTCTCTTCTTCTTGCTCTGTTTGCACTCTTATTGATTCTTGATATCTCTTCCTTTTACTAGTTTATGGCCAGGATGGATTTGTTATCAACTCATGATATAAAATTGTTGAGACAATGCAATGAATACTTCAAAGCTGGTCATACAGATATGACTGAAGCTCAAATTATTGATATCCTCGGTCCAGATGCTTCAGAGAGAGCAGTTGAAGCCTACCAGTATTTAAAGTGTCTGCTCGACCGGGCAGTGGCTAATAATGTAGCATATTATGAGATGATTGAAGACCTCCAGGGCACTCTCGAGGAGCTTCAACAACAATACAAGGAATCTACAGCCCTTTTGCACTAGGGATATGAGAAGAAGTATCAGCATCTAAGTGCTGATAAAGGATATGATAGATTGTTTGCTGCTTACGATATAAAGGAAAGAACTTTAAAGACCGAGGTTGAAGAGCACAGGCAGATAGCTAAGTTGCTGGAGCAGGAAAACAATAATCTGCGAGGAGAGATATCTCAGCTGAAATCTGCAGCCTCTACCTCGGGAGCCTTGGTCCCTGTCAACGATGAGGGTTTTTATTTCTTAGAGGTCGAAAATGCCAATCTAAGAGACGAATTGGAAACCTTGAAGAGAACTGGGGCCTCTACCTCTGCTAACGGACGAGCAAGAGCTTCTCGAGGACGAGCAAGGGCTGCTCGGCTTACTATTGAAGAATAAAGAACTCAATCAGCTTTGGAGAATCAGGCCTTCTAGTTAATGGCAAAGAATCAAGCATTAGCTGAGATGTCCAAGAAGATTCTGAATCTGGACGAGCAGCTTTCTGCACAAAAGTCTGCCTTGGAGAGTAAAGAATTTTTAACGAAGAACCTCCACGAGCAACTGGAGAGGTTAACCTATCAATTCCACAAGCAGCCCAGGGAATTCTGGATGGCTAGTTATAATGAAGCCCTCTACCATCTAGATGATCGGATCTAACATGCAAATAATGTGGGTTACAAGCAAGGATGGTTGAATGCCTTGGGCGTGCTGCAGTTGGAACAAGGTCACTATTTGTGGGATTACTATGACCCTGGGTTGCTCGATTTACCGGTGCCACTTTTCAAACTGGATATGAGCTGGATTCCTACTCGGGCCATTCCTCAATGTCTGATTTCAAAGTATCTCGGTGACTATAGCCTTCATTCCAACTTTGATATATCTCGCCCGGAGCACCTTCTTGATCGGCCATCTGTGATGAACATTAGGATGCTCAAAGATATTAATTTCATAAATTCCCCCTATGCTTTAGACGATCCTCCTGCTGGCGAAGAACCTGTTTCAAAGGCAGAGGGGAAGAAACCAATAGAATAGGAATCTTGATGTAATAATTTTTTAAATATGTATTTCATTCTCAATGGACTTAATGAAAAACTTCTAGTTTTCTTTGCAATTTGTCATTGTCTTTGGAAATATTTTGTAAGACATTTCTTTTATTTACTAATGAATGTGCATGTATATCTGTTAAAAAGATAGAAATATTTTGTGTTATTTGCCGACCAACTAAAGTTGGTGAAAACTTATTGTTGACTATCTTGAATTGATGATAATCATCTGACGACCAACCAGAGTTGGTGATATTTCATTTTTTGACCAACTATGTTAGTAATTTAAAATGCCATAAATATCAAGAAATTTACCACTTTTTAATTTTAAGCCTTGAAATGATTTTCATTTGTTTAAACAACTGCTTCCGACCAACCGGAGTTGGTGTTTTTAGTTCTCGTCCAACCTTAGTTGGTAAATTTTTTATTCCTGACCAACCTTAGTTGGTGGATTTTCTTCCCAACCAACCGGAGTTGGTATTTCTGGGAAATTTTTTCTTCCCAACCAACCGGAGTTGGTATTTCTGGGAATTTTTTTTATTCCCGACCAACTTATAGTTGATGGATTTTTTTTCCAACCAACCGGAGTTGGTATTTCTGGGAAATTTTTTTTATTCCCGACCAACTTATAGTTGATGGATTTTCTTCCCAACCAACCGGAGTTGGTATTTCTGGGAATTTTTTTATTCTTGATGCGTAGTGTGTAGCACTAGTACTCCGAAAAATTTTCAACAAAAGGAGAGAATTGGGCAAAACATCCACAACTTTTATTTATATTGAAGAAAACTGCATTACATAGGAATCCCCAACTACTGATAATATTTGCGAAGATGCTCTGCGTTTTATGCATTCTTGAACTCCTCCCCTTCTAAAGTTTCAATTCTATATGTCCCTGGTCGAACAACCTCTGTTATTCTGTAGGGCCCATGCCAGTTAGCTTCCAGTTTATTGTGCTTTTGAATTACTTTCTTTAACACATAGTCCCCTTCTTTCAGGTCGCACTTCTTCACTCTCTTGTTGTAAAATAAAACTGTTCGTTGCTGGTATGCAGCATTCCTGATGGCTGCTTCTTCTCTAACTTTCTCGAGCATGTCCAAGTCTAACCTTCTCATCAAGTTGCTGACAGGGGAATTGAAATTCAACACTCTGTGTGTTGGGAGGCCCAACTCGGCAGGTATAACAGCTTCACTACCAAATGCCAACATATATGGAGATTCTCCTGTTGCTACTCGGGGAGTAGTACGATAAGCCCATAGTACAAAATGTAGCTCGTTGATCCAATTTGCCTTTGCATAATTTAATCTTTTCTTCAAGCCATTCAGCAGCGTTCTGTTCATCACTTCAGTTTGCCCATTGCTCTGGGGTTGGCTTGGTGCAGAGTGGGTTTTTAATATGTTCGACTGATGACAATATGCAGCGAACTCCTCGTTGTCAAATTGTGTTCCATGGTCGGTGATGAATGCATGGGGAAGACCATATCTACAGATGATATTCTTCCAAATAAATTGGTACACCTTTTCGTACGTCATGTCGACAAGAGGCTCGGCTTCCACCCACTTAGTAAAGTAATCCACTGCGACGACGAGATATTTAAACCTTCCTATGGTCATTGGAAGTGGCCCAACCAAGTCAATTCCCCACATGGCAAATGGCCAAGGGGAAGTAATGGGTGTCAATAATGCTTGGGGAGTTCTTCGGATGGTGGAGAAGCGTTGACATTTGTCACATTTTTTGGCATAGGCTATGCAATCAGCCCTCATTATCGACCAATAGTATCCCTGCGTCATTATCCTTTGCAGAAGTGTTCGACCTGCTACATGGGCTCCACAAGACCCTTCATGGACTTCTTCGATCAAGTCTTTCACCTCGGCGGTATATACACATCTCTATAAGCCAGCTATAATTCCTCGTCTATATAGAACACCATTGGTCAATACATAACGAGCAGCTTTAAACTTTAGTTTCTTGGCTGCGAGTTTATCAGTTGGCAAATACCCCTCTTCAATATATGCCCTGATAGGATCCATCCAAGATGGTCCTAAATCAAGGGTAATAAAGTTCATCATCAGATCTTCATCTATTCTCCGACTAGACAAGACTTCAATTGGGATTGTTCTTCGTAGCTCGATGCGTGTGGCGGATGCTAAATGAGCTAAGGCATCTGGTCTGACATTCTCCAATCTTGGTATTGTAATTATCTTCAGTTCCATCAGACTTGATAAAATCTCCATCGCTTTTGCATGATACCTGATCATTAACTCTCCTTTGGCTGCATATACTCCCAGTATTTGATTTACAATTAACTACGAGTCACTGAATACAATAACTTGCTCTGCCCCCATGGTTTTTTCCAGATTAAGACCTGCAATTATAGCTTCATATTCAGCCTCATTATTAGAAGCCTTGAATTGAAAGCGCAGAGCATACTCCATATCGACCTCATCCGAGCTGTTTAAAATAATCCCTGCCCCACAGCCTGTAGTGCAAGATGAGCCATCCACATATAGGTTCCATATAGGTACCTCGTCTTCAAATTTTTGATTGGACAGAGTTCCTCAGTGAAACATTTGCTGCTTCCTTTTGTCCTCCTCTAGCGCTTCTTGCTGCTCGTCGACCATCTTCTCTTGGTTGCCGACCAACTTCTCTTACTCGTCGACCAATTTCTTTTGTTCGTCGACTAACGTAAGTTGATCGGGGTTTAAATTTGATGATCCTGTAACATCCACAGGTTGGTCGGTATCCAGTTTTTGCTCCTCGGATGTATTAGGATAGGTGAACTCTGTTATAAAATCTGCTACTGCCTGCCCTTTTAGTGACGATTTAGGCACATAAATTATATCATATTCACCAAGTTCTATTGCCCAATACATCAATCTTCCTGATTTTTTTGTTTATGAAGAGCTTGCCTCAATGGCATATCGGTATACACGACTATGGTATGAGCCTGGAAGTATGGCCTCATTCTTCTACTTGCTTCGATCAGCGCCAATGCCAACTTTTCCAGTCTTGGATATCTAATCTCTGCTCCTCGGAAGGCCTTACTAGTGTAATAAATTAGTTTTTGCACTACATCCTCCACTCTTATTAATGCCGAGCTAACTGCATTTTTTGAAACTGCCAGATATAAGTACAATCTTTCTCCCATCACTGGCCTGGACAATAGTGGAGGTGCTCCCAGATATTTCTTCAACTCTTGAAAGGCTTTCTCTTATTCTTTATTCCATTCAAACGTTTTTCGGAGTGTTTTGAAGAATGGAAGGCATCTATCAGTCGCTCGTGATACAAATCTGTTAAGTGATGCAACTCGCCCTGTGAGACTTTGTACTTCCTTCTTCGTCGTTGGAGATCGCAGCCCTAATAGAGCTTTGATCTTTTTAGGGTTTTCTTCAAAACCTCGTTGGTTGATAATATACCGAAGGAACATGTCTTCTCGTACTCCGAATATGCACTTTGTGGGATTCAACTTCATTTGATATTTATCTAGTTGATCAAAGGTCTGGCCTAAGTCAATTAGATGGTCAGCTGCTCTCTTGCTCTTCGTCAGCATATCATCAACATAAAATTCCATATTGCAACTAATTTGTTCTGCAAACACTTTGTTCATCAGCCGCTGATAGGTTGCACCTGCATTTTTCAAACCAAAAGGCATAACATTATAATAATAAGTTCCCCTAGGGGTAATGAAAGAGGTACTCTCCCTGTCTTCAGGTTTTATTTTAATCTGGTTGTAACCAGAATAAGCATCCATGAAGCTCAACAACTCGTGTCCCGAGGTAGCATCCACTAATTGATCAATTCGGGGTAAAGGAAAATGATCCTTCAGGCATGCCTTGTTAAGGTCGGTAAAGTATACACACATCCTCCATTTGTTGTTTTTCTTCTTCACCATTACTACATTTTCCAACCAGTCTGGATATTTGACATCGTCAATAAAGCAAGCTTTCTGGAGCTTCTCGACCTCCTCTTGTATGGCTTGGTTTTTCTCGGGGCTGAACACTCTTCGTCTTTGCTTCACTGGCTTGATCTCTTTATTCACATTGAGCTCGTGACATAAAAAATTTGGATCTATTCCTGGCATATCCTCATGACTCCAAGAAAAAGTTTATTTTCTGCTTTTTAGGAAAACTATCAATTCCTATTTTAGTGAGGCATCTAACGACGAACCTATCTGAGTTGTTTGTTCCGGGTGTTCTTCGTCCAGAATGATATTTTCAGTAGCTTCCACCACCTGACCTTTCACGAGATACGACCCGTCTCTAGGATCCAATGTTTTAATCTCTGCACCTTCATCCACTTAGTAGGTAGTAGTCTTTTTCCTAGATTCCTCCAGTTCTTCCTGCTCAGCAGATGAGTAGTAACATTCACGAGCTACTTTCTGGTCACCCTTTACAACTCCTACTCCAAAATTGGTTGGAAATTTCAGGCATTGATGTACCGTAGATGGTATTGCTTCGAACTTCTTCAATCCTACCCTTCCCATAATGATATTGTAAGCTGACTGGACATTCTTATCCATCACAAAGAAACATACTCTTTCTGTTCGATAAGCGGGCCATGTGCCGATGAACATATCCAACTTGATCATCCAAAGTGGAAAACTTTCTCGCCAGCAAACCCAAGGAGGGGCCTGTGATAAGGTTCCAACTGAGACAACTTCAGATTTAAACTATCGAAGCATGAGTAGAACATGATATCCGTCGAGCTACCATTATCCACCAGTACTCTTGAGATTATTACTTCCTTCATCCTCATTTTGATCACCAGTGGATCATCATGAGGATATAGTACACCTGCGAGGTCGTTCTTGGAGAAATCAATGACCAATTTTTCTTTGTTCACCTTCCTCGAGCGATCATCCTCAGCTAGATTTATTCGCTGAATGTATGAACAAGCTTGAGCTTCATTGAGGTAATCTTTCCTTTCCGCAGTAAGGTCCCCACCTCCTGCATCTCCACCTGTAATAACGTTACAATTAAATGATCCAAAACGAATTGAAAATACCTCACGTTTAGACTGTCTTGGTTTCTTAGGGAGATCAGGGTCGTCTTCTGGATCATCTTCATGATCTCTTTTCTTATTTTCTTCTGATCGATGAGGAGATCTATACCTCTGTCTTGCTCGGTCGTTGCTTTTTCTTTCATTTCTTCGATCAACACACTTGGTCAGCTTTCCTCGTCTGATGAGTGCTTCGATTTCATTCTACAGAGCTATGAAATTTTTGGTTGTGTGACCATGGTCTTTATGGAACTCGCAATATTTAGCCTTATTCCTCTTGTCAGGATCTGACTTCATTTTCTCAGGCCAGTTTAGTTTCCCGCTGTTCTTGATCTCTTCCAGGACATGGTTTATGTCTACTTTCAAAGGAGTATAATTTTTAAATTTCTTCAATACTTCCCATGATGGCATTGTTTTTGACTGCTTGTCACCACCATTGTTCTTATGTTCTTTCTTCTTAGCCTTATCAACCTCCACCTTGGTCTCTTTGGTGTCCATGTTCTTCTTTGCAGCCATAGCCTCCTCGGCATTCATGATCTTGGCCGCTTTTGCCATTAGTTCTGACATGGTTCTGGGTGGATCTTTGTCCAAAGTGTAGTACAATTTATTGGGCAACAATCCACTCATCAAAGCTGTAATTGTTATTTTTTCCTCGTAATCAATAACTTCAAGCTTCTCGTTATTGAAACGAGTTATGTAATCCCTGGTGGTCTCACCTGTTTTTGTCTAACACTTAACAAATGTGCAACTCGTTTAACTGGTTTTGCTCCAAAATAGAAATTTCCAATAAAGAGCTCGGCCAATTGAAAGAAAGTTGATATCTTCCCTCGAGGAAGATTATTGTACCATATTTGTGCAGATCCGGTAAGAGTTCCCGAAAATGCCCTGCATCTCATCTCGTCTGGCACGGCATAAATGTCGGCAACAGCTTGGTATTGTTCTATATGAAGGACATGGTCAGTTTTTCCATCATATTTAGGGGTCACAACAGGTGCTTTGAACTTCGATGGTGTGGGAAAATCCACAATTGCCTGTATAAAAGGCGTCCCTTGGACAAAAGTTCTTTGTAGAGAATTCTTGGCCTTAACCATTTCCCCTAATCTATCCTACAACCTTTGAATAAAGCCTTTCCATGCATCCTTTCCCTCCTCGGGCCTATTGGTTCGAGCAATTGATCGTGTCGAAGTCGCTTCCTGGGATCTATCTTGTCGAGCAACTGGTTGTGATTGGGCAGAACCCTCTCTTAGATCAGATGGTCGTCAAAAGTTTCTCGACACAGCCTTAGGAGGACTTTTATTCTTCCTAGGGCCCAATCGATCAAAAGGAGAGATTCAATCCTCCATCGGTATGATAATAATCAGCATTTAATGCACATTCAATCCTCTTAATTATCCGGTCATTAATGCTTTTGTACGAGATGTAGCTCGGACCGCCTAAGCTGCTCGGTATCCATGAGTTGCTCGGTGCAGTAAAGTTCCTCGGAGAGCACCTACTGCTCGGAGTATCTGAGTTGGTCGGGGAGGTTGAGTTCCTCGAAGTCAAGGTGTTGTTCAGAAATGTTTGTTAGTGCCATGTATATTGACACGTGTCTCCACTTAACTGAGCCACGTCAGCAGACTAAATTTGGTATCAACAATCATTATTTAAATTCTCACTCTTGTCCTCGACCTCACTACCCTCGTCCTCATTTCTCTCGTCCCCAGCTCCATCTGCCCCATCATTATCAAAGGGTGGGGGGCCATCTGGAAAGGTGGTTTGAAGTTCAAGGGGGGGCATAGTTGTCACAGGGACAACCTCAGGGTCAAATGTTCCCTCAGCTTGTTTATTTGGGGGATTGTTTAATGGGTCATATCTTCCATAGGTGCCGACACTAAAAGAAGACGACACTCTTGTTTGTTTATCCATTTCTTCCTGGCTCTGAATCTCAGTTTGATGACAAGGAGACCCAAAAGGCTTAGAGGGTGAAGGCAGAATTGTGGCTAATAGAATGGGGAAAATGGGTCGTACCCAGATAGGATCGGCCCTACGTCTAACCTTGTTCTCCTCTTCGACCCTCCTAATCTCTGTAAAGCACCTATCTCTCAGAGTGGGAAACTCCTCGACCAATCTATAAAGCCTTTGGAGCATTAAGAGGACGACCCCAAACTTAAGAATTTTTCAACCAACTCACATACAAGTTAAACATTTGACTAAGTTGACTTTAAGATTAAACTTAGAGAAATGAAGAGTTTTGGGGAAGAACAACTAAGAATACAAGGAATAAATCACACCGAAGAAAACGACTGGAGGTTCACCGGAACGCTTAAAAAGCTGAGTTTTATTTACAGAGCAACCATGCGAAACCTAAAAAAACCCCTAATACTAACCGCCTCTCACCTAGAAACACCAAATAATGGTGGATTCATTGGTCGAGAAAAGAAAAACTAACCGAAAAATGCGTAAAACTTAAACTAAGCAAAAATCATTGATGTACTTGAAAAGAATGGCAGGGAAATTACCTGGAAAGAAGGTTAAAGCTGGATTAAGCTTGGAAGTCTTGTGAGTAGGCAGGAATGGCAGTTAACTGCTAAAGCTAGAGAGAGAGTGCGTGTGCACGAAAAAGAAAACATAAGAGAGAGATATAGTGTGTTGTTTGAAAATTCTTAAATATCTATCATTATTGGGCCCAATAACCAAGGCGGTGCACATCCCACGAGAAAAATCATCATTAGGGTACAATATTCAAAGTGTATTGTGAAATCGTCATTTCTGGGAAACATAGCACTATGATTGACACCTGATTAACGTCAATCAACTTACCAAGTGTCACTCACCAGCTTTGCAACTTATTAAATCAACATCCAAAGACAATATTACCCTGATCCACCTCAACATCATCGATGGCTAAGGGCTAGGGGTGATTAATATACCAAAATATACCCCCGGCCAACCGAGGGTAGACTCATCTAGGATGAGGGCTCAACCTTTCACCATCTAGGGGTCATACTGAAGGTAGGGGCCCAATAGCCCCAGGCCCCGTCGAACTGAAGCCTCGGCCCGGCTTAACAACCGGGTAGGATGGCCGATTTACCGACTGGATGACCCTCCACTGGTCGACAGTGTCAGTTTGGGAATCAAAACTTCTACAATACTAGCCTCGGTCTGTGGTAGCCTCGTCAAGGCCGAGGGTGACACCTTCATGGCGCATGGTTTGGGAGACACGTAGTACAGTGCGCGTGGGACTCATATATAACATGGACGAAACCGTTATAACAAGATCATTCCCTCACGTGAGGTAATATTATGTCATCATTATCTACAGGCGGCCCAGCCAGGTGTCAACAAGGGATTAGCTAAACCATCATTACATGCTCATTTCATGCTTGGGGGGTACACTACACCCCCTAAGCCCTATATACTTGTCATCTTCAACCTTGCAAAGGGATCAATAATTGTAACCCTAGTTGAAAATTTGTTTGTACACACAATAGAGAGAAAAAGCTTGTACATTGTATCCGAGGCCTTTAGTGCCCATATTTAGTGGATCAGACACTCACAGTGGATGTAGGCCTGATTGGCTGAACCACTATACATAATTGTCTTCATACCTCTTCTACTCACCTCCTTCTATATACATATACATATACATATACATATACATATATAGCTTTATTGCTGCCATTATTGCTACTGTTTGAGCCTTATCACCTCTTTATCTGGTGTTGCTGTTCTAAGCATCATCAATGACCGTCATGGGAGTCCCAATTTTTTGAAATTGGCTAGTTGACATTTGTTTTGGGATTAAAAATGGAACTAAGGTCGGGAAAGCTAAAAAAATAATCGTGTGGCTCGGATAGAGGTACATACACTAAACATTATAAAGTAACTTTTAGGAAGTGGCGTGTCTCATCGGGCTCCTGGTTTTTAAAATTGACTAGTAAGCATTTTCTTTAGGGTTAAAATGGGATTTAGGGGTGAAAACTGAAGATAACAATCGTGTTACTTCTTTTGTGGAATAACAACACTAAGTATACATTCTTTTGTGGAATATGCTTAGTTACTTATTTAGCTTCAACTTCGTGTTACATCTTTGTGTGGGTGTTAATTTTACTCTAATTAATTAAACTTTGGTCTGTTAATATAGTCAAATAAATGGGTTATCGAGTAATCAAATTATTATCAAATTTGAAAAATATTTCCATTGACAGCACATTTGATCTTTTTACCTTTTACTTATGCAATATGTCTGGGTTTATTATCAGTATTCTATTAACGAATATTTTGTGAACTTGTTTTGAATTTTTATTTGATTTGTGATTGGGTCTATTTTGAAGAAGTATCAATTCGTGATTTGATATATGTTGATTTTGAAGGATTCCGATATCATTATTTTGCTTCATGTTCTATCTCATCCAGTTATTCATGCTAACTGGTAGAAATCAATAATTATTTTTCACTTTGTAATTTATAGAAATTTTGGTGTCAAAATTAAATTACACAAATTGGGGTTGCATTTTCCAAACATTGAATTGCAAAAAGTTCAATGTTGTTAGATTGTAGTTATCGGTACTATGCTAATTAATGTTCTATGAATTTTGTTTTATGAACATTTTTTTATAGTTTAATACTTCTTTGGACAATATATATGGTTATGCTTCCAATTTTCTGTGGTTCATTATATGAGGGTTGGATAAGAATGCATGTTCATTTTATTCCAGCACCAAGCAATCGCATGATACCCTGGGAGCACTTGGTTATTATGCATTTATTTGGATTATAATTACAAGTATCATATAGATAGATAGATTTCATCATTATGTTACTTAATGGATCGTCATGGGAGGAACCATAATGTGAGTTGACAAATACTCTTGCACAATAGTCTTAATATTAGTATTAATACACCGTATTTTGAGGAACTTGAAGGACTTAGGACAATCATCAGTAACTATTTAATTAAGATCAAGAAGGGACTGTAATATGAATAATTTATGTGAAGGTGGGACACGTAAGATTTAGTGAAGTCCAAGATCCATTGGGTGTTGACTAAACCCCTATTTAACTTTCTAAATATAATATAATATAATTGACCCTATTATTAGCCCACATAAATATAGATCTAGAGAAGCCTAAATCCATTAGAGAACTACCTGAAATCATGTCATTGAAGTCTTGAATGGAATGAAAATCAAGGTTATTTCCTCTAATTTTTTCATCATTATTTGCAACCACATTAATGTCTCCTTAACCAACATGGAGTGGGAATTGTTGTGAGTCACCAGACCTTCTAATCTACATCATAATTATATCCTTTCAACAGAATAACACTTAAAATACCAATCACAATGAAAATATTTCTATTCACTTATAATTAGGTTTTCTGATCTTTTAGTTTTGCTGGATCATTTGGTCATTGCATTTTTTATTGTTGTTGTTTATGATGGTTTGATGTTGTACTTTAACATTTGTGTAGTTTTTGGCCTTTTGCTATATGACATGGATATTGAATCGGCTTACAATTTATATACTGGGAATGTGATTCGAAGAATAATAAATGGCATTTTATCTTAGAATAATGAATGCGGTATGATTATGATAAACAATTACATTTGCACTCTTCTCTTAGTGTTTAGGTGCATATACATTGCTGGTGATAGTTTGATTTGTCTTTTAATAGTAGTATGGATTGATATATTTAAACATGGGAACAAAAGCTTCAGACACATCATTTTCCACAGATGGTTTTTAGGGACAGTGCATTGGTTCTTAAGCACATCAGTACTAATCATTTTTAAATGCATAAAGTTTGTTTACCTTTTTATGTGTACTTAATTATTAGGAGCTGATTATAAATGTGTCACAATTATTCACATGTTTGATTTTTTTATAGAATCTGAAGCAAGTGTGCATCCTAAGCGATACCTGTTAAT
Source organism: Sambucus nigra (assembly GCA_949130495.1). NCBI lineage: Eukaryota > Viridiplantae > Streptophyta > Magnoliopsida > Dipsacales > Adoxaceae > Sambucus > Sambucus nigra. Next base: position 137,953,682 of record OX422209.1, on the reverse strand, counting down.
TGATTGAGACCAGTGGGGGTTTAAACAAACAAAGAACACGGGTATTTTTTCGAGCATGTGTTTCTGCATATACAAAATGTATTGTGGGCATTCTGAGGTGATGCTCATATTCATCATCGGTTACCAATTTTGTGAATAAGTTATAGGGTAATTTTAATCTTAAAGTTTCACTTATGGTTCCATTAGTTCACTAGAAAACATGTTAACTCACTTATGCAGTCTTGGTTTTTAGTTTTACTAAATTTACGAGTGACATTTGCTTGCTAAACTAACCCCAGTGCTGGGATAGTTTTATCCACTACTAATGAAATAAATCAAGTTCCAACTATGAACTATTTGGAAGTCTGAGATCTTATTTATTCAACTGTTTTCATAAATTAACAGTTTCTATTGGGTTTCTGACCTGAAAAGTTTCTACATTCGAGACTATCAAAACACAATCATAATTTGATACTTTTAATCCGTGCATTCACTCTCACATACAAGTGTACAATTAATTAAGTGGTACAATGGCTACAAGTGGTACTATTTTTAAGTTAGATTAGATCAGAACTCGTCTATTTTTATTAGGTTACGAAGTTAGGTTTGATCTGAACTCGTTTATTTTTATTAGGTTTATAACTTTGAACAGATATCGAACTATATTACAATGAAGGTTAGATTATTAGTTTTGATTTAGAACATATATCGTGTTTGTAACTTTGTATTAGGTTTTGATTTAGAACAAATTTCTTTTCAAAACAGGTATCATGTCTGTAACTTTGTATTGCGTTTTGTTTTATTTGTATTGGTTATTGTTTCAAACTGTTAGCTGTGTTCAAATTATATATTTTCAGAAAATTTTCAAACACCCAAGTTTTTTAGGCTCGAACTACTTGGAAAATTAAGTTTATATAATTTGAATCAGTAGGTCAGTAATCAAATTATATAGTTTCAGAAATCTGTTTAGTAATTTCTTTTAAATTCTTTGTTTAGAAATATGTTCAGTAATTTCTTTTGAATTCTTTATTCAGAAATTCTTTGTTTATCAATCTCGGCTTCAAAATAAGAGGACTGTTTAGCAATTCTTTGAATTCTTTGTTTAGCAATTCCCACATCAATGATTGAATTTTGTCCTAATTTTTTTTGGAACTGAAAACCAACAAAAACCAAACCGAGATCCATCGGTTCAGTTCGGTTCTATACACATTTCGGTTCAATTATGAATAGTCAAATCTAAGAGTCGTCTTTGGTTTCAGATTTACTTGAATAAACATCTTGTTGGGAGTATAATACAAATTATCATTTGCAAGTTCTAATTGGTAGTTAATCAAGCCCTATTTGTTAATTTATATGAATGTTTTTATATATTATTTACGGGTGTATATCATGCTCAAAATTATAAACAACACTAGTTATCTGCTTTTAATTTTAACTTTATCTTCAAACGATAACAATTACATTTTATTGTTTTCAGGTATACACATGGCATACCCGGCATACGTAGTATTCAATGGCCTAAATCCAGGTGTTTATACTTCGTTACAAGCAACACAAATACAAGTCAATGGATACCGAGGAGCCACATATAAAAAATGAGTCCATTGAACTTGCTCAGCAGGCGTACTCCGAGTACACAAAGGATGATGTCACCACATCAATACCCCCCACGATCCATATACCTAGACTTTACGAAGCATATCCACCGTTCGGTGAACCTTGGTCTATGTTTATGATGATTTGTTACATGCTTGTGACATTTCATATCATTGAAGTGTTATGCCGTTATTTTTTTAGTTTTTTTTCCGATTTTCATTTTGTATTTGGCGCCCAAGATGGGTTCGTTGGATGTCTTAAGTTTAATCAAGTTTTATGTGTACATGATATTTGGAATGTTCGAATTATATATGAAATGTTGAATTTATTCAGACTTTATAAATGTCCGTGTTAATATTTGTCACATATTTATGGCATTTTATCTTAGTAATGACACAAAAAATATAACTATATTTTCTGAAAATATATTAATATTTTGTGAAAAATATAATGATATTTATAAATATTAATAAGAGTCACAAATTTGTCACTACTGTCAATTTTGCGACTGCTAACAATAGTCACAAATATTTAATTTGTGGCTGCTGTTAGCAGTTACAAATATTTAATTTGTGACTCCTAACAGTAGTCACAAATATTATATTCATAACTGCCAGCAACAATTACAAATTGGGAGTGGTCATTATTGTTATAACCATCCTAGGGGTTATAAAATTTTTTGACTGCTGTTTGGAGTTATAATTTTTCTTTTGTCACCCCCTAAATTATAACGGTAAATAGGAGTTACAAAGGTCATTTTGTGACTGCTAATAGCAGTCACAAATCTCCTATTTTGGTATAGTGTTATAAAAGCCATTTAAAAATCTCCAAAATATAAACGTGAATATTATGAACTCCAATTAAACATTATACCTTTAACGTGGAGATAGTGGAGACCGGTTGAAGATGCACTACGCACGTTGAGTGATGATGTGTGTGTGTTGAAGACGTGTGCTGCTAGAGATTTGGATAATGGACGTCAAATATGAAAGTGTGAAGACGTGCCAACTGAAGTAGTATGTAATGGTATACGCCATATTAATCGTGATCTAGGACAATACAGAAATTCCTAGATTCTAAACAGACATTTATAAAATCATGTCCTTATAGATGGCCTTGGTCATATTCATACCTAAATCAACAACAGCCGGTTTAAACCAAAAGCAAGTGGACATGATTGAAATGGAGAGACATTATGACAGTCCAATCAATTTGTTCTATGGCTAAATATTGTAATGGAGACATAACGGGTACGTAAGGTTGATTGCTTTTAGGCGAAATTCAGATTATCTTCTGTCAAAATGGTGAGAATTCATCCGTGGCTCTCCTACTTCATGGAAAATAGTTATAATCACTCCATTTTTCAAATTTTGTGGTGCTTAATTGCCTATTTGTTTTATCGGAATAATATTGTTCAATGTGACACATGCTTCAAGTTTATCCACCTCCAAAGAATTAGATTCCATGAAAATTGGAAAAATAAGTAAATTTCTCACCAACTTTTCTCCCTTTCAACTTTTTTTTTTAGTTTTTTTGGCGCTAGTCTTATCTCATAAGATTTTTTTAGACTCTCATCCCATATGTTTTTAAAATTGTATTTAGTCCTATAACCACTCAAAATTGTCCATAACTACTTTGTAACTGTCTATCTTCCTTTCTGCAGAGAATATCCATAATAGTTATAATATGACCTATAACTAAACAAATAAAGACACAAAAATGAATACAAATCCTCCCCCCCCCCCCCCCCCCCCCCCAACCCACCAAAAAAAAAAATATATTGTCATGGACTATTTAAATTTTTTGTTCCAACTTTCTAACCGAACGTACTTAAGTGAACTTTTCACCAAACCACGTATCTCATTTTCCACATTCGTTTTAGGTTCTCAATCTGTTTGTCAATTATTTTACAACTTTGTAATCAAATGGAACCTATGAGAAGGTATTTTATCATAGATGTTACCTGTTATTTGATGGATTTTGTGATCCATATTTTTTTAACCATCTGAAGCAGAGAGTCTTGACTATCCAAAGGAGAAGGAGTAATGATATAGGGACTCATTATTTGGACTCAATTTTTCGATTCAATGATGTGTTATCATCACAGTGAATAATTTGTGTGGGTCAGATGAGTTCCATCAAAAACATGATCCAATGCACTGATGACAAAATTGAGTCGAAAAACTAAAAACTGCATCTCTCCAAAGAGAAATTATTTTATTATTTGTGCCGTCTCAGTAAGTACATGTTTTCTATATATACATCATTTCAGTATAAATCAAATTCCAGGCAGAGTCTTCAATTCCGTGTATTTGCACTAGACGCCCTCATGTGATATATGTGAAGTTATAACAAATATTACAAGTTGATTATTTTGACTTGCACTCAGGTGGTAGAACTTTATATCTTGATGTATCTTTACAGTATGAGTAAAACATGTGCTTCCTTCTCGCCCACTCTAATCCCATCATCTGTTGATTTGATAGCTTGACAAACTCTTCTCCCTCCACAGGGTCCAAGCTTGAAAGGCCATTCTTGGAACATAAAGGGGCCGACTCCATCTCGTGCATTACGCAACCCTCCATTTCCAATCCTCCAAATGATGCCTTAAAAGGCCCATAATTGTAATTAACTGCGTATTTTCCCCCACGCGTGGCCCACTCTGATCCATCCCATATTGTTGCATAAACGGACATGGGCTTTGATGGATAAACAGAAGAGATGGCTTCATTATGGATAACTTCTCTTACAGGTATATTGTCTACTAGAAACCTGCATTCGTTCATCAACATCAGAGAGACTAAAAATGAATGGGATAATTACAGTCATCACCCCTGAGTTTTGATTTAATCCCACTGATTTTTCCTATGTTGTGGGAAATAACAATAACCTCTCCTCAATTTTGGTTCAGCATCAATGACCTCCCTTAACATTTGAGTTTGTATTATAATAGTGATCTCTCCTCGATTTATGAAAATCTCCTTGAAATATATATATTACGTAAGGAGATTCTTTCTACGTTAAGATTGATCCCCTTGCAAAAGATTTGTCCAAATTAATGGAGGATCGAAAATTTTTTGAAACACCGGGGAGATCTGTGGGGACTCTAATTGTCCCTCAAGAAAAAAGATACTTAGAGCATCCACAATGGGATGCTAACTGCCAACAAAATTTATATGTTTACAAATTCGGATTTTGTTCGTCTATTTGTAGTGGTTCTTCAAATACACAAATTGGTTGCAGAATTTGCAAAGGTTCCTACGAACTTCTAAAAAAATTTGTAGGAAATATTATTAACACAATAAAAATTAACAACAAAGTTTATTTAGATTCCTACAAACTATATTAATTCGTAAAAATTTCCTACGAACTAATATAGTTCATAAGAACTTTTGACCCAAACCCTTTTATCATTCTTTATCATTCACCATTGTAACTGCACAACCTTCACGAAAGGCATCTCACCTTTTTTATTTGCAAATATACTTGATCTTGCATCCTCCACTAGAGATGCTCTTAGGCCTATTTTCCTTTAGTTTGGAATATTTTTAATCTAATAGTTGAAAAATATTTTACTTTCACCCAGATGTAAAATATTTCACCCCTAACTAAACGGAGCCGTACACAAACTCTCATAATCTTACACTGTATGATGATTGTTCCACAGGATGCTGTATTGGTGGAACTGTGCCGTGGGGTCGAACCAGAGATAGAACTTCTCTTCTCTTCCAGTTTTGACGCTTCCATTTCCGTATATATTTGTTTGCACCACCCATTCTTTTCTCCTCTCATGGCCAAGCAATTCGAAGTCAATCTCATCATGGTTATGTGGAAAAAGATCTGCATTTGACAACTGAATACAGGAGAGAAATATGTTTTAGGTAACTTAATCGATCAGATCATTATTATTGCATTCACATGTACTTGTTTGATGCATGAACTTGGTTAATGTAGTCAGTCATATACATCTGTCGGCATTGAATGCATAATTATCATGCCAGCTAACAACCGCAAACATAAGTTTATTATATTGATAAAAGGTCGTATCAGTGTATAAGGTTCGATAGAGTTTATGAGATGCAGATGTCGGCTGACCTTATTCATATGGAGAACGTGGTGGATCCACCGTAGGACCAACTGGGGCGGCCGCCCCGATTGAGATTTTGAAAAAAAATAATAATACAGGGTTAGTCATTTGGTAAAAATTTAGGGATTTTTTTGGTAAACCTAATAAAGAATCCGTCCGTCCGCCTCTTTTCTCATTCTCTTCTCTCCCGCCTCTGTCGAAAAATCCATCCCCTCTCCTCTTATCTTCCTCTTCCACCCCTGCGTGTTCACCCTCTCTTCTCTCCTCTCTCCCGACACCGACAAGGCAAAACAGTAACCCCTTTTCATTTCATCCACGATCACGATTCACGAGGGAAGCAGTAACAGTTTAAGCAGTTTAACAGAGGGAGCAACACATTCATTCCTTAACAGTATGTTGATTTTTCAATATTTGATATTAGTTAGTATACTGAATTTTTTTTAATATCTGATATTAGCACAACACAAGTTCACCCCTTTTAATTAGTTTAATTGTTAGTATAGTATGCTGAATTTTTTCAATATCCAAAATTATTGTTGTTCGAGTTGTTGCTAAAAAATAATTTGTTCCCCAAATTAGTATGCTGAAATTTTAATATGTCCCCAAAATTAGTTGTTGTTACTGAAATTTGTATTAAACTTTAATTTTAATTAGTAGTTGTTAAAAAATGTTGGTTTATTACGTAGGGTTAAAAATGAGTGAATATTAATGACAAGATTTTTAGGGTTAAAAATTGCAAAACAAATAAAATTAAACCAAAAAAATTCGCCTCGGGGCTCCGCCACCCAACCCCAGAATTGATAAAAAAATCCCGCACCCACAGTCCGAAAATCCTGGGTCCGCCACTTATTGTTAATAATGATTGAGAGTGCTTGTTTGAGCATTATAAAACTATAATTTGTATAAAACTCAAAATAACCCCCAAAAAATCACCTCGGGAGCTCCCCCACCGAACTCCCGGGCCTTGTCAGAAATTTTTGTCTCACTTGACTCAAATTCCTGGATCCGCCACTTCATAGAGCGCCTGCTCCCATGTCTCAAACTCGAGAGCTAACTATAGCTTGGACGAGGGCACTTGCCATCGCATCATGGTACGCCTTCTAATTTTATTATATTGATGATTGATTAAAATAATTTCTCATGCATGTTATGTATATATCATGAATAGAAAGATAAAGTTATATTGATTTTAGATTTTGAAAAGTTTCATGTTATGGACAAATAATACGCACATATATTATTGCAGACACACAATTACATCATCTTCTATATTTATCAAAGGAATAAGAACTAACATAGAAGGCTACTACTACTCCTGATGTAAAACCAGCAGGAAGCTTTATTGCAGTACTGAAAAACCCATAGTAGTATTTGTTCTTTGAGGCCAATCCAGACCCTGTAAACAAAAAAGAATGGGAAAGAACTATTAAAACATGACAATACGTCCACAGAAAGTTTAAACGATAGATATAAGCCATTAATTGTGGAGGATATTACCTGAAGACTTGTCCAAAATGAGATCAACATTGGACCCGTTATTAATCAAATGGATATTTAACCCCCCAAAAGTTTGGGAGAATCCCTGGTTAACCAAGACATGACTGAAACGGTCCGTTAAACGCTCAACGTTTGGCGGTGTGTAAACTGCACCACGTGACGAAACCACAACTGCTGTGCTGAACATTAAGAGGCTTAGTAGGAGTACTTTGTTTTGCAAAAAAGTCATCTTTGATTAGATAGAGATGAAGAAAAGGTTTGTGAAATTTAGGCTTATATATATGGTAGGACTTGGTTTAAAGGGTCCTTAATCTTTTGCTTAGTTGTTGCAAGCTGTATATCATGATTGGATCATAAGGTCGAAAATGATGATTTGAAATTCATGTGGCAAGAGTATAAAATGTTTGGGAAAATCGCTTGGTTCCGTATCCAAGTGGAGATTCAAGAAGTGAACATTTACTTAAAATGTTGATGGGGCTTTGTACCTGCAAGATTCTTTCGATGTCCCATTCCTAGTATTTGGCTTGGTCCATACATTGTCATAGGCAAATTTTGGTTTATATTGGTGTAATGCCTGTAAAGGGCTGGTAGAAAGGCAAAGAAAAGAACAGTTGGACACCACCCAATCTTTTGGAGTCACTCTCATATTTGGCTCAATTCAAGCTGTATATGGGTTGTCCAAATAACTCTTGATGGTGAGGTTCCATTTTCTCTTTAATTTTTTTTATACATTTATTTTTAACATTAGGTGGTTCACTATTTCAGATCGCGAGATGCTTCAGAACTATTAGATTTGCTTTGGTACTTCAGATATATTTTCCAAGGTAAATACACTCCAGCAATAAAGAAATATTTAGTAAGAATATATAATGAGATTGTGATTAACTTGATTAGTATAATGAAGATTGTGATCAAAATATGATCGTTATAATGAGATTGTGTTCAAAGCTGATCAGTACAATGAGATTCTTGAGATTGTGATACAAATTAATTAGTTTTCTTGGCTATTATTGTAGTGGTGTTTGTTATGGCAAACATAAGTTGATTACTTATTGAAGCTATTATTGTAGTAGACTAGTCGTAGTGATTGTTCTAAAAACACACGCACGTGAAGTAATAATTTAATATAAGGTAGTTGCCGAAAAAATAAGTGTGATAAGAAAGTGATTGGATTATTGACCCAAAATATATTGAGTTTGGAGGGCAACTAGGTCCAAGCTATAGTTCGGCGATAATGAACTTCCCCTCACTGGTATGGCCCCCCCTTATTAACGGCTGGGGACCCACACAATGGTTCATTTACAGTAGCCGCCCTAATACAAGTAAAAGGCAAATAATATTCTGGAATTATATTTGCATTTGGCCATGATAGTGAAAGCATTTTTGGCTTTGAACAGTTGTGTATTGATTTGTTTAAAAAGTTGATAATGATATATTTTGTTTTGATGAGTTAGGCTGAACAGAAGTGGAGCAGTGGGTCTGGATTCAGTAAATAAGTTTGATAATGAAACAGCCTAATGGGATAAAAGAATAATTTGATTTTACTACTATCTAATTTTTTAATTTCTCTTAATCCAAGTTTTTTTTAGCCTACCCCCAATTAAGCACATTTGCTCCCCTCCCCTCTGTGGTTAGCATGCCGAACACCATTGAGACACCACCAACCCGCCATTCCGACCACACTGTGAGATGTATATATGTACCAGTGAGGACTAAAATGAAAGAAAAAGATATTGATGCTTCGTTACAATGTTTAGCTCCATGGTTAAATAAGGAAGAATCTATGTATAATCATAATTTGCATATTGATAAAAAATCTGAAAATGATATTAGTAAAATAAGTACTACTTTAAATGGTTTAACTGATATAGTTTTTGTAATTTTTATAAATGATTAAATGAATGGGTATCTATTGTTAAAAAGGCAAAGGCCACCCAAGCATTATCCTCAAATGCACAATCTAAACCAAGATTTGTGTACGTTGTATTTAGTGGACACCAACCAGGCATTTACCACAATTGGTACCAATATCATAACCAAATAAATGGTTATCCAGGTGCATGTCACCAGAAATATAACAATATCCAAGAAACTATAACAGCTTGGGAGAATTGGATGAAACAGTTGGCACTCCCCAATTTAGTTTACCAATTTTCAAGACTTCAGACAAAAGAAAGCATTCTTAACACTGAATAACCCAGGAATCCCCTATGAGTTGTATGAACCCTTGAATGAAACTTGGAAATTTCATCTTACAGAAAAAAGAAAAGATTTCAGAAAAAATCTAAGCACCCTCGCCGAAAAAATTGTTAAACAAACAGTAGTTCTAGATCAACTAAAATCTCTTAATATTCAAGTTTTAAAACAATTAAACTATGAAAATGAGAATTTTTCTCTTGAAAAAATCAATATTTTTCTAGGAGTAGCAGAACTGTTGCAAAATGACATTTCTGATAAAATTTTCACTACAATTCGAAGAATTTGTTTATTTGAAAAAGCAAAATAACTTCCAAGACAATTATTCTAATTAGAAATGTTTTCAAAAATTGAAGACTAGGATGAAAAGATAAAAAATCCCTTAATTTATTTTGCTGATTATCTCAATCTATATGATGATGTACCAAAACTGCACTTTTTCACGGAAGACAATTGGGGTATTGAACCAATTGAATGCGGATTAGTAAACAAATTAATCTTTCCAACCATTTTACCAGAAAAATTTGAAAATTTACCAATGATGATCAAAACCATGATCAATAATATATTATCTAGAGGGAATCACAGATATACCCAATATTTGTCTTTTCATATCACCAGTTTTATTGGATGGAGGGTTAGAGAAATATTTTACCAACCATATCAAATCTGGGACCTCAGAAAAATTGAGAATTATGAATGGGATGAGATCAACCACAACAACTATGATGATCAACCCCTAGAACATGTGTACAAAATTATATTGGTAAAAAAACATGATCAATATTTCTAATATGGCATCATATTTTTATCGGGAAAATGAAATCAAATTCATGGTGACTAATGGTAGACGATTGTTTGTCACAGACCTTTCCATTAATTATGCCACATCGCTTGAACAATGAGCAGCTGTTAAGGAATTTCTAAATAATTTGAGAAACACAAATAATTTAGATGTTCCTTATGAATCATTAAGTAATGTGGAGGAATATGAGTTAGCCCAACTTCATCCTCACAACCAAAGTCTAATGGATAGCATGTCCTTTGACTCTATCGGTGAAGCTAACATCGCTAATGCCATGGAAGGATAATTACCACATGGAATGACTGCACCAACAATTCAACACACAATATGTGGTCCTCAGAAGAAGAAAGACAAAAGAAATAAATGCAAATAGTATTTACTATTTGAAAAAGTAAATAGTGTTTACTATTCACAAAATAGTCTTTACTATTCACTATTCACTATTCACCTTTTGTAAATCCGCTGAAAAGCCGCTCACGTGTTTTTTCTTCCTCTTTTCTTCTTATCTATTAGTCAATGAATTGTAGGAATGCTTGGCGTCCGGGACTATAAAAGGAGCTCTCTCCTATAATAAGGAAGATAATCTTGGATTTCGTATTAATTGGGTATTAAGACAAATATCCGATAAGTGTATTGAAATAAAAGCAAAAAAGCAAGTCAAAAATCAAATCACCAAGTCACAAGCTGGGTATAAATGTTGTGAGAATTTTTTTTTAAAGAGAATTGGAAGATAGGATGTAATCCACCTGCTAGACTTTTCAAAAATTCTCGAAAACGAAAATTTAAATGGCAACCTTGGAAAAAGAAATCAACTTTTTCGAAAAATAAAAAATATATTAGAAAAAAGAAATTTTCTAAAAAACAACTTCCAAAATAGAAATGTAAATGTTATATATGTAATGAAGATTTGGATCATCAATAGATATAAAGAAATTTGATTTTATGTTAAACCAAATAGCTCCATTTACTAAATTGGATTGGACTCCTCCAGGCTCCAATTATAACATTCATAGGATTACTGAATCTTTTGTCTAAGACCAGTATCGCTACAGGTGTATCCATACCTTGTCTAAATAATGCAGTGATGAATATTTGAATAAATTCAATATGAATATATTTTATATTCGGATGTTTTTTCTTCCATATTTTGATTTTGTTTAAATCAAAGATTTTTATATCTGCCGTTTCATCATCCGTTGACCCAGCAATGGTATTGCCGTTAAATTGTTCAAATATTCTTGTTGAGAATAATTTGAATTTAGATAATTTATAGACATCTTCCTTTTTTATGAGTTGTCTTTGGTTATCAATTTCTTGTAATTATTCATTGATAAAAGTTATTTCTTCACCAACAATTTCACGAAGAGTTATTGTTTGTAACTCATTTTTGTTACTTTCTCGTCTTTCTGCAGTATTATACATAAATACAAATTCTTCATCAGATAATTCTGAATCAGATTCTAATTCATATAATATTTCTTCGTTATCAGAAATATCGGTAAAATCATCATCAAAGCATACTTCAAATTCTTGTTCTTCAAGAAATTTTATCACTCTTTTTGCACTTTTCTCTTTTTAGGGCATTCGGGTGCATAGTGACCTTCTTCATTACATATATAACATTTACACTTCTTTTTTGGAAGTTGTTTTTTAGAAAATTTCTTTTTTCTAATATATTTTTATTTTTCAAAAAAAATGATTTGTTTTTCCAAGGTTTCCGTTTAAATTTTCGTTTTCGAGAATTTTTGAAAAGTCTAGGAGGTGGATTATATCCTATCATCCAATTTTCTTTAAAAATTTTATCACAACATTTATACCCGGCTTGTGACCTGGTGATTTGATTTTTGACTTGCTTTTTTGCTTTTATTTCAATACACTTATCGGATATTTGTCTTAATACCCAATTAATACGAAATCCAAGATTATCATCCTTATTGATTTGTTTTAACCAATCAGGACAAGTTTTTAAAGACATTTCATCTGATGGATTTGAGAGTTTGTGGAAAAATTGATCCAGCTAGTAAAGGTTTTCTGGAGGATTAAATTTAAAATAATATTTTTTTATATATTTCAACAAATTCTTCAAATTGACAAATATTACATAATTTGAGTTTAGATAATATGTAATATGCATCTTCTTGGATTCTGGGCTCTCCAGTATATCCAATCATATTTTTTTTAATTAAATCAACAAAACCTTTTAGTATTTCATCAAAAGTTTTGAAATTTTGTAGGAGTTCAGATTTTTGCTGAGTTCCCTTTTCTGATTTTTTCCATTGTTGTAGCCATTGTAGTACATCACCTTGGAGTATTGTTGCAAGGTAGTCTAAATTTTTTTCTTTAAACCATATAATTTTATAATTAGTAATTAATATAAACATGAATTGTGCCCATTCATCTATAGTTTGTTCTTGGTCTTTAAAGGGTACATGCCTTAAATCAAGATAAATACTATATTGAGATATATTATGTTTATTTAAATTATCTCTTCATAAGAAAAAAAGATTTGGTTCTTCTTCCTTAATTCTACTAGTAGATGCTATAGAAATATTGTCGGTTTTAACAAAGCCTTCTTTTTCTTGTGCAGGATTTTGCATAAATTATTTAAAAGCTTCTCAGTTTTGAAATTCCTGAAGTGGTTCTTCAACTTTTCCTTTTCCATCACTGGTGTTTACTACATTAGGTGGATTATCTTCTTCATCAGATGAATATTGATTTAATTCATACTGATGTTGTAATAATTTTTCATGTTCCAAATACATGTTTTGTATTTATTCAATAATTTTATTACGTTCTGAAATATTTAACATTGGATCTTTATGTAGATGTCTTCAATAGTCTAATATTTCACGAATATTTATGTATTTAGTAGAGTTGAATTCTTCAGTTTGAAGGGCTTTAATTTCTTTTGTGCTATAGTACAATCTAGGGATTTTGTTATCTCTTGAATAATTCATTTCAGTTTGTTCTGGATTATTTTGAATATCCATTTTTGTTAATAGATTTTTAATTTTTTTTGTTTATTTTCCTCTTTTAAGTCTAGGTTTGAGACTGTTTCAAGTTGACTGAGTTTCTGATCAACCTTATTTAAGTTGAATTCTATACTATCTAATTTTCTTTCTACATAGTTTTGATTTACGATTTGATATTTTTCAGTTCGTTTTACCCATCCAAAAATTATAAAAGTTAAACCATTTAAAGTAGTACTTATTTTACTAATATTATTTCCAGAGTTTTTATCAATATGTAAACTATGATTATACATAGATTCTTCGTTATTTAATTATGGAGCTAAACATTGTAACGAAGCATTAATATATTTTTCTTCCATTTTAGTCCTCACTGGTACCCAAGACCTCCTATTATATTATTTCAGGTGCCTAAAATCAAGTTTCTTAAAGCCTTTAGCTAACTATAGTTGTAGTTGGTGAAAGGAGTGCGCGTGCGTTAAAATAGAGAGATTATTTAATTAAACTCCATTTTTATCAATTAAGTCCTAAACATGCATCTAGGTGTGATTGAAGATGATAAAATCATGCAAGAACATTCAAACACACACATGTGAGGAAAAATCCCCCGAATGGGCAAAACTTTTTATTTTCACTATAATGTTGTAAGAAACGGTTACACGGATTACAGTAAAAATACAGTGTGACACAGAAATACCCGCATGTGTCGGTTCTGTAGTCGGCGGCTAGAATCTCCCTCGGGAACTCCAGATGAGCAGCAATGAAGAAGGAAGACGGCTTCTCCACAAAGGTTAAACAAACACAAGGTTGTGTTCTTGGGTTGAAAACGGATTCACAAAGATTTGGAAAAGATGTGTGAATCAAAACATGAGTCTTGGGACTAAAAAATATGAAGACTAGATGTATTTGGACCCTCAAAATCGTCTCTCTAAGTCTTGCAAAATAACTCCCCCGAACTTGGCTTTTATGGGGAAACCAATAAAGAGTTTTAATTTTTTGAAACTCTGCCAGCGTATAGGTACCCCGAACCGGTTCGGGTGTACCGAAACTGGTTCGCCCCCCGAACCGATTTGGCTTTCGGTTCGCGAAAATTCTCTTGAAATTGGGATTTAAACACTTAGCATTTTTCCAAAAGATTTTCTCGGAATTTTCTCAATTTTCAAAAGGCCATAACTTCTTCACCGTAGCTCAGATTGAGGTGACGTTTCTTCCAGTGTCTTCGTTACGGTGATATCTTCAACTTTATATTGATCGGACAGCCGTACGGTGGCTTTAAAATTACAAAAATACCCTTGAACTTTCATATCTTGCCTTTTTTCACTATTTTGACTTCTCTTGCGTACCACTTGCAATAAGTCCCTAAAATCATGGAATGTGAAGTCATTAAGGAAGATGTGGGACACATTATGGAGATGTTGAATGCTTGATTCCCAAAATTCAGATTAAGGCCGTCGTGTGAGATCGTGAAGAGACGTGCCAAATGTAACAGCGTACGACACACACAAATATAAGACAACGGACATGAGAAATATGTCCTTACAAATCTACGCTTATGTCTATGCCGGTACATACATAAAAAATCCGAATTATCAAATAACAAATTGCCTATAAAAATCTACCCTTCCATGAACCCAAAACTGAAAAGATACAAATGAATAAGTCTTCATCGTTTGTTCTTCAAATCTTTAAAACTTCAAAGCCTTTCTCATGAGGGTGTGCAATCCAATGATCATCAATGTAGTACCTACACACATGAGATAAAGCAAATACCTAGTGACGTATCGAGTTTGAAATGAGATAAATATAGATACCAATTTATGATGAAAGCATAAGTCAAATCTCAAAACTCCCCCAAAATTCAAACTCCCCCATAAAATGATAATTCTCTCCCCCCCTTTTTATTATGTCCTCAAATAGACAAATGACAAGAATAAATTAAACAAGCAAAGTCGGGGTGTCACCGTATTCAAAACAAGGCATCAATCAAATGGCAAACGTGCACTTGCAAAGAGATACAAAAAATTCTTGACAAACTATTTTTTGAATTTTTCAAATTTTTATACAAAAATAAGATACTAAAAATCACACCATGGATTTAAACTCAAACAACCAAGTCATGGAAATGGAATGTATGGGTGTGGACACATTCGATAGGTAGATAAACTCAATCAATCATATGTGCACGATGCATATGTGTAATCCTAACGAATGAGCATCAAAAGTATCCTTAGGTGTAAAAATTTGTTGAATTTAGATGACATCGTCTTATACAAATCAACAAATCAAAGTCAAAATGATTTCCACCCCAATAACGTCCAAAACAATTTAGCAGATTTTCAAGAATTTCAAGGATGTGCAAACCCGTTGTAATTCTCCAACCAAACTCCTTCAAAAATATTTTCTTTTAGAGGTGTATAAACTAAATTCTCAAACGTTGGAGAATTGGTGCAAAAACCTAAATGACCCATAATTGGCATGAATTTCTTTTTACTGCCTAAAAAATTTTTTGGGCTATTTTAAACCTCTTTGGACCCCGGATAATAAAATTTCTCAATTTTTTAGGTCCAATTTAAACGGCGGCTTAATTGTAAAGGATGCAAAAAACTTTCGTAGCCCTTCACCGTTTTCAAATAAAGCACACAAACTCACAAACGACTCTTATATGCACAAGTTTCTTATAAAAAATTATCGCACTTGGTTTGTTTTAAAAGACATGATTGAAGTGAAAACACCCAACCAACATGTGATTAGACAAGCACAATAATCAAACAAATCCGTGTACGTGTGCAATAAAGAAAAATATGAGTCAAACATGTAGGAAGTAGCACTTAATTATATCTTAATGACTCCAAACATTATAAAGCACAAAGATGCCATGATATATTGTCTCAAAACACTATCAAATAGTCACATGAAAAAAATGGAATGATGTTGTGACTCAGTCATCCTAAGTGTTCATCCATAAACAGTGCAAACAAAAAACAAAAATCTTTTTAGATTTTTCAAAAAATTGATCAAAATAAAATCTTTTTGTGTTTTTTAAAATTTTTTAAAACACAAATCCATACAAAAAGTACATGTCACAACTCTAGCAAACATAAATATCTTGAAACAAAAACTAGCGTATGACAAACATGCAAACACAATCATCTATATGATTTGGCAAGAGAAGAATCATGTGCAAGCAAATGGGAATCAACTTGTCTAAAATCTAGTGCCTCCAAAAGTGATTTCCTAACCCAAATAGATGTGAAACTTCGTGTTGGGGATTTAGAAACCAAGGGAACACTAGACATACACTTCCTAGGACATTTTCTAAGATCAAAACAAAAACGCCTAAGGTGACCTTTCCTACCAAAATATGAACATGTATAAACGGGTGGAACGACACTTATGGGTTGACATTTTCTAACATCCTTGAAATTGGTTGACCCTCTAAAACAAATAATGGTTTTGGATTTAGCACTAGAATCATGAGAACAAGATGAGCCATTACCATCACTATCAAACCTACTCGAGTCTGTCAAATAATTTTTTATCTTCAAAATTTTTGACTCAAGCAAAGAATTAGACTCTTCTAATTTAAGGGACGCCTTTTTCAAATTTTCAACAATTCCTAAAAGGGTATCTCTCTCTCTTTCAATCATAACAAATTTTTTTCTAAGAGTCTCTTCACGTGCCACAAACTCATTGATTAAAATATTTTTGTCATCTTTGGTACAAACACAAACCATCTTCCTCCAATTAATTTTCTAAAAATAGGTCCCTATCATCACTCTCCTTCTTGAACAATTTCAAAGAGACAAAGTCATGGTCCAAGGAAACAAATTTTTCATGATAAAAATCTTTTTGATTTTGAATCATTTGCAAAAGATCTAACGCGGATTTAAAACGAGAATTTTATTTTTCCCAAAAATCAATTGTTTTAGCAAACGTCAAATTCAAATGATTTATATCATCAAAACGCTGACTCGTGTCATCAAAGAGGGGCATCTGATTAGATAAGTGCTACATCGAAAAAATTGCAATTTTTTTTCACAAAACTAATTTTAAAAAAAATCAATATCACACAAATTTTGCGAAAAATAGGAATACGCAGTAAATTAGCCCAACCTGCTCTGATACCAATTTGAAAGGAGTGCGCGTGCGTTCAAATAGACAGATTATTTAATTAAACTCCATTTTTATCAATTAAGTCCAAAACATGCATCTAGGTGTGATTGAAGATGATAAAATCATGCAAGAACATTCAAACACACACATGTGAGGAAAAATCCCCCAAAGGGGCAAAACCTTTTTATTTTCACTATAATGTTGTAAGAAACGGTAACACGGATTACAGTAAAAATACAGAGTGACACAGAAATACCCGCATGTGTCGGTTCTGTAGTCGGCGGCTAGAATCTCCCTCGGGAACTCCAGATGAGCAGCAATGAAGAAGGAAGACGGCTTCTCCACAAAGGTTAAACAAACACAAGGTTGTGTTCTTGGGTTGCAAACGGATTCACAAAGATTTGGAAAAGATGTGTGAATCAAAACATGAGTCTTGGGACTAAAAAATATGAAGACTAGATGTATTTGGACCCTCAAAATCGTCTCTCTAAGTCTTGCAAAATAACTCCCCCGAACTTGGCTTTTATGGGGAAACTAATAAAGAGTTTTAATTTTTTGAAACTCTGCCAGCGTATAGGTACCCCGAACCGGTTTGGGTGTACCGAAACTGGTTCGCCCCCCGAACCGATTTGGCTTTCGGTTCGCGAAAATTCTCTTGAAATTGGGATTTAAACACTTAGCATTTTTCCAAAAGATTTTCTCGGAATTTTCTCCATTTTCAAAAGGCCATAACTTCTTCAGCGTAGCTCAGATTGAGGTGACATTTCTTCCAGTGTCTTCGTTGCGGTGAGCTCTTCAACTTTCCAGTTGATTGGACCTCCGTACGGTGGCTTTAAAATTACAAAAATACCCTTGAACTTTCATATCTTGCCTTTTTTCACTATTTTGACTTCTCTTGCGTACCACTTGCATTAAGTCCCTAAAATCATGGAATGTGAAGTCGTTGAGGAAGACGTGGGACACATGATGGAGATGTTGAATGCTTGATTCCCAGAATTCGGATTGAGGCCGTCGTGTGAGATCGTGAAGAGACGTGCCAAATGTAACGGCGTACGACATACACAAATGTAAGATAACGGACATGAGAAATATGTCCTTACAAATCTCCGCCTATGCCTATGCCGGTACATACATAAAAAATCTGAATTATCAATTAACAAATTGCATATACAAATCTACCCTTCCATGAACCCAAAAATGGAAAGATACAAATGAATAAGTCTTCATCGTTTGTTCTTCAAATCTTTAAAACTTCAAAAATTTTCTCATGAGGGTGTGCAATCCAATGATCATCAATGTAGTACCTACACACATGAGATAAAGCAAATACCTAGTGACGTATCGAGTTTGAAATGAGATAAACATAGATACCAATTTATGATGAAAGCATAAGTCAAATCTCAAAACTCCCCTAAAATTCAAACTCCCCCATAAAATGATAATTCTCTCTCCTGCTTTTTATTATGTCACCAAATAGACAAATGACAAGAATAAATTAAACGAGCAAAGTCAGGGTGTCACCGTATTCAAAACAAGGCATCAATCAAATGTCAAACGTGCACGTGCAAAGAGATACAAAAAATTCTTCACAAACTATTTTTTGAATTTTTCAAAATTTTCATACAAAAATAAGATACTAAAAATCACACCATGGATTTAAACTCAAACAACCAAGTCATGGAAATGGAATGTATGGGTGTGAATACATTCGATAGATAGATAAACTCAATCAATCATATGTGCACGATGCATATGTGTACTCCTAACGAATGAGCATAAAAAGTATCCTTAGGTGTAAAAATTTATTGAATTTAGATGACATCGTCTTATGCAAATCAACAAATCAAAGTCAAAATGATTTCCACCCCAATAATGTCCAAAACAATTTAGCGCATTTTCAAGAATTTCAAGGACGTGAAAACCCGTTTTAATTCTCCAACCAAAGTCCTTCAAAAATATTTTCTTTTAGAGGTGTATAAACTAAATTCTCAAACTTTTGAGAATTGGTGCAAAAACCTAAATGACCCATAATTGGCATGAATTTCTTTTTATTGCCTAAAAATTTTTTCGGGCTCTTTTAAACCTCTTTGGACCCCGAATAATAAAATTCCTCAATTTTTTAGGTTCAATTTAAATGGCGGTATAATCGTAAAGGATAAAAAAAACTTTTGTAGCCCTTCACCGTTTTCAAATAAAGCACACAAACTCACAAACGGCTCTTATATGCACAAGTTTCTTATAAAAAATTATCGCGCTTGGATTGTTTAAAAGACATGATTGAAGTGAAAACACCCAACCAACATGTGATTAGACAAGAACAATAAAAAAAAAAATCCGTGTACGTGTGCAATAAAGAAAAATATGAGTCAAACATGTAGGAAGTAGCACTTAATTACATCTTAATGACTCCAAACATTATAAATAACAAAGATGACATGATATATTGTCTCAAAACACTATCAAATAATCACATGAAAAAAATGGAATGATGTTGTGACTCGGTCATCCTAAGTGTTCATCCTTAAACAGTGCAAACAAAAAACAAAAATCTTTTTAGATTTTTCAAAAATTTTATCAAAATAAAATCTTTTTGTATTTTTCAAAATTTTTTAAAACAAAAATCCATACAAAAAGTACATGTCACAATGCTAGCAAACATAAATACCTTGAAACAAAAACTAGCGTATGACAAACATGCAAACACAATCATCTATATGATATGGCAAGAGAAGAATCATGTGCAAGCAAATGGGAATCAACTTGTCTAAAATTTAGTGCCTTTAAAAGTAATTTCCTAATCGAACTAGATGTGAAACGTCGTGTGTGGGATTTAGAAACCAAGGGAACACTAGACATACACTTCCTAGGACATTTTCTAAGATCAAAACAAAAACGCCTAAGGTGACCTTTCCTACCACAATATGAACATGTATAAACCGGTGGAACGACACCTATGGGTTGACCTTTTCTAACATCCTTGAAATTGGTTGACCCTCTAAAACAAATAATGGTTTTGGCTTTAGCACTAGAAGCATGAGAACAAGATGAACCATTACCATCACTATCAAACCTACTCGAGTCTGTCAAATCAGTTTTTATCTTTAAAATTTTTTACTCAAGCAAAGAATTAGACTCTTCTAATTTAAGGGACGCCTTTTTCAAAATTTTAACAATTCCTAAAAGGGTATCTCTCTCTCTCTCTCTCTTTCAATCATAACAAACTTTTTCCTAAGAGTCTCTTCACTTGCCACAAACTCATTGATTAAAATATTTTTGTCATCTTTGGGACAAACACAAACCATCGAATTTTTAAGGTCCTCCAATTCCTTTTCTAAAAATAGATCCCTATCATTAATCTCCTTCTTGGACAATTTCAAAGAAACAAAGTCCTGGTCCAAGGAAATAAATTTTTCATGATAAAAATCTTTTTGATTTTGAACCGTTTGCAAAAGATCCAATGCGGATTTAAAACGAGAATTTTCTTTTTCCAAAAAATCAATTCTTTTAGCAAACGTCAAATTCAAATGATTTATATCATCAAAACACTGACTCGTGTCATCAAAGTGGGGCATTCGATTAGATAAGTGCTCCATCGGAAAAATTGTAATTTTTTCACAAACTAATTTTAAAAAAATCAATATCACACCAATTTTACGGAAAATAGGAATACGCGGTAAATTAGCACAACCTGCTCTGATACCAATTTGAAAGGAGTGCGCGTGCGTTCAAATAGACATATTACTTAATTAAACTCTATTTTTATCAATTAAGTCCAAAACATGCATCTAGGTGAAATCATGCAAGAACATTCAAACACACACATGTGAGGAAAAATCCCCCAAAGGGGAAAAACCTTTTATTTTCACTATAATGTTGTAAAAAACGGTTACACAGATTACAGTAAAAATACAGTGTGACACAAAAATACCCGCAGGCGTCAGTTCTATCATCGACGGCTAGAATCTCCCTCGGGAACTCCAGATGAGCAGCAATGAAGAAGGAAGACAGCTTCTTCACAAAGGTTGAACAAACACAAGGTTGTGTTCTTGGGTTGCAAACGGATTCACAAAGATTTGACAAAGATGTGTGAATCAAAACATGAGTCTTGGAACTAAAAAATATGAAGACTAGATGTATTTGGACTCTCAAAATCGTCTCTCTAAGTCTTGCAAAATAACTCCCCCGAAGTTGGCTTTTATTGGGAAATCAATAAAGAGTTTTAATTGTTTAAAACTCTGCCAGCGTACAGGTACCCCAAACCGGTTCGGGTGTACCGCGAACCGATTCGCCCCCGAACCGGTTTGGCTTTCAGTTCACGAAAATTCGCTGGAATTTGGGGTTTAAACACTTAGCATTTTTCCAAGAGATTTTCTCAGAATTTTCTCCATTTTCAAAAGGCCATAACTTCTTCACCGTAGCTCGGATTGAGGTACCGTTTCTTACACTATCTTCGTTGCAGTGAACTCTTAAACTTTCCAATTGATTGGACCTCCGGACGGTGGCTGTAAAATTTTGAAAATGCCCTTATACTTTCTTATCTTGCCTTTTTTTACTGTTTTGACTTCTCTTGCGTACCACTTGCATTAAGTCCCTAAAATCATGGAACATGAAGTCGTTGAGGCCGATGTGGGACACATGATGGAGATGTTGAATGCTGGATTCCCGAAATTCGGATTGAGGCCTTCGTGTGAGATGGTTAAGAGACGTGCCAAATGTAATGGCGTACGACATACACAAATGTAAGATAACGGACATGAGAAATATGTGTTTACAGTTGGCGAACATAAATATGGGCTTTGAAACAATAATAGGTATATGGGTTTTATGAGAAACTTAGTGGAAAAATAAAATATTTCTGCTATATTACAAATGTATCACAGTCTGATTAAAAAAGAAATACATAAACATACAACATAAACATTATAGTTAACTTGAATATTGATTCTTATAACAAAGCTTAATTCAAACATAATATTTAATATATACCTTAATAACAAGGCTCAGTGGCTCTGATACCAATTACAAAAGTGCGAAAAGGAAAGCCTTAATATTACAAAGAGAGTGTATTTTAAAGGAAAGTCTTAATATTAAAAAGGGAGTATATTTTACTGGTTATGAAAGGAGAGAGAAGATTGGGTTTTTACAAGTGTGTTACAATTGAAGGAGAGAGCTCCTTTTATAGCCCCGGACGCCAAGCATTCCTACAATTCTATTAACTAATAGATAAGAGGAATAGAGAAAGATAAAACACGTGTGCGGATTTTTAGCCAATTTAGTAAATACTTGTAATACCCCATAATTTTTATGGCTTTTAATTTGGGGATTTATTAAATTTAATTTGAGATTTTAATTTAATATTAATTCAGAAATTATTATTTATAATATTTACTAGTGTGATGAGAGTTAGTAATTATTGAGAATTTGTTAAATATTACTATATGAGTAAAGTAATATGTATAATTGAATTTATTAAAAATTGTCACGAGTGTATAATTGGACAATTGCGGAAATTAAGTCAGGACGCGCCTGTGTCGCGTCCGGATTAAATTATTATTATATAAAGTAAATTAAACTATAAGTTTCTCATATGGTCATTTCGAGTGAGCCAATGTGTCCGTAAGGGTCGAGATAGTCAGAAAAGTATACCCGGGGGTTTAGTTTGGGTCTCAGGGCATTTTTTGGCCTAATTGGCATCCCGAAAGGGTATAATAGTCATTTTTATTTTTGGGTAATTAAACCCACGAATTTCCCTAAGGTATATCAGCCATTTGAGTTAGGATTTTAGGGTTAACAATCACAAAATTCAAGAACGACCATTAGAGAAGAAGGTAGGTTGCTTTCCAAGCAATCCAAGGCCAAGAACTCATCCGTTTACACCGCCACCACCACCAAAACGTAGATCACATGATGAGGAACACAACCGTACCTTTTTCATCCACAAATCAGACTCTTAAATTTCAGGCAAGTATCTATCTTTCTTTTCTTTTAGTTATTGTTTCATCCATGTTATATTAGGATTGTTATATACATGTTCCATAGAAGATTTTGAGGAATTTGAGGATTTAATCGCATGTCTTGGTGGAAATAATTATATTCTGGACATCCCAATCGTATGTTGAGGATAACCCACGAATTGGTATGAGTTTAGGAGTAAGAAATCTGGAAAAGAAATTAAAAGAATGAAAGTTTTATGAAAATTAGGGTTCTTGATAGTTAATACAAATTGTCCCTTTAATTCAATTCCGTTGATGAAATTGTACATGTTTTACGTAGAAAATCATGCATATATGTATATAGAACCAGTAGTAACCTTACCTGGGAGTTTGAGAATTTCAAATGGCGTTTTGGAGAAAATTATTGGTTGAAACCCATAGGTTGAAATTGCAGTTTTTGGGCAAGAACTTCTTGATCAATCGATCGATCCAAGAACATCGATCGATCGATGATCAATCGATCGACCCCTTCTGAAAACTGCAAATTTTTCCCCTTTTTCTTTAATCCGATTTAATTACGTAGGAACTCTTGATTATTATTTATAGAGTATGATGAGTCGTGAGGAGGATCAGTAGGGTCTAAATAGACTACGTTGAATGAAATTTAATATTGGATGAAATAGTGGGTTAATGGGGAATTTTCGGTACACATTAGAGATTGTGAGTAAATTCGTTAATGAATCGAGGGACTCGTGAAAGACTTAGGCCAGAAGGTTATAGATGTTATACCTACAAAATTTATACTTAGCAAGAGAAAATACTTCGAGAGATGAGAAGTAAGTGAGAAGTGAATTCTAAGTGGGAATAAAAGAGATGAATCCCTCATGCGAGATAATTGGGTAAAATTGTACTAAATACGGTTAATAATAATAATTATGGGTCATGGGCGAACCTTATTGGAAAATGTGTATCTATATATGGACGTGTGGCTGTGTACATATATTAAATACTTTATCTGTGTATAATCATACCCGAGCTACTTGCTATCACGGGAGGGTTTCCGCTCCGAGACAGTCTTATCTCGATTGGACCTTTATGGGGGATGTTGACTCATACCCTAGAAGATAGTATCCTTGATACAGGCTATCTGAGAATGATAGTCAGATGGTCCTAAGAGACATGAGGGTATGTGATGACCTCTTAGAGACTTGGAACTATGCTTCGCCTCCATTTTTGTGTGTTTTGTGTTAATACAGTTCGAGAGTGATTCCGAACTAGTATTTCCCCTAGTACAAATGATACGGGGACTTGATAGCAGAGTATGCCAGCACCATAGATTTTATGTGGGGTGTCGATAGTATATATATATATATATATATATATATATATATATATATATATATATATATATATATATATATATATATATTATAGGAGTGACAAATATATATACTTATATTTATGGAAACTTTCTACTGTGCATATAAGTAGTTAAGTAATGAATAAACGCTCCAACTTTATAATAATTGTTTGGGAACTTTGTAACGATAATGTGTGGTCCTAAGTAACGTAAGGAAATGGAAGATATTAATGTTCTAGAATTAAATATCATGGCCTTAGTATTTCTCGAGATAAACTTCATGGAAATAAGTTAAATAGACTTATGAGTTCAGTAGAACAGTAGGCGTGCACACTAGATGAGAGGTGAGAATTCTCAAGAGAGTGTCACATACTATCATGTTGGTTACATTAGCCGGTAAGCATTTTAAATACTTGCTAAACTATTTTTAAACTGTTTTACACTCGGGCTTTGACCTGTTTC
Source organism: Sambucus nigra (assembly GCA_949130495.1). NCBI lineage: Eukaryota > Viridiplantae > Streptophyta > Magnoliopsida > Dipsacales > Adoxaceae > Sambucus > Sambucus nigra. The sequence goes on along the minus strand of OX422209.1, from coordinate 137,928,685 downwards.
CTGTCTTTTCTCTCTTGTATATATATATATGTATGTATTATAGGAGCCCAACTACAGGGGTGTCATGCATAGGTTCTTTGGATTGGACGCGTTGCAGCTTATGTGGGAGTTGCAAGTCTTTGCTTTAGACGACCTCTTTATTGACTCTGTCCCTATTTTAGTTCTTTATAGTTAGGGCATGTGTCGCCCGATTTCCTATCTCGTTTGGATTTATCAGAGATTTATGTTTATTTTATTTTCAGTATTTGGTACTCTTTGGAGTTAACTCTTATCAGGAGGATTTTATTGATAGTTCATAACTTGGTTTGATTTATCTAGATGGTTTAAATTCCTGTGTGATAATTGTCATCCTTATTATTTTTGTGGCACTTAAACTGTTGATTATTAAAAAGGTTTTCATATTGGAATTTAAATAAAATGGAAATAAGGTTTTGTAAGGACACAAGTCTCCGATTGAGTCTCAATGTAGTGTTGGCTCAATTCTGGACAAAAACATTTGAGTCATAGGATAGTGTTCATGTTTATCCATTCAAGCTTATGACGTGTTTGTTGAAGACGTAGCGGCCAAGATTAAAGCTTCATAAAATGTCGAGTTTGTTGTGCCTCGTTTCTACGTCAACAACATGTGTTCCGTTTGCTCCTAAGGTATGAATGCATTACATAATTATATAGGAGCCTGGAACAATTTTAATTGGGTGAATTTTTTATTTTAATTTGGTGGTTATTTTCAGAAGATTTATTTAAAATTTTAAAATAAAGTTTCTGGGCTAAAATCAAAATTTTAAGCTTTCTATTTTTTCGTTTCGAAATTGTCATTTGAATGAGTTTTTCGTTCGAACGAGAATTTCGTTCGAACGAGGTTTGATAATGAGTTCCCTGTTTGGCCACTAGAATATCGTTCGAATTGTCGTTCGAACGAGAATGATGTTCGAATGAGAATTCTGACGATTTTACTAACTACTTTACATTTTATCCACTAGAACTTCATAGAAGGGTCGTTCGAACGAGATTTGGCGGGAACAGGTATTGTGGCAGTTTTTTTGACAGTTTTCCCACTTTTCCCACTAACTTTTAACAGACTTAATATGTGTGGGAACTAACCTTTTCAAACCAACTTTTTTATACTACAATCTCAAAGAGAGAGTTTGAGAGAAAAAAAATTCAAAATGACAAGGTTCATGTTTTGAGTGTTTATTTTTTCAAGAAAAATCCTTAAACATTTTTGTTTTCATCATTGGTAAATTTTTAAAATTTTCTGGTAAAATGGTTGGAAAGATTAGTTTGTTTAATAATCCCCATTCATTGGTTTAATATCCCAATTGTCTTCCGTGAAGAAGTGCAGTTTTGGCACATGATCATATAGATTGAGATAATCAGCAAAATGGATTAAGAGATTTTTTATCTTTTGATTCTGGTCTTCAATTTTTGAAAAAAATTCTAATTGGAATAATGGTCTTGGAAGAAGTTGTTTTGTTTTTTCAAATAAACAAATTCGTCGAATTGTATTGAAAATTTTATCAGAAAAGTCATTTTCCAACTGTTCTGCTACTGCTAAAAAAATATTGATTTTTTTAAGAGAAAAATCCTCATTTTCATAGTTTAATTATTTTAAAACTTGAAGACTAAGAGATTTTAGTTGATCTAGAACTGTTGTTTGTTCAATAATTTTTTCAGCAAGGGTGCTTAAGTTTTTTCTAAAATCTTTTCTTTTTTCTGTAAGATGAGATTTTCAAGATTCATTCAAGGGTTCATACAACTCATAGGGTTTCCTGGGTTGTAGAAGTTAGATACTTCAGTGTTAAGAATACTTTATTTTGGCTGAAGCCTTGAAACTTGGTAAACTAAATTGGGGGGTGCCAACTGTTTCATCCAATTCTCTGATACTGTTTTAGCTTCTTGAATAATATTATATTTCTGGTCACATGCACCTGGATAACTGTTTATTTGGTTATGATATTGGTACCAATTGTGGTAAACGCCTGGTTAACGTCCACTAAATATAACGTACTCAAATCTTGGTTTAGATTGTGCATTTGAGGATGATGCTTGGGTGGTCTTTGCCTTTTTAGCAATAGTTTCCCATTCACCTTGTACTTCTTGAGGTTCTTTGTCTCCCATCCCGAAAGAAAAAAACATTCCACTTGTTTAGTGGGTTTGCACAAATATTCCACTTGTTTAGTGGGTTTCCACAAAATTTCTGCTAAGGTAATCTGCAAGAAAATTGTTAGTACCTTTTAAGTGTTCAACTTCAAAGGTATAAATAGCAATTTGATTATACCATTTTAATCTTCTTCCTTTTAAAATATTTCTTTTATTTATAAGGAAGTCTCTAACAGCTTTATTGTCTGTTCTGACAATAAAATCTTCGAGGGGCTAGGAAAATATGGAATTTTTTAATAGAAAGTTTTAATGCTAATAATTCCTTTTCAAAAATAATATAATTAAGTTTATTAGGCTTACATTTACTGGAATTATAACCACATATTAATTCATTTTTTTGAATATTTTTTGGTGTAGGGTTTTTCTTACCACGAATACCAAATATATTGGAAATGGTTTCTTCCCAATATTGTGCTGGAATTTCTTTGAGGACACATCTCCAGCAATTATCTGAAGCATCTATTTCAAGAATTAATTTATCTCCTGATTTAAAAAAATAAACTTTCAGGCAATGATTAAGTATACCTTGTTTGTTTTTTTTTGCTACAAGAGTATCATTTTTATTCCATGTAAAAACATCAATCTTCTTGAGGTTTTCAAGAAGTGGTAATTCCTTTTATGATAATCCTTGTATGAAATTTCTTCCATAATTAAGGATTCCCAAGAAACTTTGCAATTATTTTTTATCCAAAATTTATTCATTAAAATCTCGTATTTTTTAGATTATATGGTCTTGTAATTTAGTCCATCTTGGTTTAAGATTATTCTGAGAAAATTAATTTTTTGTTTTTTCGATTTCAATTTTCTTTTGATATAAAATAATTCCATGTTTTTGGAATTTTTTATAAAGAATTTTTAGATGATGTTGATGTTCTTCAATTGTATTTGAAAAGACAAGAATATCATCTATGTAAACAACACAGAAATATTTAAGATCTTTAAAGATAATATATATCCATCTCTGGAATACCTATGGAACTGTGTTTAGCCCAAAAGGCATAACATTCCATTGATAATGTCCTCTAGGGGTACTAAAGGCTGTCAATGATTTTGATTTTTCAGTTAATTTTAATTGCCAATATCCATATTTACAATCAAATTTACTAAAGATCTTTTTACCTTTAGTTTGATTGATTAATACATCCTTTCTTGGGATGAAGTAACCATCAAATTCTAATTGTTCGTTTAACCATTTATAATTTATGACCATCCTAGATTTTCCTCTAGTGACCTCACTATGTTTTCTTACCATGAAGGCAGGGCTAGAATGCGGGCTTATTTTTTCTTCAATAAGATTAGTTTTCAATAATTCTTTGGTTTGATTATCAAATTCGTCCATGTCTTATCTAGTATATATCATGGGCTTGACTCTTATAATGATATTGGGATCTCTTAATTTGAGATTACAATACCTTGGACTTGTATCTCATAATTTTAACGGGTTTTCACTAAAATTATCTTTTAGAATAGTATAAAGCCAGTGTGTTTCTTCAAGGGATTTTATTGGAGTCATATCTCCTTTCTTAGTAGGAGAAAAGTTTTTCTCACATTTATATTTATGTTGTTGAAGTAGAGGTATTTCTACTGGTTCTTTATTGAGAGTTAAACTGATTGTTCTCTCATCAATATTCATAGGTAAATATTCTGAAGTATTATTACTTAAATAAAATCTCCATGCATTTCAAGAAAGCATAGAATTTTTGGAATAATAAATTTCTTTTCATTAAACCAGATAACTACTTTTTTTTAGCTTTTAAATCAATGAAATTTTGTGTTCCATTGATACCATTTACAACAATAGGATTTTTCATTTTTATCCACTTTTCTGGTGGTAAGGCATTAGGTCTACAAGAACAAATTATTGCTCCTGTATCAATTAATGTGAAAAGACTATATGGTTTGTAGCTGCAAAATTAAAATATCCTAATACATAAGTGTACCTTTTCTTTCCATGGCTTGGTGAAAAGATAATTTCTTCTTTTCATAATTGGAAATGATAAATTTTACTAGATTTTATACTATCTTCTTTTAGATAATTTATGCCAGGTAATATTACTAGATTCTCCTTTTAAAAGGTTTTTTCCAATCATTATCAGGAAAATTCTTTTGCCAATCTGAATGTTTATTTTTAAAATAAACATTATTTCCTGATACTTGCACTTCAACGCTATTTCTTTGTTTTTCAGGTGGTGGTTCCGTTATTTATGGTAGTATGCATTGTTTTGGTATTTCTAAATCTCTCCAATTGATTAATCTTGGTTGTATTACTGAATCAAATGGTCTAGGTTCAAATATTTCTATAATATTTTTATCCACATTTTGTGTATTAGTTTGTGGTAGAATTGTCAATTCATCAATTGTTTTCCAATGTACTGACATATTCCTAGAGGTATCCTTCATACCTATTCCTTTGGTTTGGATTTTTATAATAACAGAAAATTCAATATTTGTATCATCAATACATATAAAAAAATTTGGTTTTATGTTAAACCAAATAGCTCCATTTACTAAATTGGATTGGACTCCTCCAATCATAGCATTCATAGGATTACTAAATCTTTTTTCTAAGACCAGTATTGCTACAGGTGTATCCATACCTTGTTTAAATAATGCATTGATACATATTTGTATAAATCCAATATGAATATATTTTATATTCAGATGTTTTTTCTTCCATCTTTTGATTTTATTTAAATCAAAGATTTGTATATCTGTCGTTTCATCATCAGTTGACCCAACAGTGGTATTGTCGTTAACTTGTTCAAATATTCTTGTTGAGAATAATTTGAATTTAGATAATTTATAGACACCTTCCTTTTTTATGAGTTGTCTTTGGTTATCAATTTCTTGTAACTGTTCGTTGGTAAAAGTTGTCTCTTCACCAACAATTTCACGAAGAGTTATTGTTTATAACTCATTTTCGTTACTTTCTCGTCTTTCTGCAGTATTATACATAAATAAAAATTCTTCATCAGATGATTCCGAATCAGATTCTAATTCATATAATATTTCTTCGTTATCAGAAATATCGGTAAAATCATCACCAAAGCATACTTCAAATTCTTGTTCTTTAAGAAATTTTATCATTTTTTTCGCACTTTTCCCCTTTTTAGGCCATTTGGGTGCATAGTGACCTTCTTCATTACATATATAACATTTATGTGCATATATACACACCAACTTGTGCTAATATTAGTTTGATATTCTCTACATTTTTTAGGTGGCTTCTTCCTTTTATATACTGTAAGGAAATTTTTAAATAAACCTTTGGTTTATTTCCTTTCCCGGAATGTGGTATTTATTAATCCGTTTTTAATAAAGAATACATGTCATATACTGTATAAATGGTTCGTATTCCATATAAAATAAATAATAAAAAGGAGTTAAAATTTCACTTAATCTCAACCTTGATGAACGGTTGATATTAATTGACCTTCGAAATTCAGACCCTCTCTCCACCTATAAATAGATGCATATCGTCCATTAGAAATCATCCCAATTAAAACACATACCTAAAGGTTTATAGGCAAGGAGAGAGAAGCCAAATTCTCATTTAAAGGATTGTTAAGGCGATGACACCGGAGACGCTCGACGACAACGTTCAACAACGGGACTGAATCTATGGCGTCGAAAGGAGGTAAATAAAATTACTCTTTTCACATGTCTATTGACGTGGTTATGATATTGTTCAAAGATATTAGGAATCATGTATAAAATATAACTTACATATACCTGTCAATGAGTTTACAAAGATGCGTATACAAATATAGATTTTTAGCCTTTTGAATCATTTCAATTGTTTCATTAGCCACCACTCCCATTTAAAAAAAATTGTAATGAATTCCATAACCGCAACTATTTTCATGCCTATATAGTTCTTTAGAGAATGACACATACCCCATTTTTGTGGTGGAAGCTTCGATAACTAATATAAAGTAAAATAAAACTTATAATCGGTGACAAATGGATCTTCACAAATAGGACTAAATACCCATTGACCCATACAAATATGAGTATATGCTGCATAAATTTAACTGTGCACATGTGTACAAAATTACAAATCATTTTTTAAAAATTATTCTTTCCATGATTTTTTCCGATAAATTTAAAATTGACGGCGTTCTTTGTATATATTGTCTTCTCTTGGTTGTTATATGGTAGGTTTGAAACTTTTTATACGTTATAAAGTCATTATTTTCATTTGGTTCAATGCTTAAAGCCACATATTAATTGGTTTTAGTCTTAAATGCCAATATTTTTCTTAAAAATAAATTTAAGTTTAATGTCAATGTCAATGTTTCATAAATAATAGAGTACATTATAAAAAAGTATCTTGTTACAGTAAATCTTTCCCCGGTTAATGTCACCTTTTCCTAAGCCCTCTAGCAAACTTTAACAGTCCTTCCATTAGGCTTTAGTGATGTTTCCATTGTTTTGGCAAAAAAAAAAGAAAAAAAAGGATGTTTCCACTGTCCAGACTTCAGTAGCCTCGACCTAATTCCGATAACCTCCGTTGAGACACTAAATTTTTTTTGGCAACCTTATGTAGTTGGCGATGGCGGGAGACATTTATTTTCGATAGCTACAGGTGGATTAGGTGGTGGCATCACTCTACCATTTTAAAAAATATATCGCAAAAGATAAAAGATGATCTTTTTGTAAAATAATATAAGGTGGATTAAATATCAAATGAGTTTTTTTATGGATCATTAAACGTTAATTATCCCTTCTATGATACTCCGTCTGTTGTAAATTAAGAGTCTATTTTCTATTTATGTTTAGATTAAGGATACAATCAATCCATGGTCATGATCAACACATGTTCACTATCATTAGATTTAGTTTATTGATTATGTCCAAGAAAGAAAAATGGACTATTTATTTGGAACAATCCAAAAAGGAATATATAATATAAAAATGACTTTTTTGACTTAAACCCCTAGGGTCAAATGTTTGAAAAAAAATCAAAGGTCAAACATATTTAGTGAGAACCTCGTACTTTTTCGAGTAGATAAAAATACACTTGTTTTGCCTTTTTCTGTATTCTTAGTTTGTCTTTTTTGTATGTAAATTTTAAAAGTAAATATCTCCCAAAATACAAGTATGTTTAAGATAAAATTTATATATTTGGAAAGTGCTCAACGAGATTTATCAAAAGAGTTTCATGAAGGATATATAATTTTGAAATTTGAAATTTTGCAGTACAATTTTCAGCAAGTTTTTCGGTGGTAAAATTTTGCAATGTGAAATTTCTACATTTTGCAATGAGAAATAGTGATAAATTTTCCAGTGAGAAATAGCAGTGTTAAATTTCACATAGTGAATTTTTTTTTTCACATTTCACATTGTATATATTTATATGTATATATATTTATGCGCTTTATATATATCATGTATGTATGTGTGTGTCTCTGTGTATATATATATATATGCGGGGTCTCGTGCGGATCTAGTTTGCGGACCAGGTACCGTCCAAAAATATCTAGGCACCACTTTGTCTTTTTACACTGTTGTCTTTTTCTAAGGATTTTAGATAGAAGTTTGTACCCCAATAATTTCTAATGTCTATTAAGATTATTTTGAAGTCTAATTAATCTGGAACGAGGAATGGTTCAGGGCTACCTTTTAAGCTTTCTTCGTCACTATTGTACTGTGTTTCAGAATAGGGAAAATTATCTATTAGAATATTTTCCTGAGGATGTCTAGAAATTTCAAGTGATTTTGAAGGAAAATAATCCATCTTTAAACACGTTATGCGATATTGAGGGTTTATCCATATAGTCTCTTTATATATTTGCTTAATGATATAGATTAGGTCATTTTCTATGAATTCGTCTAATTCACTGTCACTGTAAGATGATAAAAATCTTCGATAAGTTAATAGAGGCAGTTGTCACGAATTTAAGGATTGGATGGAATCCTCCTGATCTAATCAAGATAGTTCTTGTTTTGGCTAATCTTTTTCTTCTAATGTATTTCAATACATCTATAATATCTCAAAGTATTCTAAAATATTCTTGATATTTTTTTTATTCTGAAAGTTCTTCTGCAGATTCTGCAGTTCTTAAGTCTTCCTTGAAGAGATCACGGATCTCTGTTCTAATTATTTCTATTCTAGGTACTTGTCGTATTATCCACTCAATAATCTAGTCTACGTATTTATAGGTACTTCCTCCATATATTAAAGCAGTTTTCATAAGTAGTCTTTTTGAGGGGTCTAAGAGAGTCCACTCGTGGATTTCTCTTGTTAGGTTTGATTAACAAATAGTAAAAAGTCTTTAGTTGTTTGAAGGCTCATACAATTATTTTTGAATTTAACAATAATGTTTGAAATAGCAAGGGTTTGTTTTGAGCTTATACCTTCCTTTTGGTCTGTAATTTCCTTATCTTCGTTCCTTCGTCTCTTCAGTTTGTTACTATTCTTCTTCGGTCTGTGCTTCCTGCAACTCTCTCTTCATGTGTCACACTTCAATCCACTAGTTTGGAATTGGACCCATTTCCTGCATGTACGCCACCATGCCTAACGCCCATTTGGCTAACGGATTATGGTAAATCGGCACCTGATCGTCGTTTAACTGTATAACACCTATGTGCTACACCATAGGTTCCACACAATAGTCCTCTATGAACAAAAAGTTGGAGACGTTTGGAGAATAATAACAACGTAACAAAAGATATTTTGAAAATAAAATACTTTTATTGCATAACATAGGTAAATACAACTTGCACCTCCCCCTAATTATAAGAGGTTTACTCATTAATATACATATTATTTTATAGAGTACTCTCTTTATTACTATCTCCTGAGCTCTCCCTAACTCTTTATTTCTGATTCTTCTCTCAACATACAAACATCCCTTTTATAGATAAGGGAATATACAGATGTGACAACCCGCTGTCCTGAAATAGGGGGTGGCCAGCCCGATACTCCAATATAACAGGAATCAAGGATGGAATCATTCTCAGCATCACAACAAAATAAAAAGTATACAGGATAACCACTCCATATTTCAGAAAAACGGGTTGCACAAAATTTTGGTTTTAAAGTTAAGAAAAGAATTTAAACAACCCAACTTAAAAAGAAAGTGGAAACCCAAGAATATATATTACAATAATGACAAGCAAACAATAAGAGGACCGAATATGCTATCGGTGATCAGGTACATACCATGTGAAACAACATTTTAATGTAAATTACATATTACATTGCATTAAGAAAATACAACCGTTTTGGGCCACACGCCCGAGTAAAAGACCCGATCCTAACTAGAGAACAAGGATGACGGCGTCTATTGCAACATGTCCCGTAATACCCGCAAAGCATCACGGCTCGCCAGAATTCATCGGGTTCGGAAAGTCAAAATAGGCGTCCTTGCGACGGAGCACCTGAGCAAATACAAGATGCATGCACAACAAGAAATACGAACGGGTCAGGGCCCGGTTTTATATGATCACGAGATGAATAAAAAGTATGACAGTTATGGATAAAAATCATAACTAAAAAGGAATAAGAATCTACCTACACAGTTCAATGCATAAGGTAAGACAATTTTAATTAATCATGAATCTAATTCAATTAAACAAGAGAATAAGAATGATTAACATTAATTTAAAAGCTTTCATCAAAACATTATTCCATTTTATAGTTCCATTCCTTAACAGGAAAATATAATCAAAATTTTAAGCTCTTTATGGCTTTTATCTCAATCATATGCTTTTTATGGCATCCCATTCCTTATCAGGTATATTATCATCAATAAATGCTCTTTGTGGCATTTCATTGTGCTCTTTATGACACTTCATCATGCTCTTTATGGCATATCTCAATACATCAAGTCCCACTTGATTATGAATTGTTATATTTATATACATATAATGATTCTAAAACCGCCCCTCCGAGTTTCCCCACTGGGTGTGCCCCTAAATAACCATCATCTTCCAGGGGCCTATCAAACAAGGCAGCCTGGGCACCTATCGCAACGTCGGGAAGCGGCAATATGCCTGCGGGAGAGTCAAGACCACACCCGAAATCTTCTCACCAGTGCAGAAAACATAACATATCACTCATATGGCCTAGGACTATATCCACCCTGCATTCACTAGCCAGGGGGCTTCACCTCGCGCGTGAAATTACCTTATGATGGCATTTAGAGAGGTGTGTTTAAGTAAATTAGCATTTACCATATTTATGATTAAGTAAATTAGCATTTACCATCATCATTACCATTTCCATTTCATTTTCATTCACCATTATTCATATGTATGTTTCATTTTTATCTGAAACCATAATCATTTACATTTTGTAAATAATTCACCTTTTTATCCGGAGCCATACGATAAATTATATCGTCATTATAACCTCAAAGAATAAGTGAACTCCCATTTTAATTCACTCAACACCCTTTTGTGGTGTTATACTATTAACCATCAAGGCCAACATAGCTTAATTGGGCTTCTAAAGTCCCCCGAATATAATACTATAACTCCTAGTTTCATAATAATCAACTAGAAGAAAAGAATAACATAACATCAATTGGCATATCCCCGGAAAAAGCCCCCACATAACCCATTTCTAATGTAGGGTAATTAACTAACTCATCTAAAACTCTAGGAATCTAAGTTTACTTCATTCAAGAAGGTTCCAAGGACCAAAACTTAAAGAAAATGATTTGGAATTGAGTTATAAAATTAACTCAAAAGCACCAGGAAAACGAATCGATTCGCCCCAGCGAATCGATTCGTCCAAAAAGCGAATCGGTTCGGACTAAAGACCTGGGATTCTGTAACCTGCCGAATCGATTCGGCTTGGACCCGAATCGATTCGGTCCAAGCAGACCTGGAAACTGGCCCTATGCGAATCGATTCGCCCCTGCGAATTTGCCAAGAATGGCTTACGGGTTATAAACCCTAGTTTTTCCCCAAAACTAATTTCTACTCCATTTTTACACATAACCAACATTATTAATCTACCCCAAATCATCCTATATGATTATTAACGATTATTATCCACAATTTTATCAACCTAAACCATGATTAGGGCTAGATTACCCCAAAATCCATTTTTGATCCATAAATGTTAATACACAACTATCACACAAATTATTCATCTTAAATCATATATTAGCAAGTAGAAAACTTGCCTTAAGGTTGAAATCTCAGATTTCTTTGTGGTAGAAGCAATCCCAATCTCCAATCTCCAAATCTCTCTTCTATCTCCTCTTTTCTCTTCAATTCTCTTCCTCTCTCTTTCTCTCCTTTTCTCTCTATGTTGGTAACACACAAATGAAAAATAAAATAAGGGGCAAGACTTAAAAATCGTGGCTTAAGTCTAAAGTCCCCAACTTAGTTGGTTAATACCACATTAAAATAACTCCCAAATACGCATTTAAGTTAAAACCAGTCAAAAGTGCCCGGAACCTAAAAATACAATATGACACTTATTTTGACTGTCTCTCACATTTCGGGACTAACTACACCCTCTAAACTAGCATCCGACAATTTTATAAATTATTTCAAGTTCTGGTTTCATTTAAACCATAATGTCATTTTAAACACATGACACTATAAAACATGCAACCTGATGATATTTACTTTCACATACAGTAAATATACATCAATCTAGTAAATATTAACTTCCAGCTCATTCAATTAATATTTACTCCAGTTACAACATTTTATATAATTACCTTATGCGGTAAAATTAATATAAAATTAGCCTCCTAAAAGCGAGGCTTGTTACATACTCCCCCCCTTATGAGGGAATTTTGCCCTCAAAATTCGGGTCTACCCCAATTGCATAAAGGGTATACTTATCCTAAACTATCATTCTATCACTCTCCACAGCCCCTCAATATTGTGGCGTCCCAAATGGACTCGGACTAAGGTCGTCACTATCAATCTCAGTCTACAATCTTTGTGCTCTGGCATAGCACAAAGCGTTCCTCACAAACTATCAATTACACCTTCTCACGTCGGAATACGATACCCACATGACTTGGCGTAAATAGTCTTACATCCTGAATCGCTTTACATCCCTATTCGGGGATGCCTACACCAACGCTAAATGGCTTAACCCCAACACTACTCAACTTCTCCTCGCATAGGCGTAGCCCTTCAAGGCATATGGCTCAAAAGCCTAATCCTTAAAGAAATGTTCTGGAACCATTCCAAGTCCAAGGAACATATTGTTCGCTGGTCTCATCCAACGAGTATGCGAATTACTCACCCGGATACAAAAGTCCACTCATGGTACCACACCGTAGAAAATGATCTGAATTATTGTACGGAAATTTCCATCTATACAAGCTACTTCCCCCGTCCACCTATTTAGCCTAAGGCTCACCTTAAAGGTATGCCTTTCGACCATATGTTAACTTCCTCTATTCATCCATCCACTTTAGGGTGGTAAGATATACGCCATCTCTATACGATTCCCATTACTTCCTGGAAACTTTACCAAACCTTCGACACGAATATCTAGTCTCGGTCCACCACTATTGTTAGGCACTTCACACGATTTTACCACTCCTCCATAAAAAGTGGTTCGTACTCCTCTACATATTGTCCGCCCATAATGTCCGAAAAAGCAACGGTTTGGTCAAACGATCAATAATTTTCTCAGATAGGATCATGACCAGTTTAGTGCCGATAATTCAAAGAAGACGTCTATGAATATACCCTTCTTCGTTCCACCACTACTCTCTTCACGCGAGTAGGTGAAATGGTCAAATATAGACCGGAATGCTCTTGCTACAAAGTCTTCCTAGTCATGCTCGTTTCATTTGGCTTTCCATGCCATTATAAATATCTCCGACGGGTTTCCTACTTGACGCATCTACTACCCCAATCGCATTCCCTTAGCAAATGCGAAAATCCAATCAATAGTCCATTATGAACTTCATATACCAACTCGATTTCTCCCATGACATACTGTAACAACTTGTTGCTCGCGAGAAATATTAAATTTCCTGCCCGGGAAGTAGTGCCTCCAATAATTTAAGGCGATTGCATCCGCAATAAATTCTAAATCAAGCGTGGAATAATACTTCCCACAAAGTTTAAGTTTGTGAGATGCATAAACAACGGGTCCATGCTCCAGTATTATTACTTCCCACTCCTGGCAGAGACTTGTTCATTAAATCCACCCTCGAGCCTAACAACATGGGATCAGGAGTGAAAATCAACTCATCCTTTTAACTCACCGAAAGTTAAGTTACCAACGTAACACTTGAACTAAGAGAGGTCTCATCTCCTTCGGCCTAACCTTCGAAATCTCTCGAGATTCCATGCTTCTCGTTTCTAAGGACCCACTCCCCCTTAGAGTTAACCCACGACCTATTTGTGGTTAACTCCCTATAGCCTTCCTAGATCAACATCACCTGCCCTAAAGGCCTTACTTCCTAAAGATCCTAAGGTCAATCTATATATATCCTATCTAAGTCATAGATGTATAAGACTAAGTATATCCCTAGTGCCCAAGACCTTTCTCAACTTTCAACATTCTCTCGGTTTCATGCATGGGACGTCTCGCCGAACGAAATCCAAATAAGGAACCCTCCCGTTACACTACTACCTCGCATCGTCGGTCATTAAGATATGACGGTCTAACCACATGATCAGGACCGGTAAAAGTCTAACTCTCAACCCTATTAACAAGATTCTACTTCTATGTATTACCATTCAAATAATTGAGGATTTTAACTAATCGGACATTTACTTTCTGTAAAGTCTTACAAATATTTATCCTATAACATATATACATCTTTTCAAATAGCCTTCTTATCAAGGCATAACCCGAAGTCTCAATTCGACTTCATATCTCAGTCTCCCTCACATCGATCAGAGGAGAGAACTATATACAGTGCTTCTATCTCGCACTTTAGTAGCCCTTAATAACTCTAGTACGTGATTCTCGGCTAAACCCTCTAACCCAACTCTCAATCAACAAAATAAAATGAAATAAAATAGAAGAAGAGAAAGAACAAAATTTCTCCACTCCCAACGTCGTTGAGGTTCACGCGTGGAGCATCCCGCAAAAGAGGAATCCAAACAAGGAACCCCTCCTATGCATTACTACTCAACCTTGTTGGTCGTGAAGATAAGGCATAACAATCACATACAATGCAAACAAGCAATCAAACACACACACAAGATAACACAACAAGTAATAAAAACCTCCTACTTACCTCAACCACCCCTATAAAGTCTCAACCTGTATCCAGGAGAGATATTATAGGACAACTAGTTCCATCCTGAAACTAGAAGTAGGATAGCCTCGCAATTTATTTGCTTGATATCACCCCAAACAAACCGTAAAATATTTACTTGTATAGTACACATCATACAAGTAGCACATAACGCACATAATACTTAAAAATAAAATATATAATCACTCTCTTTATAACGAGTGAAGGAAAATATAAAACTTCCCTACCACGAAATTCATATAATCACTCTATTTAGTAGCGTCGATACTACCACAACCTCAATATGCACACCCTAATCTAAATTAAATACAATACTACTAAATCTTATCCTAAGGAATACACCACCCACTAATAAGGTGGAATTCCCGCCAACATTTTTGCCAATCACTCCGGGTCAATACTAATGGTTCTCAGACTCCGTACTCGAGTCTTATCCGAACCAACATTACTTCCGTCAACTCCCCAGCTAGGCACTTTATTCTTGCCCTTGTTCTCCAATCAACAAGATCAAAATGCGTGTTTATACATTCCACGTCATAGCCATTTTTTTGCCCCTAACTGCCAAATAATTTTCCACGCAATCCCTTTTACTTTCTCAATAAAAGAGAACACGCTACCGGCCTCCCCTTACTTAGTTCAATGAAACCTCCCTGGGCGGATATCCACCACTGGGGTTCATGAACACTGTTCCTTCAGAAGTGTTAACAACACTTATTCTGGAGCCTATCATTCCACTGAAGGGCTCTTTCTCCCTTCTACCTACCTTTCTTTAGTGTACAACTTCCCTAATGGCACAACTCTTTATTCACATGTCGGCCTATGACCGAGCCACGCGTGAACATGTGAGAATTTACCTTTTCATCATCCCAGTTATCCTGAAGAAACTAACTGTTGATAATGTCCACCGAGTTTCTCCATGGGCAAAACTTCCAGCACCCACAAATAAGGTCACTACGTTACCACCATTTCAACACTACTCTTACGGGTGAAGGATTTTCCTCCATCCTTTTTATCTGGGCACTTCTCCACTTCAATTTAACGTTGCTTGAAATCCCAAGCCTAGTACCACTCTCTACTTCTAGCGGTACTTTGGAAAACTACATCCACTGTAATTAGTAGTCGTAGTAGCAAGACAAGAAAGTGATACAAAAAGGGAGCGACATCCAAAGTGGTCCTCATCCCATATCGTGACGCCTTCACCACAACCTTCCCTGGCGCCCTTCTTCAATCGACCTACTAATCTCACACGAATGCGCAAAAGATTATATAGGTTCTATCTCATGGCAGGAGAATGAAATCTCACAAGAGAAATCAACGATCTTAATCCTAAGGCTCTATGTCCAATCAAAAGCAACGCTAAAAGCATAAAGCGTTCACACAGACCCCTAAGGACTCTAGAACCTGATGCTCTGATACCATCTGTGATAACCCGCTGTCCTGAAATAGGGGGTGGCCAGCTTGATACTCCAACATAACACGAATCAAGGATGGAATCATTATCAGCATCACAACAAAATAAAAAGTATACAGGATAACCACTCCATGTTTCAGAAAAACGGGGTGCCAAAAATTTTGGTTTTAAAGTTAAAAAAAGAATTTAAACAACCCAACTTAAAAAGAAAGTGGAAACCCAAGAATATTTATTACAATAATGACAAGTAAACAATAAGAGGACCGAATATGCTGTCGGTCAACAGGTACATACCATGTGAAACAACATTTTAATGTAAATTACATATTACATTGCATTAAGCAAATACAACCGTTTTGGGCCACGCGCCTGAGTAAAAGACCCGATCCTGACTAGAGAACAATGATGACGGCGTCTATTGCAACATGTCCCGTAATACCCGCAAAGCATCACGGCTTTCCAGAATTCACCGGTTTAGAAAGTCAAAACAGGCGTCCTTGCGGTGGAGCACCTAAGCAAATACAAGATGCATGCATAACAAGAAATATGAACGGGTCAGGGCCCAATTCTATATGATCACCAGATGAATAAAAAGTATGACACTTATGAATAAAAATCATGACTAAAAAGGAATAAGAATCTACCTACACAGTTCAATGCATAAGCTAAGACAATTTTAATTAATCATGAATCTAATTCAATTAAACAAGAGAACAAGAATGATTAACATTAATTTAAAATCTTTCATCAAAACATTATTCCATTTTATAGTTCCATTCCTTAACAAGAAAATATAATCAAAATTTTAAGCTCTTTATGGCTTTTATCTCAATCATATTCTGTTTATGGCATCCCATTTCTTATCAGGAATATTATCATCAACAAATGCTCTTTGTAGCATTTCATTGTGCTCTTTATGGCACTTCATCATGCTCTTTATGGCATATCTCAATACATCAAGTCCCACTTAATAATGAATTGTTATATTCATATACATATACGGTTCTAAGACCGCCCCTTCGAGTTTCCCCACTGGGCGCGCCCCTAAATAACCATCATCTTCCAGGGGCCTATCAAACAAGGTAGATTGGGCACCTATCGTAACGTCGGGAAGCGGCCATATGCCTGCGGGAGAGTCAAGACCACACCCGAAATCTTCTCACCAGTGCAGAAAACATAACATATCACTCATATGGCCTAGGACTATATCCACCCTGCATTCACTAGCCAGGGGGCTTCACCTCGCGCGTGAAATTACCTTATGATGGCATTTAGAGAGGTGTGTTTAAGTAAATTAGCATTTACCATATTTATGATTAAGTAAATTATCATTTACCATCATCATTACCATTTCCAATTCATTTTCATTCACCATTATTCATATGTATGTTTCATTTTTATCTGAAACCATAATCATTTACATTTTGTAAATAATTCACCTTTTTATCCGGAGCCATACGATAAATTATATCGTCATTATAACCTCAAAGAATAAGTGAACTCCCATTTTAATTCACTCAACACCCTTTTGTGGTGTTATACTATTAACCATCAAGGCCAACATAGCTTAATTGAGCTTCTAAAGTCCCCCGAATATAATACTACAACTCCTAGTTTCATAATAATCAACTAGAAGAAAAGAATAACATAACATCAATTGGCATATCCCCGAAAAAAGCCCCCACATAACCCATTTCTAATGTAGGGTAATTAACTAACTCATCTAAAACTCTAGGAATCTAAGTTTACTTCATTCAAGAAGGTTCCAAGGACCAAAACTTAAAGAAAATGATTTGGAATTGAGTTATAAAATTAACTCAAAAGCAGCAGGAAAACGAATCGATTCGCCCCAGTGAATCGATTCGTCCAAAAAGAGAATCGGTTCGGACTAAAGACCTGGGATTCTGTAACCTGCCGAATCGATTCGGCTTGGACCTAATTCGATTCGGTCCAAGCAGACCTGGAAACTGGCCCTATGCGAATCGATTCGCCCCTGCGAATTTTGCCAAGAATGGCTTACGGGTTATAAACCCTAGTTTTTCCCCAAAACCAATTTCTATTCCATTTTTACACATAACCAACATTATTAATCTACCCCAAATCATCCTACATGATTAGTAACGATTATTATCCACAATTTTATCAACCTAGACCATGATTAGGGCTAGATTACCCCAAAATCCATTTTTTATCCATAAATGTTAATACACAACTATCACACAAATTATTCATCTTAAATCATATATTAGCAAGTAGAAAACTTGCCTTAAGGTTGAAATCTCAGATTTCTTTGTGGTAGAAGCAATCCCAATCTCCAATCTCCAAATCTCTCTTCTATCTCCTCTTTTCTCTTCAATTCTCTTCCTCTCTCTTTCTCTCCTTTTCTCTCTATGTTGGTAACACCCAAATGAGAAATAAAATAAGGGGCAAGACTTAAAAATCGTGGCTTAAGTCTAAAGTCCCCAACTTAAGTGGTTAATACCACATTAAAATGACTCCCAAATACGCATTTAAGTTAAAACCAGTCAAAAGTGCTCGGAACCTAAAAATACAATATGTCACTTATTTTGACTGTCTCGCACATTCCGAGACTAACTACACCCTCTGAACTGGCATCCGACAATTTTATAAATTATTTCAAGTTCTGGTTTCATTTAAACCATAATGTCATTTTAAATATATGACACTATAAAACATGCAACCTGAAGATATTTACTTTCACATACAGTAAATATGCATCAATCTAGTAAATATTAACTTCCAACTCATTCAATTAATATTTACTCCAGTTACAACATTTTATATAATTACCTTATGCGGTAAAATTAATATAAAATTAGCCTCCTAAAAGCGAGGATTGTTACAACAGATGACTACCTACCGAATGCTAAAATCGAAGAATACAATTGTTAAAGTCTTCAATTATTTACTTCACATAAAGAATATGTGTCTTCTATCAATAATTATGGCCAAAGTCTTTGTATGTGTCTAAAGAAGCTTTAATGTCTCACAAATAATTCAGTCGGATGGCCCATGTGAAAAACAAGTCTTTCATCTTGTAAAACGGTCTAAATAATTGCATCCTCGATCTTTAGTAACTCATTGAATAAGGTGGGACCTTTCTCTGTTCCGTCTGTTTCTTCCGTTGCCTTTTCTGTTTTATCTTTATCTGGTAGAGCTTTATTGTTGTCATAGTATTCATTAATGAGGTCCACTATTCTAATGTTGGATGGTAAATATACATCTACCACTTCCTTAGATTCCTTGTTGAGACTTCCATTTAATGGCTCACCTGCTTGGATGATCAGGTCTTCCTTATAGTACACAATATACCATCTTTCTTGACTTGTCAATAACTCCATAATTTCTATTATCTCCATGTCTTGGGAAATCTGGTGTTTGGTCTTGTAAACAGTAAGGTCTTTAGTCTCGTCTTCAGATAGAATTTCAATGTCTTCAAATGAAAAAGTGGAGTATCTAATGAGTCTATAACCTTTAACTTTTTTTTTGCTACAGAAACTTGGAGAAG
Organism: Sambucus nigra; assembly: GCA_949130495.1. NCBI lineage: Eukaryota > Viridiplantae > Streptophyta > Magnoliopsida > Dipsacales > Adoxaceae > Sambucus > Sambucus nigra. The sequence continues at coordinate 137,909,379 of OX422209.1, read as the reverse complement.
TCTGGTAAATTCTGGGAAATAAGGGAAAAAATTCTTCCATCTTCTTGGCATACTCATGGACTATTTTTCCTAGAGTAATAGAGTCTTCTATAGTATGTATCTAGATGAGTCCAATGAACCTATAGTCTGCAAGAGTTATGCGTGCCATCTTTGCCTCTCCAAAAAGATAAATTTTTAGAACATCTTTGAAGAAGCTACGAATTATTACGGCATCTCCATTAATCTCAGATAATAATATATTGAAATGTTCAATAATGTTATCACCTGTTTCTAACAGTTTTCTGAAAATGGAAGATTATTATTACTGAATGGTATAACAATCTTAGTCTTAAAAGTCTTTTGCTGATAATAAAAATTATCAACTGGTCTATTTTTGGAGGATTCTCCAAGAGTTTGAGCATATGTCTGAGTTTACGATTTAAGAATAGCAATACTACTGAGTTGAGTAACTGCAAGTCTTTCAGTTCTCATAAATTTGGAAATAGCTATCAAATTATGTTTAAATTTTACCCATAGTTTGTTCTTTACGTTCCATCATAAGGCGTTTATATGAGTATTTTCATCATCAGAAAATTCTCGTCTATATTTTATCAAGTCCGGGTATCTTTGATCTAGTCTATATTGAGGAAAATATATTTTCCCGATAAGTCTATTCTAGGCAACAATTTCATTTCTAGATTTTCCAGGAGAAACTGGAATGTCATCAAAGTTTTCCAATATTGATCTTTCTTGGGAGTCTTGAATATGGGTCTGAGTCTGTCTTTGCATTTTACCAGCATTTGGTTTTACACGTCTAAGATAGTCTGCAACACCTGTTTAGCCTATTTGTTCCGGAGGAACTCATGATGTTTAGGTCTTTTGTTTGCAACATAAAATAAGAAATCATTTTATTATTAGCAAACATTGTTCTCTAGATATGATGTCTGGAATGATATTTTTATTTCCTTTAATATGTATAACAGAGAAGTTATATCCATTAAGCAATTGGCGTCATCTAATTAGTCTATTAGTTCTTGATTTCGATATGTCTAAGTCTCTGAATTTTACCGCATAAGAAGAATCAATATAAACAGTAAAATGCTTAGGTCTAAGAAAAAGCATATATTTTTCTATAGCTCGGACTATAGCTAGAACTTCTTTTTCATGGGCAATATATCTTGTTTCTAGATCAGTAAAAGTTTTATAACTATATCAACAAAGTTTCTTCTTTTTAGTTTGCAGATCAATGGCAAAGAATATTGCTCCCCATTGTTTATCAGAGGCATCTATTTCTACTATAAACTGGTCTTTGGCATTAGGCAGTTCAAGTAAAGGAATATTTTTGACTGCTTCTTTGATTTGTCTTATTACTTCAAAATCATATTTAGTCCATTTAAAAGGATTACTCTTATCCGTTCCTTTTAATTTAGATGTTAGGCTTGGTCTTTTTAAAAAAAAATTCTTAATAAAGTCTACAGCACAATTAAGTAATCCTAAGCATTATTATAATTGTTTTCTATCTTTAAGCTAGTTTGGCAATTCAAGAATCTTTTTGGTTATGTGTCTTGCTAAGGATATTTTTCCTTTATTGATATGCATTCCCACAAAGTCTATTGTAGTCTGAAATAATTTCATTTTCTTCTCAAAATAACAATTCCATGCTTATTTAATTCTAAGATAATCTTTTTAAGATGGTCTACATGTTATAATTCACTCTTACTGGCTATAAGAATATCATCTATGTGTGACACCCCAGTTAAAATAATAACGGGTGGACAACCCTATACTACATTTAATTAGGATTCTCAGATGGATCATTCTCAGCATCTACAGACGGTACTAAAATAAATAAGGCTAACTACCCAAAACTATAAAAGAGGATGCCAAAATTTAATAAAAACATACAATGGACATCAAACCAACACAGAATGACTATTAACATGAATAAATAATATACATGCTCAACATGAAGAAAGGACATACACTCATAATACATCATAAGCACGTACAAAAATATACCCGAATATGTTGTCGGGTCACAGACAATACAACATCCATAGGGAAGAAATATAAACAGCTACATGTAACTTTGGGGTGTAAACCCGATATACAAAATGAATCCTATCTATATTTAAAAGAAGTACAAGGCTACTATAATCTAAATCCTGCAACAGTTCACATTTGCTACGGCTCCCAAGACACTGGATAGGAAAGCATCCACGGTATCCTTGCGGTGGGACACCTGTATATATATACACACACACACACACACATATATATATATATATATATATATATATAGCAAAAGAGAAATATAAACGGGTCAGAGCCCGAGGTGTAAAAATATTTGCAGCTAGTATATTAACCGTGCATAATAAATATAAATGAAATATTTCATAATCAAAGTGGAGTCGCACTCTCCTGAAACTCCCATACTCACCTATCGTCTACAGCGCGCACCTAATCGTGTCCCTGAACCTTAATTAAGCTACCCGACACATTTCAAAGGCAAACTACCTAATTGAACGCAACCTCTACCCACGTGACCCGCCAATCTGACATAACCTAAAAATCCTTCTCATTCTAAACACACATAAATATATGCACACATAAATGTATATGCCTTACTAGGCTATTATTGGTTGTAGTTATTAGCTTAAACCGTCTATTAGTCTTAGCACGACACACATTTTCATTAGTTTACATATAAAGAATTTATTCTCTAAACAACATAAATCCGAGTCTTTAAGACATAACTTCCCTCCACTCCCAAGATTGCACTACATTTCGTGAGTGGGGCATCTCGCAAAACGAAATCCAAAGAAGGAACCCCCCGATACACTACTCCTTGACAATATTGATCATTGAGATCCATTGTACCCTCGACTCACAATCTATAACTCTAGCTACTTACTAGGAACAACTATCTCCAAGTATTTGAGTAAGGTATCACCTAGAATCCTTAGGGTCTATATAACTTTCTCTAGTTATAAAATACAAACATTAAATCCTATAACCATGTACACATACCACACATAATGCATACTTTAACATACACACACATATACGGTTATAGGATACAAATATACTCCACCATGCTATCATCTTCTAGGAATTACTCACTTTCTCCCGGGTTACCACATATCGGACTATTATCACACCGCCATGGTAAAAAAAATCAATCCTACCATATGGGAAGCGATCATAGTTCCCAACCGGAAAGTGAGAACGACTCATACCCAAGACTTCTCACCCCCAAAATAAAATCATACAAATATTAATGGACGACTATGACCTTGGGACTATATTCACCCAGCTCCTCAAGCCAGGGGCCTCACCCACATCGCAAAACTTCCCATGATAGCATGTGCTGGGTACGCTCACACATTAAGTATATATATCATTCACACTATATATATACATAGATATGATCACATCATATAAACAAACCTTCACGCACTGTATATAAATATTCACGCCATACACACATATGGACATATATATATATATATATATATATATATATATATATATATATATATATATATATATATATATATATACATACTATCTCTCGTCCCTATGTATGAAATTTATAAATTCGTCCATAAGTGTACATAATCCTCATTATACTAGTCGTTGTTCCAAGCGTAATAACCTAATTCGCTATATAAATATGATCCCTCACTTGAAACATATTCATTCATTTCCCCTATGATACGAATAGTCTTCGATATATCCAACCTTAAGGTTACTAAACCAAGTTTAACGTATGTAATAATCACTACACATCCCATCTATAATCGAATGCACATCGATACATCTAATAATAATACCGACTATGGGTATACACTTACCTAATAGTCTGCAAGCCTCAAGCATAATATTGAATTCATTTTATGATTTCATCATGTAGTGAAATACCCATCGTTAATCACACATACATAGGTAGTGACTGCTTCGACTATAATTTAACACAATCCTATTCTAGTCGATAGTAAAATCCACTCATTCTTAATTCAGCCTATGCTTCGGTTGCTCCTATGAACCCTTAACATTAACGCATTTTCGATTTATTCCTTGAGTTTATCATCACTAAGGATACGCGACCTCTATCTCTCATTGATCCCCAATTATATTTTAAATAGAGTCCTATTGCTATAAGGATTCGATACAAAAGTTAGCTTACAATTTTCACGTTATGCCCTCACAACTCTCTCCAAGAGTACTCAACCTTACGTCATATCTAAGCTCACTTCTGACCTTTCAATAGAACTCCCATCCCTAATGTGGTTTCCCACTACCTCGATACCTAAACTCCAATGCATATGAGCATAAATTCCTAAAGTAGCTCGATTCTTCCCCACGATCACATCTTGTGAGAAACTCCCAATAAATCTCCAAAACTTATCTGTCACATCATATACTAATATCCCAAATCGATAAACCCAATCAAAGTGAAGCAAAACTCGCTCTAGAAAAATCCTGCCAATACAACCCTGTTTCCGAATCGATTCGACCTGGTCCGAATCGATTTGGTCTCAAGGGCGAATTGATTCTCCCCATATGAGAATCGATTCGGTCCAAAGGACTTAAGAGATTTTCCCAGGACGAATCGATTCACCTTGGGTTCGAATCGATTTGGTCACACAGACTTGGGAGTCTGCAACATTCCGAATCGATTCGAAAGGGGACCGAATCGATTCGGCCTGTTTAGCAGACTACAAAATGGTTATTTTTCTCCAAAACTTAAATTTCCAAAATCCAATTTTAACAATTTCCAAACATAAATCTATAACCCAATCGAGTCTCCTATATCTAGTCTCATCAAGTTATACTCCCCTAAACCCAAGTATGAACATCAAATGCAAGATTTAAATACCCAAAATCTAGGTTTTGTTATAAATACCCAAAATCTAATTATTTTGTCCCCAAATTATGAAATAACATACACAAATGAAATATTTAGCAAGATTAAACACTTGCCTCGAAGTTATAGAGGTTGAATCGTCCTCGAGATCGCGTATGAGCCAAAAATCTCCAAGCTTTCTCCTCTCTCTCTTCCTTTCTTCTTCTTTCTCTCTTTCTCATAAATGAGATAGGCTGATACGTAAGCCTCTTAAGCCTTTAAAACATAAATCCCAATTTTAAATGATAATACACACTTTAAATGACTCATTTACTCCAATTCGAGTCAAACTAGATTAAAAGTATTTCGAAACAGAAATAAATCCCAAGGAGAGTCATTTTGACCCATCCGGAATCAATAGCGCACTCAAAATTATCATCTGGAATACTTTATAATGTCCTAAATTTTCGGACCTCAATTTCCAAATTTTAAAATTCTCTAATTTAAATAAATTTTATTTCTCCCAAAAGTTTAATTTCTCAGTCCCAAAATATTGGGGTGTTACAGACTTCCTCCCTTACAAAAATTTCGTACTCGAAATTTGGGTTATGCATAGGACTTCGAACCTCATCTAGTTCTTACATGTACCCTCAAGATCATTATACCTATCTCTCCCACTTCTCACATCGAATCATTTAAACTTTAAAGTCAAACTAGCTAACCAGTGCGCCCATACACCCTGAACATAACCCGGCTCCACTAGGCTTAAATCGTAATATAACTCTCAAAAAATTAATATATAATAACGTACTAAGTATATAAAAGCTTGAAATTTCCAATGGTTGAACTCTTCTCAATTCCTGGCATTCGCTGCTTTCATGCGGGGGAGGTCTCGCAACCGAATTCCAAACAAGGAACCCTCCCGATACACTATGTGTAGCTATGTCAGGTATTGAGATCAGTTGAACCATGATTAAGGTTTTATAAAAGATTTTCGAGTCACAGATATTGCCCGAAGGCCTATATAGCAATATACTATGAAATAATTTCATGTCTTTCGACACACCAATCAAACACCTTATGTTCAAGACACAAGGCCCTAACAAATACAATACTCTCTCCAACACTTGGATCTCAAAACTAGCACAACCCTGAGCTAAATTCCCTGCTCAATAATGAATCTGCTAAACTCTAAACCTCCTCATTTATACAAATCCACATCACATTAAAGTATTACCGCAAAATAAGTCCTTCCCTCCTTGGGAACACTACAATTACCTACGCCTAACCTAACTATGAAATGATAACTTCATAGCCACTACTCAACAAGTCTTAACAATCCGTACTTTCGAAAATCAATAGCACAACTCTCGACTAGCTCATCGTGAAACGATCTATTATCCCAAAAGATGCCATACAAAGGTCGCACTTTCTCACTCCTTCCTCCAAGGAAATTCTGTACACACTATGATTATGGCAGCTAATCACTCATTATACCTTGCATGCGATGATCCTTATACCGCGTAAAGCGTGACCTTAAACCCCAAAGAAATGTACTCTACCTTATACTTCCATAGTTCAATTATTTCACTTCATCCTTGGGTCCCTCTACTCCTTCCGAGACAAGCCTTCCTTTCTAAGGTCTAATTCTCCTCAAAGAAACATCCTCCCAAAAATCCTTCCTAACCATCCTGAAGGACTAAGTGCTATTGCGACCCCCGATAACTCCTTCAGTCCTACTCAATGAACCCAAGTCTCCCAATTTCTTACTCCCTTCTTAAATGAAAATGATACTCCTGACAATGGGACAATGCCACATACCTTTCACCGATAAAAGTCAGCAACACCAGGTTTCCTAACAAATGTTGACAAATTTATCAATCTAAACCTCCCAAGGACTTCACTATTCATTTTTTCTCCATATGTACCTTGTCGGGTACAAAGTTTGCCAATCGAGTAGATTCTTATTTATACTCACCAACAATCGATCACCGTGAGTCATCTCTAATGGTCTCCTCCTTATTTCTGCCTGAATTGAAGAAAGAAAAATACTTCTAGTCAAAGTGTGCCCAAAATCCATTATAGGCATTGCATCACTCTGCACACATTCATTCAAAAGTGCCTCGTGAATCCTTCTTTCTCTGACTTGCAACTATTGCATCAGTTCCCTCCGAAGAGACTGAAGATGTCCTTTCTTAAAGGCTTCTAGTACTCTTTCCCATGTAGATGGCCCTGGGTGGTCTTGAGCTTATCGAAACTGCAGGGTGATGTGCCATCACAACAATGGCAGCATCCACCATTCGTGTCACATTATTAGCAACTTTGGTTGCGATCACAGTCCCTATGGGCATTGGGGGTTCCACACTATCAGCCCCTATACTTTCCCTACATGGATGACTAAATCTTGGCGACGTTTGAGACGATAGCAGCCATGTTAAAACGTCGTTTAAGTGAGTAGACCTCGCAGAAGAAAATTAACGTAGTGAACACAACAATCCTAATAGTAGGGCTTTACATCAAGAACGCTTGCGGAAGAATGCAGAAAACCCGAACAGATCCTAAGGACACTAGAACCTGATGCTCTGATACCATCTATGACACCCCACTTAAAATAATAATGGGTGGCCAGCCCTATACTACATTTAATCAGGATTCTCAGATGGATCATTCTCAGCATCTACATACGGTACTAAAACAAATAAGGCTAACTACCCAAAACTATAAAATCGGATGCCAAAATTTAATAAAAACATACAATGGACATCAAACCAACACATAATGACTATTAACTTGAATAAAGAATATACATGCTCAACACAAAGAAATGACATACACCCATAAAACATCATAAGTACGTACAACAATATACCCGAATATGTTATCGGGTCACAGACAATACAACATCCATAGGCAAGAAATATAAACAGCTACATGTAACTCTTGGATGTAAACCCGATATACAAAATGAATCTTATCTAGATTTATGAGAAGTAGAAGGCGACTACAATCTAAATCCCGCAACAGTCCGCATCTGTTACGGCTCCCAAGACACGGGATAGGAAAACATCCATAGTATCCTTGCGGTGGGACACTTGTAATACAATATATATATATATATATATATATATATATATATATATATATATATATATATATATATATATATATATCAAAAGAGAAATATAAACGGGCCAGATCCCGATGTGTAAAAATATTTGCAACAAGTGTATTAATCGTGAATAATAAATATAAATGCAATATTTCATAATTAAAGTGGAGTTGCACTCTCGTGAAACTCCCAAACTCACCTCTCGTCTACATCGCACACCTAATCGGGTCCCTGGACCTTAATTAAGCTACCCGTCACATTTCAAGGGAAAACTACCTAACTGAACGCAACCTCTACCCACGTGACCCGCCATTCTGACATAACCTAAAAATCCTTCTCATTCTAAACACACATAAATATATGCACACATAAATGTATATGCCTTACTAGGCTATTATTGGTTGTAGTTATTAGCTTAAACCGGCTATTAGTCTTAGCACGACACACATTTTCATTAGTTTACATATAAAGAATTTATTCTCTAAACAACATAAATCCGAGTCTTTAAGACATAACTTCCCTCCACTCCCAAGATTGCACTACGTTTCATGAGTGGGGCATCTCGCAAAACGAAATCCAAAGAAGGAACCCCCCGATACACTACTCCTTGACAATATTGATCATTGAGATCCATTGTGCCCTCGACTCACAATCTATAACTCCAGCTACTTACTAGGAACAACTATCTCCAAGTATTTGAGTAAGGTATCACCTAGAATCCTTAGGGTCTATATAACTTTCTCTAGTTATAAAATACAAACATTAAATCCTATAACCATGTACACATACCACACATAATGCATACTTTAACATACACACACATATACGGTTATAGGATACAAATATACTCCACCATGCTATCATCTTCTAGGAATTACTCACTTTCTCCCGGGTTACCACATATCGGACTATTATCACACCGCCATGGTAAAAAAAATCAATCCTACCATATGGGAAGCGATCATAGTTCCCAACCGGAAAGTGAGAACGACTCATACCCAAGACTTCTCACCCCCAAAATAAAATCATACAAATATTAATGGACGACTATGACCTTGGGACTATATTCACCCTGCTCCTCAAGCCAGGGGCCTCACCCACCTCGCGCAACTTCCCATGATAGCATGTCCTGGGTATGCTCACACATTAAGTATATATATCATTCATACTATATATATATATATACATACATATGATCACATCATATAAAAAAACCTTCACACTCACGCCATATATACACACATATGGACATATTTCTATGTATATATATATATATATATATATATATACTATCTCTCGTTCTTATGTATGAAATTTATAAATTAGTCCATAAGTGTACATAATCCTCATTATACTAGACGTCGTTCCAAGCGTAATAATCTAATTCGTTATATAAATATGATCCCTCACTTGAAACATATTCATTCATTGCCCCTATGATACGAATAGTCTTCGATATATCCAACCTTAAGGTAACTAACCCAAGTTTAACGTATGTAACAATCACTACACATCCCATCTATAACCGAATGCAAATTAATTCATCTAATAATAACCCCGATTATATGTATACACTTAACTAATAGTCTCCAAGCCTCAAGCTTAATATTGAATTCATTTTATGATTTCATCATGTAGTGAAATACCCATCGTTAATCACACAATCATAAGTAGTGACTGCTCCGACTACAATTTAACTCAATCCTATTCTAGTCAATAGTAAAATCCACTCATTCTTAATTCAGCCTACGGTTCGGTTGCTCCTATTAACCCTTAACATTAACGCATTTATGATTTATTCCTTGAGTTTATCATCACTAAGAATACGAGACCTCTATATATCATTAGTCCCCAATCATAACTTAAATAGAATCCTATTGCTATAAGGATTCGACACAAAAGTCGTCTTACAATTTTCACGCCAAGCCCTCACAACTCTCTCCAAGAGTACTCAACTTTACGTCATATCTAAGCTCACTTTTGACCTTTGAATAGAACTCCCATCCCTAATGATGTTTCCCATTACCTGATACCTAAACTCCAATGCATATGAGCATAAATTCCTAAAGTATCTAGATTCGTCCCCATGATCGCATCTTGTGATAAACTCCAAATAAATCTCCAAAATGTATCTCTCACATCATATACTAATGTCCCAAATCGATAAACCCAATCGAAGTGAAGCAAAACTCGCTCTTAAAAAACCTTGCTAATACAACCCTATTTCTGAATCGATTCGGCTTGGTCCGAATCGATTCAGTCTCAAGGGCTAATCGATTCGCCCCATATGCAAATTGATTCAGTCCAAAGGAACTGAGAGACTGTACCAGGTCGAATCGATTCGCCTTGGGTCCGAATTGATTCGGTCACACAAACCTGGGAGTCTGCAACGTTCCGAATCGATTCTAAAGGGGATCGAATCGATTCGGCCTGTTCAGCAGGCTACAAAATGGTTCTTTTTGTCCAAAGCCTAAATTTCCAAAACCTGATTTTAACAATTTCCAAACATAAATCTATAACCTTATCAAGTTTCCAACACCAAAACCCATCCTATATCTAGTCTCATCAAGTTATACTCCCTTAAACCCAAGTATGAACATCAAATGCAAGATTTGAATGCCCAAAATCTCAGTTTTGATATAAATACCCAAAATCCAATTCTTTTGTCCACAAATTATGAAATAACATACACAAATGAATAATTTAGTAAGATTAAACACTTGCCTCAAAGTTATAGAGCTTGAATCGTTCTCGAGATCGCGTATGAGCCGAAAATCTCCAAGATTTCTCCTCTCTCTCTTCCTTTATTCTTCTTTATCTCTTTCTCTCTTTCTCATAAATGAGATAGGCTGATCCATAAGTCTCTTAAGCCTTTAAAATATAAATCCCAATTTTAAATGATAATACACACTTTAAATGACTCGTTTACTCCAATTCGAGTCAAACTAACTTAAAAGTATTCCGGAACCAAAATAAATCCCAAGGACAGCCATTTCAACTATCTCGACCCATCCGGAATCAATAGCGCACTGAAAATTGTCATCTGGAATACTTTATAACGTCCTAAATTTTTGGACCAATTCTCCAATTTAAATAAATTTTATTTCTCCCAAAAATTTAATTTCTTAGTCCCAAAATCGTGGGGTGTTACACTATGTAAACAAGATACAATTCTGAATAAGGTCTAAAAATGTTATCCATACATCTTTGGAATGCTTGAGGGGCATTCAAGTATCCAAATGACATTACTAACCATTTATATTTTTCTTAAGGCACACTAAAGGTTGTCCACGTTATACTGTCTGGGTGCATTTTAATTTATCAGAAGCCCGACTTGTAATCAAACTTACTGAATATAATTCTATCTTCAATTAAATTAATTAGATTAGTTTTGTCTGGTATCTTATAAGAATCAAATTCACAATTCTTATTAAGGTGTCTATAGTCTATGACCATACGTCTTTTTCCTCTTTTTCATTCAGACTCATTTTGAACGTAGAAAGGCAAGGCTATTATGTTTACTTTTGCTTTTTCTAACAATGCCTAACTTAATCATATCATCTATATCTTTTTTGAATTCTTCTCTATCTTCCTGTGAATATCCTTTCTTATATGTTCCACCATTAATAGTGGCATCAGGGTTGATAGGAGTAATTTCACAATAACTTTGGTCTTTATCCCACTTAGTAATGGGATTTTCTCCTAAATTAGGCTCAGCTAATTGCCTAATCTTTTCTTTTTCTACTTCTATATCCATTTTCTTTTGTTTGGATATAGCTTGGGTTTTTAATAAGGCTACTTAGGCTTGTTCTAGAACTATTTGTTGTACAAGTGCTATTTTCTTATAACACTTTTGGTCTGGACACTTACATTATTTTTGTAACGTTGTAGCTATTTCTTGATCTTCTAGTTGGTTTTTAGGTCTAAGTCCACCATGCGCAGTTGAATAACTCTAATGGGTTATTGGTCTATAAATAAGTTTGACCTGCATAAGGTTAAAAGTAGTCTTGTGATCAATTAGAGGAGCATTAATGTTATATTCCTCTTCATCACTAAGTAATATCTTATCATTATACTAAGTATAAGGATGGTATTTACTAATAAAGTCTTGTCCCAAAATAATATTTTTTGTGAAACTAGGACAAGGATCCATAATCCAAAACTCATGATTAACAATTTTGTTTGCCTGATTTCCTAATTTGAAATAAATAGGAATAGTCTGAAAATATAAGGTAAATGGTTCTCCATTAACTACCTTACTATGGATTTCTTAATTAGTGTCCTGAAAATAATCTTTAGGGAAAGCATTAGCCTTACAAATACTTTGTGAGCATCCTGTATCTATAAAAGCTGAAAGTTTTTTAGAATAATCTTTGTGTTATGTAAATAATTATACAAAACAAGCATTAGGTTTAGTAGAAATTCCTAAATTATTCTTTTCTAGAATATATATTTGTTTTTGAGGTTTATTTATGAAATGTAATTGTGTTAAGTCTTCTGTAGCACTTTCTAAGTACTCTTCTTCTAGGTCATAAGAAATTCCTTTTCCTTTTAAGTCTTCATTTTCTTGTAATCTTTTAGCTAATATTTTTATCAATGTCTTGATAATAGAGTTTAATATCTTGGTTTATTTGAGCATCATATTAGCTAGTATAGATTGCTCTAAATCTAGTTCTCCAACATCCTTTATAGTAGTGATATTGATAAATAACACAAACCATAAATAGTTCTATTTGTATAGTCTCAAAACATTCAACACATCTAAAGTCTTTCTTGCTACATTTCATTTAAAATGTGCAATAATGTTCTTCATCATAGTAACATCTAGGAATATATGTTATTAACTCATGATTCCTAACTATCCATCTTTTCTTTAAAATGGGGCTTAATGTTTATACGAATCTTCTTCAAAGTCTATATAATCCTCTTCATGATCTATTTGCATCATATATAAGTCTAGAGTATCTTGAGAGTCTTCATACTCATCAGTATCACTCTTAAAGTCTTCTAAATCATTATCTGTGTATGCACTATAGATACTTGTATTATCATAATTTTTATGTCTGATATTTCTATGGAATATAATATATCTAATTCTTATTGATCTGCAAAGTCTAATATTGTATTAATATTCTTAATACTTTCTTTATCTTTCTTATTAGGACAGTCCTTAACAAAGTGTCCTTTGCCACAAGTCCAACATTATTTAGTAGCCATCTTATATTGAGCTATTTCTTTTTCCTTTCTCTAATTAGGAACCTTATTATGTTTATTGGCATTCTTCTTAAAATATCTTCTTTGGTTAAATTTATTTTTCTTAGATCTAAATTTCTTTCTCTAAAGTGTAGTAGATGGTCTGAATCTATATTTTTTTGGAAAACCTAAAGGCTTAGCCTTAAACTTATTTTGTTTCCAACCTAGATTATTCTTTTTGAATTTCTTTCATTACCACATCCCCATTGGATTGGAGCAATGTCTCTTTCGTCTTTAATTGAGGAATTTGTCTGAAAGTTTCTTCAATTAACCTTCCTTGATTTATATCTCATCTTTTAGATATAATATAGTCTTCGGCAAAATTAATTCTTTCCCTAAGGGAGTTATTCTTAACTCCAGCAACTCTTTGCCAATTCCTATATTCATTAATTATGATTTATCCTATAGCTGGTATTTTTCTGAAATATTCATCTTTTAAGATCTCACCAAATTCTTTAATTTGGTAATATAGTTGTTCATAATTGTTTTTATATTCATTGATCTTATTTAGTTTGAAAATACTAAGAAGATTTAACTTAGGTTTTGCTAAGTTTTGTTCATTGATTTGAGCTAAATCTCCAGCTCCAATGAATTTTGATATAAATAATTAGATATCTTTCTTCTAGGTTTTCTTTCATTTTCTCAACCTTAGGTAGGGATTCTGTATCTGTAGCTTGTCTTAGGTTGTCTAATAGTCTTTTGCAATTCCTTTAATGGATTGCTCAACGTATTGTTTACACAAACTTCTTCCCATTGTTCATTAGATGCAAAACACATATTTATTTGATTACGCCATCCACTAATGCTTTCTTTCTATTTTGAACATTACCTAAATTAAGGTATATCCCAAATGGATTGATGGATTGACTTGCCATGGTCTTAACAGGAGTAAAACTCTTGTCATTAGTTAGAAAGTCTTTTTTATAACCTGGTTTGGTCTTTACCAATGTGTTTGAATATATAGCAATATTTATTCCTATTGGTTCACTAAAAAGTCTAGGAGAATCATTTAGCCTACTACTAGTTCCAATCTCTTGCTTAGTTGGACCTACCTGCATAACTGACATTAATCTTTCTTATCATTCTTCTATTAATCTAAGGTTTCCAAAAAGTTCTTTGGTATTCTTAGATTCTTATAATTTTAATATATGGTCTTAGGCTATCATATTAAATCTATCTCTATCTTGGAACCTAACATAATGACTTCTATTAAGATGTTCTTTATCTGTCTTCATATTCAATTCTGAGGGTTCATGTCCAAAGTTTTTTATTCTATCCTTTTCTTTAACTAAATCTTTTTGTTTAAATGATCTTCTAATTTTAATTGCAGAAACTTGTCTTAATAAGCTAGAGCTAGCTTTACTACTATATTCTCCTTTTAAAGGATCATTGATTATAGCTTCTCCCATATTTTTAAATCTAATTTCTTCGGTAAGGAGACTTTTACTGGTAGGAGGACTAAACTGGATAGTAACATTGCCAGTGACATCTTCTTGATTAATAAACAAACGTTTATTCTGTATAGTCTTAGTTTCTTAAAATTCTGACAATTGCTAAAGGGTCTTAGCTTTTTCTTTCATAGGTCCACTATTCCTAATACTGTAAATATGATTGTAATCTAAATTACTGGTTCTAATTAATATTTCTTCATTAAGTCTACCGCTAGGAATTTCAAATTGCATTCCTTCATAGGGGGATTGGGACAATTTTTTGTAGCTTTGAAATTCTATATTGATATTAGCATCTGGGATAATAAAGATGATTAGGCATAAATATTGTATATTTATCCCCTTAATTTCGAAATCTTTATGAACCCGAGCAGTGCAATTGATATGGATTTAACTCGTAATTATGATACTAACCTTCATTGGCAAGTATTTCGTGTTTTGTGTTTCTCTTATGTGTTTTACAGGTAAATTATGCAAACGGTGCGAAAGAGAAATCAAAAAATTGAAAGAAAGGCTAGAAAGGCTAGGAAGGCAAGTTCAAGGGCATTTTTGTAATTTTTTAGCCTGATCCAGGAGGTAGAGCCTACTAGAAAGTTAAATACCTCGGAACAACGAGAATACTGAAAGAAACGGTACCCAAATCCGAGCTACGGTGAAGGAGTTATGACCCCTTGAAGTTAAAGAAAATCCATAGAAGAAAGGAAGAGAAGCTCAAAAATATTCGAAGTGTTGGAAAGAGGCTTGAAACCAGCAAGATTTCCCGAACCACACTGGGAACCGATTCGGGGGCGAACCGGTTCGGGGTACCTGCGAACCGATTCGAGGGTCCTGATGCGCGAATCTTCACTTAAAAGTTGATTGGTCCAAAGAGTCCTATTATGTTTCAATATCTTCTAAAACGTACACGTATCATTGTTTTGACTTGGAAAAGAGAGTTTTGAATAGTTTTTGATAGAGAGAAGAGAAGGATAATACCCTAGGAACATATCTTTGATTTGGTGATTCAAGATTGATTATTTTCGGGTTTGATTTCAAGTTTTAATTCAAGTTTCATTCTCTCTATTATTGTTCTTGCATGTTATTCTTCTTGCACGATTCAGACAAACTCTAAGTTTATAATTATTTCATGCATGTTTCAATACACTTCTATTATGACTTCTTTCACATGCAACGTAGTTAATTCATGCATAGTTAAGTTCAACATGTCTAGCTAAATTCTTTATGGTTGGGATGCATGAACTCAATCCGATGTGATAGTTGCATGTGTATAAAATTAATCCTCTAAATTTAAGGATTTATTATGACCGTATTGCATAGAGAGCACAACCATTGTAGATCTTAAGATCTCGTTTGCTTTAGGGTAACCGGGATGCTTTAGAATGTAATGCGAGTGTCGCTATCATGTTACCTCTTTACTCATCCTCTGATTACGTATGGTGCGAGTTTGAACCTCATATACGTAATGCTTGGGATTACTAAAGTCTGGGTCTGATTTATCACTTAAATTTACGATTAGTTTTATACCAGCAATACACTAGGGTTGAGGGATTATATTTCCGACCTGTTTGTCTCACCATATAGTTCAAGTTTTAGTTCAATCATCTAGATAATTTAGAGTAATTGCATTTAGTTGTAGTGGTTTCACCATTAAAATCACCTTTTCCTTCTTCTTAGAGTTGAATTTAGGTTAACCATCTGTCCTTCCGTCGTCACGATTTTCTCGTCCTATTTCCTCGTGGAGACGATTCTGACTTATCAGGTTTATTACTAACGTGATAGGCTGGCACTTGAGCCTAGAGAGAACGCACTTTAGAGACACATTCTTAGTCGTGTCAATAGAATAAAGGCTTTTCTCAAAATCTTTTCATCTTATATCTATTAAACAACATAATATGTTGATATTATTTTGAGGTCTATGTAATCCTTGGATTATTTCTTAATAGAGTCCAAAGGTTAGGAACTGGAACTTTCTATCAGTTCCTCTTGATCTTAGCCATTCTGAGTCAAAAAATTTAAGCTCAATGAAGGATTTTTCTAATACATGATTCCTACAATGGTAAGTCATGTTATAATTAGGAATTTTGGGAGTGACACCTTCTTTAAACAATTTTATGTATCTAACTGTTGGAAATTGTCCATTATATATGGAGTCTTCTATAATTTTTTAGTCAATTTCACCCCATTCTTTCCATTGAAGAGTGTTGGTGGAGTTTCTCTCTTTCCACCATGTTCTAATGTTAGAGGATGGGTCTTTAAGTATTTGGATCATAAAATTATTGTGTCCAATATTTGGGATAGGGCTAACTATTTACTAGTCTTATCTAATCCATCATTTATGATTCTTCTAGTTATGGCTTTCCTTAGTTTTTATATAAGGAGAATCTCTAAATTTACAGGTGGTTATCTATTTTTGTTCTAGTCTTTTATCAATTCTTTCTAAAGATTCTGAATAATCTTTTTGTCTTTTTATCTGACTAAGGATTTCTTCTTTAAAGAACTTATTTTCTTTCCTTACATTATCATTAATATCTTCATTATGTTTAGCAAGAGTATTAGCAATCTTTGCAATGTAGTCTTTTACTTCATTATCTTTTTCTTGTTATTGCACAGATTCCTGTGTCATTCTAGCCTCTATAGATTCTACGAATTTCTCTATTTTATCTAGGTGTGTTAGAATAAATGGAGAGTCTAATTATTCTTGGGAAGGTTTATTATATATAAACTTAATTCCCTTTATAATTTCTTCATATTTTTCTTCTGCTTAGGCTATATTCAGTCTTAGTTCATTAACAATACTATCCATTCTGGATAGGTTATGTCTTTCCATATTGTTAAGATAATTGGCTAATTTTGATTGGAATTTAACGAAGTCTGTATAGAAGGTGGTTAATCCTTCTGTCTTAACTTTTAAATCTAATTGTAAGTCTTTAACAAAGCTACTATTGTAGTCTTGTGTCGCTGATATTGAGGTTGAGATTAAATTTAATCTTTCAAGTATAAGTTTTAATGCTTTAGAAGCATCAACAATCTCAGTTTCAATTACCTGATAATAAAATCTTTCATCATTTATCTTTTCTAGAATTTTTTGGTAAAAATCTTCTAGGGTCTGAATGGAGAGGTTTCCAGGTACCTCATTCTAGTCCGACCTAACTATTTTCATTAGGAAGATAATTGTCTAATCTAGGAATAAGTTTAGCTTGTTCTCTGGTGAGGTTAACTAACTCACTTTCTTGATTCTTTGTCAGAGTTGTAATTTTTGCAATACTTTTATTAAGGACTTCTATGTGATTGGTCTTAGTATCTATATCTTGTAATACTTATACAAGGTCTATTGGGATTTTATTGTATATTTCTTATATTTGTTTAGAAATATTTTTTATCTTTGTTTCTAGGGTTTTGATGTCTTTAAATAATTGTCTTAAAATAAGTAGGATACACTTATTTGGTTTATTATGATCTTAATATCACTAGCAGTAACTTGTCTTCTATCTGTGTGTTTAGCTGGGATGTGTTCAGTGTGTGAGCAACCGTCGATGTGTGAAGTTAAACAACCTTCTGGATCTAAATCAGTTTTAGGTACGGGTTGGTAGTCCGGATGTATTCCAAAAATATCTTTGTAAATGTGCGAGATAAATCCCAAGGGCATTAAAGTCTTTTACTAATATAAGTATGAAAGGAGCGTCTTGACTCTGATACCAGATTTGAATTTGGATCGGAATTCAGTTGGGTTTTGTAAAGCTCTGATACGTTTGTTGTCAAAATATAAATCCATGATATATTTGGTCTTGAAATAGAATTTTACTATAAGGTTTTTGTTTTTGTCTTATTATGGTCCTCATTTAAGGACCTCATTTGAGTCTCTCTGTATATAAATGGCACGAAAAAAATTATTAAAATCCCAACCCAATATTAAAAGTCCAGTCCAATTAAAAGCCCAGTCCATTTTTTCCAGCCCAGCCCTATTAAAAGCCCAACTCAATTATTTTCAGCCCAACCCAATTCAAAGCCCAGTCCAATTAGCCCATGTATGTCATGATATCATGTATGCATGCATGATATTTTATCATGCATGAAATATCATACATGAGCTATCATATATATATATATATATATATATATATATATATATATATATAGATAGATAGATAGATAGATAGAGAGAGAGAGAATCACAAGTGAATCAAAATAATGAACTTTATAATGAACCTAAAAAGATATTAAAAAATAACCCAATAAATTTAATTTCTTGTTGTAATTGGTCTGCACCAACCCCAATGGGCGCACGTTTAACACTTATGTTTTTTAATATACACACACGGGACAACCCTTACCCCCTCCCCCTCCCCCTCCCCCAACTGGTAGAAAACCCAACAACTAATGAATTTGTAGAGTGATAAATCGAACAGGGAAAAAGAGAGAATCCAATGGACTGCTCTCCCTGACCTACACACGTCGGTGACCACTTCGACGGTTCTGGAGCAGTTAGGAGTTGGGTTGGTAGGCGGTTTGGAGATGGAGGTATCCAACATGGGTTGCCATCGGATTGGGAATGCAGGTTAGAGGTTGTTGGGTTTGGCAGTGCGTAAGGGGTTTGGGCTTGTTGGGTTGGTTCTGAAGCAGCTAGGAGTTGTGTTATCGGGTAAGATTTGTGGCTGAGATATTGTAAATGGGTTGTATTTGGTTGTTGTTGGGTCAGATGGCAGGTGGTGTAATGGGTCGGGCAGGAGCAGGGGTAAGGAGTTTAAGAGATTATGCTGGGTTGATGGTATGGGAGTTCTTTTCTGGGTTAATGAGGGCATTTGGTCCCAGTTGGGTTTAATGGAGGTCGGGGTGTATCCGGGTTTCCGAATTGAAGTTTAGCAGATGGTGAAGATGGGTTTTGAGTGGGTATAAAAGAGATGGATCGAATTTTTTTGGGGGGGTGGGGGGTGGGGTTGGGTAGGGGGAGGGGGGTTAAATATGTCACACACGTATTCATTGCCTTATTAGGTTAATTAAAAAGTTCATTATTTTGATTCATTTGTGATCCTCTCTCTCTCTCCCTATATATATATATATATATATATATATATATATATGTGTGTGTGTGTGTGTGTGTGTGTGTGTGTGTGTGTGTGTATGTGTGTGTGTGTGTGTGTGTGTTTTGCAATACGAATTATATTAATTTCGTATTATGAAATATGTTAAATCTAATTTCAAAATAGTTATATGATTTATTATATAATTTTTTAAACCCGTCTAGCGAGAACTAATACTATAAAAGATTCAATGAGTAAAAATGTTTATTACTCTTTTTTTTTTTAAAAAGGAACCATATATAAAATAAGTGAAGAAAAGCCCTTCACTGGTGGCTTACATAGCAAGAAATAGAGAAATCTGACAAAAATCCTATTAAAAATCTTGTTTTTGCACCTTTATAAGGTCTAGCTTTGAAAGAGATCCTCACATCTTCATGAACCAAATCAATAATCTTGGATGCTTTTATAAATTCCCCTTCAAATTCCTTTTTATTTCTCGAACACCATATCCTCCAGCAAACAAAACAAGGAATGATAATAGAAAGAAGAGCTTTGATGTTTTTTCCTCTGGAGCATAACCACCATGACATAAGATACCTTTTAAGAGATGAAAAATGAAAGGAGAGACCCATCAGACCGGAGAAGTGATTCCATTTGAGCAATAGGGCTAGTACCAAACAAGTGATCATAATCTTCCTCTGAAGAAATAAAGCAGCATCTACATTTGGAAGCAAGATAAATGTGTAGTTTCTTCAAACTGGGGTCTAATGGAATAGCATATTAATCTTTGTTTACCCATTCAATCTTTTATGATATTAGTCCCCTCTCTCCCCCTCTCTCTCTGAATAAAGAGAGAGACTCTTATACATCATGCTTCCTACATCACACTAATTTCTAGGCCTTAATTTTTATATAATATTCATGGAGTTAACCTTCCAATCAACACATGTTCAAAAAGTTAAATCAAAATACAATTTCAATCTATTTTGTAAAAATTCAACCAAAAACTACGAAAAATGCCCTATTTATAAGGGTTTGTGCTAGCAGAATTTTGTGAACTTTTTAAAAATAGTTAGAAAATGTATTTTGGCCTAATTTTTTGAACATATGTTGATTAAAATGTTAATTTCAAGAGAAAAAATTAAAAATTAAAAAAAATGTTTCTTTGGACTTAGAACTAGGTGTAATATATAGAGTGTGATATTGGAGAGTCTTTCCCCCTCTCTCTCTCTCTCTCTCTCTCTCTCTCTCTCTCTCTTTCTTTATATATATTGAACCCCTCTAATGAGGACTAATATCATAAAAAATTCAATGACAAAAAAAATAATAAACATTTTTACTCATTGAATCTTTTATGAGATTAGTCCTCGCTAAGGAGGTTTTAAAAAACTATACGATTAATGCTATAACCATTTCGAAATCAGATTTAACATTTTCCCAATGCGAAATTATTGCAATTTTCAGTGCAAAAACTCTCTCTCTCTAGAGAGAGAAAGAGAGAGAGAATCAAGGTTAAAGTCATGTTCCTTCCTATATTTGGATTTTTAGGACAGTGGTTTTCAGGTTTATAAATCTAGTCCCTATGGTACAATAACATTTATTTGTGTGATCCCTTTAGAGTTAGGAATACACAAAATAGGTAATTTAATTTGTTTTAGTTAAAGAGGTATTTATATTTATACTCTTATTCATACTCATTTAAAACTCATTCTAAAAATGAACACATAACCCCACCTCCACCCCACCACACCCACCGAAATCCTCGTCAGAACGCCGAAATTCTCGCCGAAGACCGCTAGAATTCTCACCGAATTGTTTCTATCTCCTCCTTTCACTCTCCCTTCTACTATTTCTTTTATTTTGTTTGGTCCGCGCCAACGGCATATTTACCAGCACCGGAGAATAAGGTTTTTTGTCAAAAAAAATATAGTGTTCGCCGGAAAAAATGGAGGTTTTAGTGAAATAGTAAATTTACCGATTTTGATTTTTTGGTCAAAATATCAAATATGGGCGTTGTTGGATAGATCTCGACGAGTAGATTTCAAATATATAAATTTTGTGAATTTTGAATTTGTAGATTTGAAGTTATGGATTTTTAAAAATTTGATGTGTTTTTATTTGTATGAGTTGTCAAATGGCATATTGGTCATTTTACATGGTGTTTTTAGTACAAGAACTAAATTTATAAAATTATGTGGAGTTTTAGATTTTAATGTACTTTGAGTTGGATTGAACCTTTAAAAAAACCCTTATATATATATAGAAAGTCTCCTGTAAAGACTTCAGTCACTTCATATGGTGCAGATCTTGGTACATATCATTTTTTTAAATAGTAAAAACATGAATTTTTCCACTATGAGAAGATCATCTCCAAATTTTTTCATCAAAAAATTCAATAAAAAAACTATTGAGATGAGGTGATATGCAAAAAAATGATATAAATATGCATTTTTAACCGTTTAAATTTTGACGATTATCTCACTCACTTTTTGATTGAATTTTTTGATGAAACTTCATGGATATGATCTCAACAGTGAGAAGATTATATCCATGAAGTTTCATCAAAAAATTTAATCAATTAAGTGGCTAGCACCAATGCAAACTTTCAATGGTCGAAAATACAAATTTATACCATTTTTTGACATATCACATCATCTCAACGTTTTTTTTTTGAATTTTTTGATGAAAAAAATTAAAGATGATCTTCTCACGGTGGAGATCGTATCCATGAAGTTTCACCAAAAAATTCATTTTTTTACTATTTATGAAATAATGGTATATAACGGGGTCTACACCATGAGGAGTTTTACAGGAGGGAGCTTCTCTCTCTCTCTTAATATATATATATATATATATATATATATATATATATATATATATATATATATATAAGGACTCCTTATGGTGCAGACCCTGATGCATACCATTTTTTTAAAATAGTAAAAAAATATTTTTTTTTATGAAACTTCATGGATATGATGTCCACGGTTAGAAGATCATCTCCAATTTTTTTCATCAAAAAATTCAATAAAAAAACCATTGAGATGAGGTGATATGTAAAAAAAAAGGGTATAAATATTCATTTTCAACCGTTGAAATGTTTTGTTAGCGCCACCTACTTTATTGATTGAATTTTTCGATGAAACTCCATGGATATGGTTTTCTCATTGTCGGGATCATATCCATGAAGTTTCATAAAAAATTAAATCAAAAAGTGGGTGAGATGATCGTCAACATTTCAACGGTTAAAAATACATATTTATACCAATGTTTTACATATCGCCTCATCTCAACGGTTTTTTTAGTGAATTTTTTGATAAAAAAAATTGGAGATGATCTTCTCGCCGTGGAGATCACATTCATGAAGTTTCATAAAAAAAATTCATTTTTTTGCTATTTTAAAAAAATTGTATGTACTGGGGTGTGCAGATCCCGGTACATACCATTTTTTTAAAATAGTAAAAAAATAATTTTTTTTATAGAACTTCATGAATATGATCTATACGGTGAGAAGATCATCCTCAATTTTTTTAATAAAAAATTTAATAAAAAAATCGTTTAGATGAGGTGATATGTAAAAAATGGTATAAATATACATTTTCGACCATTGAAATTTTGGGACACATTTAAACAACCCTTGTGAGATGTTATGATGTGGCAGATGTGCCAAATTCGTAACTTACATTCTCCCACTAAGAAAATGGGCCACATTAAAGGATATCAATTCTCTAACCTCTTTAATGACTTGGTAAGATCTTTCATATTGGTACATCAAAATTGTGACTTATCATTCATGTAGAATCAACATGGATAGGTAATATATATATGGTGACAAGATTTTGTCTATTGGTATAACCATTAATAAAATGTCAAATTTATCAATATTAAATATAGAAATTTCAACGGAACGTGAATAAGGAAGGTAAACACACAAATCTATATTATGACCATAAATGTTTCTTACACAGAATGTGAGTACTATTTTGAAGCATGAAATAAAATGATGATTAAATTAATATTTTATTTTGACATTGATTCAATTAGTGCCATATATTTTAATGAACAACAAACTTCTTAAAGGGTGCCTTTAAAGTATAAAATTATTTAAATTTTATGGAGGCACTAAAATAACAAATCACGAATATATTTAGAAATAAATTTCTTGTCATGACGTAATATTTATGTGATATCCTGAAATGAATGAGTATTATAATTTATTATGTGATAAGTTTATTTATTGTTACATTAGTAACATGCAAGCACACGTTTTGATATTGTATCAACAAAATTGTTATATGCGAGATACATGTGTACTTATAGTTATATTATTAGCATTTTGTGCTGTAATGACACAATTCTTTATGTTATGAATATGAGATTGTATATGTGGTAATTGCCAAGCATAATCACTGTAGGTGATAAACCATAAGAAGTGGTTATAAATAAATTTATTGAATTTGTGATAAATAATTCAAAAACGAGCGATTTAACGACTGCTTTAAAAATGGTTGAAAATTGATTATAAATTCAATACATTATGCATGTGATTTTGTTATTATAAAGTCAATACGTTATCTTAATTTTAGAGTGGCCAGAGCATCTTGAATCTTGAGAAATGTAAATTAAATTTAAATTTCAAGATTAACCATAAGGAATGAGATTTAGCCCTACAGGGAAGTCATATGGGTTAATTAGTAGTAAATAAAATAAAATGAAAGTTTAGATGAGATATTATTTTAGATTATTTTAAATGACCAAAGGTATAAATATTTTAATTTAATGTCTCGGGTCCATTTGTTTCATTATAAAGTTATATTGTAAATTAATAGTGTGTTGTAACTTTTACCCAAAGGAATGTTACAATTACATGATGATTTATATTTGTAATATTTAGAATGGGTTAAAATTCCAATAAAGGTTTATTCATTTTTTTCATATGCGTTAGTAAGCATTTTTCATTTTAGCGGAGCAAATCCATCTACCTTTTTACCGAATGATTCCCCTCATGTTCCATTATTGAGTGGTGACTATTATAAGGATTGGAAGGGGAAAATTATCTTGACATTAGGGTGCATGGATGTTGACTTGACACTTCCTGTGGATGAACCCCCCATTCCCACTAAAGCAAGTACTCAAACTGAGAGAGAATCATATGAACGGTGGGGGAGATCCAATCGACTAAGTTTAATACTTGTAAAGTCTCATATTGGGAAAAGCATACGAGGATAAATATCGGACAACACTAAAGTAAAAGAATACCTCAAATATGTTGAGGAACAATTTGCATCTTCTGATAAGGAATTGAGTAGTACTCTAATAAAGAACTTGTCATCCATGAAATATAATGGTACTTTAGGTATACGTGAACACATTATGGGAATGAGGGACATCGCAAAATAATTAAAGTCCTTAGGGATTGAAATTTTTGAGTCCTTCCTTGTCCATTTCATTCTAAATTATCTTCCATCTCAATTTGGTTAATTTAATA
The DNA here is from genome assembly GCA_949130495.1 of Sambucus nigra. Taxonomy (NCBI): domain Eukaryota; kingdom Viridiplantae; phylum Streptophyta; class Magnoliopsida; order Dipsacales; family Adoxaceae; genus Sambucus; species Sambucus nigra. The sequence continues at coordinate 137,884,235 of OX422209.1, read as the reverse complement.
TTTCTTATAACGCACATAAGGATAAATGGTCAGTTAATGAGTTGTTGATCATGTGTGTTCAAGAATAAGGGAGATTGAAGCAAGAAGGCCTAGAAAGCATTCATTTAGTTTCTAAGAAAAAAGACAAGGAAAGAAATAGAAAAAGAGAAGTTTCTTCTAAGGATGGAAATAAGAAGAACTTATGAGTCAACAAATTTGATTTTAAGAAATCCGTTAAGTGCTTTTTCTACAAAATAAAGTACATGTGAAGAAAGATTGCAAGAAGTATCAAGATTGGCTTAAAAAGAAAGGCAATCTCATCTCATTAGTATGTTATGAATATAATATGGTTTGTAATAGTAGTAATACTTGGGGTGTTGATTATGGTTCTACAATTCATGTTGCCAATACTATGCAGGGTTTTATAAACCAAAGAAAGCCGGTGGAAAGTGAACAAAGCATTTATACAAGAAATCAGATGCGTTCACATGTAGAAGTTGTTGGAACCTTTAGGATTATTTTAAAAATCGAATTCGTTTTAGACTTGGAGAAGACCTTTTATAATCCATCTTTTTCAAAAAACCTTATTCTAATTTCAAGGCTTGTACCACAAGGTTTTAATTTTAATTTTTGTAACAATACATTTACTTTATTAAAGAATAAAGTAATTTGTTGGTACTGGTATTTTAGATGGTGTTTTATATAAACTAAATTTCGATCCTATTCGTGATTATGACCTTTTAACTACAACCAACAGTATTGGCATAGAAATAAGTATTACAACAAAAAGTCCCTCTATGTTATGGCACAAAAGGTTGGGACATATCTCTATAGAAAACCTAAAGAGATTAGTGAAAGATGGAGTCCTACAGACTCTTCATTTCTCTGATTTTGGTACTTGTGCGAAATGTATAAAAGGAAAACGTACCAATAAGGGTGCCAAAAGGAGTTCTAACACTTTAAAAATCATGCATACTGACATATGTGTACCTTTTCCTATGCCATTGTAATACCCCGTACTTTTAGTGATAATTAAATTACATAAGTGAGCGTAATTTGGAGATTAGAAAAAATTCTGTGAATAGTAATTTTGGAATTTATGAGTATAATTTGATAAATTTATAACTTAAAGTGAGTAGCAAATATTAGTTTACTGATGTCGGATTAATATTTACATGGATTAGATTTTCTTACAGGATTAAGTAAATAAGTTGGATTATTTTAATTACATGTCGCAGTTGGGTAAAGTCACAAAGTATAATATTTTAATTGGAAAAACCATATTGAGATGTGTTGGGTTTAATTAGTGAATGGTATTTAAGTGACTCTAACGGAGATTTCGAGTGCGCGGTTGGTTTCGAAATGGTCGAGATAGTCAGAATAGAGTATCCAAGTGAAATGTTTAGGTTTCGGAGACTTTTGGACTAGTAAGGACTCGTAATTGAGTATACGAGTCAATTTTGGGTATAATAAGTGATAAGATTTATAAACCCTTATAACCCTCACTTATCTCATATTTAAGCCCTAGGAGAGAGAGATAGAAGCTAGAAAAGGAAGAAGAGAAGAGCAGAGGAAGAGAAAGGGGATTTCCGGCCAAACTCCTCGGGATTCGACACGAGGTCATCGGATTTTATCCACGAGGCAAGTGTTTAATTGATTTATTCATTTTTAGCATAAATCTCATATCATAGTTGGTAATAACAAACTATAAAGATTTTTGGGTTGAGCTTTCGCGAATCAAACGGGTTTTTCGGAAGTTTAACGGATAAACCCCAAATAATATCCTATTCGAGAAACCTAGAAATTTATTTAAATTAATTGTTGGATATGGGTCCTAGGATGATTAGAACCATTTTTATGTCTATATATATTGTTGGTTGAGGTTGGAGGATGATATGAGAGAAAATAAAAAGCTTGGAGTTGTATTAATGGAGGTTTGGGATTTTGGAGAAGAAGGTGAATAGTGACAGCGTCACTTCCGAATCGATTTGTCTAGGAATTGAATCGATTCGGGTTTTGGTCAAAACATAAAATTTGTAGATATTTTCGATACGGTCACGTGGGAACTAACCCTGTATTTTTTTGATTTTTTTTGGATTTATAATTATTTTTCTACGGAAGGCTGTCCGAGATCGAAATCGCTATTTAGAAATCAAACCTAACATTGGGAGAAAAAGAAATTTATGTGTTAGTTAGAAATTAGTGTTAGGATGATTATAGAGTTGGTGGTTGAGATTAAAAACCATAAAAATGGAGGTTGAGTTGATATTTGGGTATTTTGGAGATTGAGAAATCGCCCAAACAGTGCCCCTCGAACAGGGCGAATCGATTCGGGTCTAGATCGAATCGATTCGTATAAGGGGACCTATAAAGCTGTCTCAGGCCGAATCGATTCGGATTAAGACCAAAACGATTCACCTTTGAGGACCTTCTTGTAGAACACTTTCCAAATCGATTCGGATGGAGACCGAATCGATTCCCTGGCCCGAATTGATTCGCATTTGGGGCAAATCGATTCGCCTTTGTTGAAATTGGCAGTTTTCCTTCTTTGAGTTTAAGGGGAGTTAAATTGCAATTGGAGAAAATTGTGGGGTAGTCTATCTATGATATTAGGACTCCTAGATGATGGTATGGAGGGTGAGTAGACCTTGGAATGAAAGATAGAACCTTGGATTAGTTTAGTGTACAATCCAGGGTATGGACTTAGTGAAGATTCGGGTCGAACAAAATTTGAGAGAGGTCTTTGGATAGTGTGTATAGAGAATACTTATAAGTTTAGTATTGTAAGTGTGTGAATACTTAGACTATTACGAATGGGAACAGTCGGAGTATTGGCTATTGCTATATGAGAGTTTGGCAATTATAGCCATATATATATTTGAGAAGTGATGTTGATCATATATACGATGTGATGACAATATATATAATATGATACAAATACATATATATCTATGTGTGATTAGTATATTTGTACCTTAGAGGCTGGTTCCACGGGCTTTCCTTTGGCATAGAGTTAGAACAGCCAGATTATATATTTTCTCTAGTGCGATCTAGGGAGGTTACGCGATGTGGGTGAATCCCCTGGATTGAGGAGCAGGGAGAGTATATCCCCAGGTTATATCGTCCCACGTTCGAGTGAGATGCATGTGTACTCCACTTGCATAGGGAACATGACCGCCTCCAACGTTGTGTATTTTTACCATGACCATGAGTAAGTCTGGCTTGGTACCGTGGTATAGTGAGTAAATCCGAATTTGGATAGACACTATGAGACTGCATCCTTGAGTTATAGATCGGTGGGATGGTTATTATGCTTGTGATTTTAATAAGTATAATTATATTCGTTGAGCATAGTATATTGCTTGTATATGAAGTTGATATATATATATATAAGGTATTATTCCCTTTTCGATAGATATATATATCCGAATTTATATGAGTATGAATAAGAGGTTATAGTGAGAACTATATATTTATATATGAGTTTTATATATGCGTTATGTGCTGAGGGCCTAATGGATCTCGACGATCAACATTGCCAGGTAGTAGTGTATCGGAGGGGTTCCTTGTTTGGATTTCACTTCGCGAGACACCCCATGCGTGAACATAGCACAGTGTTGGGAATGGAGAGAAGTTTATCCCTTAGTACTCGGGTTTTTACGAAATTTCAGTGATGGGGTGAAGCAGATTAGTTAGGCGGGGTAGCTTAACTAGATTGTCTAAAGGTATGCGATAGGTGTGAACTATTAGAAGATGGGTGAGGGGTATCACATGGGAGTGTGATACCAATTTAAATATGAGATAAATCCTATTTTAAAAATATAGCATTTATGCACTTGAAAAATATTTTCAAAACTCGGGTTCTGACCCATTTCTCTTTTTTCTCCTCTCTTACTATATATATATATATATATATATATATATATATATATATATATATATATATATATATATATATATATATATATATATATATATATATATAGGTGTCTAGACACAGGGACGCATGGATGATGATCCTTTCGAGTTAGACGTTACTGCAGCAGTTGTGGATGCATGAAGGTTTATTTTTATACACTTCTATTCTTGTGATCTAGATAGGAAGCATTGTAGTAACACTCGGGCCGAAAGCCCAATTATATTCATTTATACTTTTATCGCCCTTTAGTGCGGCATTCGATTTGGTTGTATTATGTTAAGCCGAGTGTTCGGTTATTTTATTTCATTTCAGTTTCATATATATAAACTGTGTGATGGTTTTACTTTGTTGGTTTGAATAAAAAGATTAGTTAAATAAAATTTTGACGCCATCCTAATAGGTTATTAGTAATTAAATTGGTTTTCGACACTAATGCTAAGAATGAACCATATGAGACTCCTGTTTTAATTTGGTACATGATTGATCACCCGGTATTTTATTAGGCGGGGTGTCACAACCATGTTTAAATGAACAAAAATATTTATCACCTTTATTAATGATCAAACACGATATATGTATCTCTATCTTTTACATGATAAATCTGAAGCATTAAATGCTTTTCAAATCTATAAAGCGTAAGTATAGAAATGAACTGATAAAGTAATTAATATTATGAGGTCAGACAGAGGTGGAGGATATTATGGGAGGTACACTAGGACAAGATAAAAACCAGGTCCATTTGCAATATTTCTGCAAGAACGTGGAATTATTGCATAATATAGTATGCTAAGCACACCTCAACAAAACGGTGTAGCCAAAAGAAGGAATTGCACATTGATGGACATGACAAGGAGTATGCTTAGCAACTCAAATCTCCTATTATCTTTGTGGAGTGAGGCTTTAAAATTTGCCGCGTACATCTTAAATAGGGTTCCACTAAAGTTGTTCCTAAAATAACTTTTGAATTATGGAACTGATGGAAACCAAGTTTAATACATGCACATTTGGGGTTGTCCAGTGGAGGTCAAAGTATATAATCTACAAGAGAAAAAGTTAGATCCAAGAAAAATAAGTGGATTTTTTATCGGCTATGAAGAAAGATTCAATGGATTTAGGTTTTATTGTCTAACCTATAATTTAAGAATAGTTAAATCTTGAAATGAAAGATTTATTGAGGATGGTATCATTAGTGGGAGTGAGCAACCTCGAAGTCTAACCTTTGAGGAAGTTTGAGATTCAATTCATATACCTGCAGCTATATCGGAGTAAACTGTTTTCAAGACATTTCACAAAATGTCATTTAGGAAGAACGACCAACTCAACATTTGTCACTCAATGTGGAATCTGTTACTTTGGAGGTTATACTCAACAATCTCAAAAATGTGAATGTTGAAATCCCATTAAGAAGATCCAATCGACAAAGAAAATATGCGATATCTTCTGACTATCTCATGTACCTACAAGAATCTAACTATGACATTGGAATTGATAATGATCCAGTTTTGTTTTTACAAGTTATGAGTGGAAATAAATCTATATTACAGTATAATGCTATGAAAGAGGAGATGAATTCTATGGCTGACAATCAAGTTTGGGATCTTGTTGAATTACCTAAAGGGGTTAAGGCCATCGGGTGTAAATGGGTATATAAAAACAAAAGGGATTCAAAAGGTAATATCGAAAGATGTAAAGCTCGACTTATGGCCAAAGGGTTCATTCAAAAGGAAGGCATAGATTACCATGAGACCTTCTCCCCAATTTTAAAGAAGGAGTCAATTAGAATCATCATGGCATTAGTAGCTCATTTCGATTTAGAGCCACATCAAATGAATATATAAACGACATTCCTCACTGTCGACTTAGTTTAAGAGGTCTACATGTCCCAACCTGAAGGATTTTCCTCAGATAAGGAAAGTCACTTAGTTTTTAAATTAAAGAAATCTATATATGGACTAGAAAAAGCTTCCCAACGATGGTATTTAAAGTTTCACAAATTGATATCTTCTTTTGGTTTTATGGAGAACATTGTTGATTAATGTATATACCTCAAGGTCACTGGGATAAGATATACATTTTTAGTCCTATACGTGGATGATATTTTACTTGCCAGTAATGACTTGGTTTTGCTACACAAGTCAAAATAATTTCTCTCACAAAACTTTGATATGAAGGATATGAGTGAGGCCTCTTATGTTATCAGTATAGAGATTCATAGAGAAAGATCTAAAGGAATACTGGGATTATCTAAAAAACTATACTAACAAAGTTTTAAAGAGATTTAGAATGCAGAATTATTAATCTGGGGTAGCACGTGGCATCAAGGGTGATAAATTTAGTATGGATCAATGCCGAAGAAATGATCTAAAAGGGGAACAGATGAAAACCATTTCTTAGGCCTCTATTGTTGGTAGTTTAATGTATGCCAAAGTTTGTACCAGACCGAGCATATCATTTGCAGTTGGCATGTTGGGTAGATATCAAAGTAATCTAGGAATGGAGAATTGGAGAGCTGCTAACAAAGTGTTACGTTACCTTCAGGGAACTAAGGATTATATTCTTACCTATAAAAGATATGATAATTTGGAGGTAACTGGATATTCCAACTCAGACTTTACCGATTGTCTTGACTCAAGAAAATCAACATCAAGATATGTGTTCCTTTTCGCTGGAGGGGTGATATCATGGAGAAGCAAAAAATAATATTTGACGACTTCTGCTACTATGAAGGCAGAGTTTGTGGCATGTTTTGAAGCAACTTCACAAGCTATATGGTTATGAAATTTCATCACAGGGGTTAGAGTTTTTTACTCTATTTCGAGGCCATTAAGAATTTACTGTGATAATTCAGCTACGGTGTTCTTTTAAAAAAATAACAAGAGTGGAAGTCGAAGTAAACACATCGATATAAATTACTTTGCTATTAGAGAGCGTGTTCAAGAAAAGGTGGTGAGTGTTGAGCACATCAATACCGGGATGATGATTGCAGACTCGATGACTAAAGGTTTACCACCTAAGTTGTACAAGGAGCATGTGGGTCATATGGGACTAAAAGATTTCTTTTAGTGTAAACTATATTATATTTGTACTTTTGAACACATTTGTATTATAGTAAATTGCAGCATTTACTTAATTTGTATTTTCGTCATTTATTAGGTTGTATACATAAAGTTTAGTGAATGACAAATAGTCCTTTAGGACATAAGTAGGATCCAAATGGGCATTTGGTGTCTCGTTCATATAAATGATATAAATATCTCAATTAATATTAGAAAACAACATTGTAATACATGGATGGGAACACGTGTTTATAAAACGTTTATCGCCATGATTCATGTGTTGACTATATTTAATGGAGTATAGTGGTGGCAACAAAACATAAACATGATTACTATGGCCATATAATAAGAATTTTAGAACATCCGTAAAGTCCATTTTATATGGGCCAAGTGGGAGAGGAAGTATCCTTTAATGTGGCCCATTTGCTAAGTGGGAGAAGTGAAGTTACGGATTTGGCACATGTGCCACATCATAACATCTCACAAGGGTTGTTCTAAAATAACCACCTTTTTATTTAGGAGTTATGTATTTCGACAATAACACCTTTTTGATGGGAAGAAGTGTGTGTGTGTGTATATATATATATATATATATATATATATATATATATATACGCCATTCAACACCCTTGGGTCCCTTATCTCATAAAATATTGTCTTCAGAAATAGTCTGTGAATTCCATCATGTGAGACATAAGGCTTGAGAGAGATAAGAAGAATTCTAGGGCAGAAAATATTTTCTCCATTAACACCAATTATAAATCCATGACAGGAGGTATGTTCTTGATTCTTTCGCATTAATAAATCTGTCACTATCAACTCGGCGTAAAACAACAAGTCCATTTATTATCAATTGTTGTACTTTTTGCGGTTCTAGTTGGCATCATTTTTAACCATGAGATGTATCTTCTTAACTTTTAATCATTGCCACTAGTTATGGGAGACCAAAACTCCCTCCTCCTTTATTATATATATATATATGAAAATGATCTTATGATAACTTCCCACACAAGATTTAATTTGACCCATCCTCTAACCAGTTTATTCCTTGTAACAATATGTCTCTCTCTCTATCGCTACCCATTTGCTCTCCCTCCTAAATTTTCTAGGGTCTCTCTCTCTGGATCTTTCTATTTATTTTCCTTTTTCTCATTGTTTTAGGGATAATTTAAGGCTAGTGTCATTTATTTTGTCAAAGATGCATCAAACCCTATCGACTTTTTTAATGCACCAAGTTCTTTTTAATTATAAACTACATATATTCACACAAATGTAGCCTCACATATAATCATTTTAAACCCATTTACTCTTTCTCTCTCATACAAACACATAATCCCACCCCCACCCCCACCCCATCGCCACCACAACCTCCACCCCCACGCCATCTCCACCTCCACCCACCCCATTGGAGACTCGCTAGAACTAACCCACCGAAAATTCTCGTCGGAGGTCGCCAAAATTCTCGTCGGAGTGTTTCTCTCTCCTCCTCTCTCTATCTATTTTCGTCTATTTCTTTGTTTTTTCTAGTCGGCTCCAGCGGCACCCTCACTTGAGCTAAAGAAGAAGAGTTTTCGCTGAAAAAAATGAAGGTTTTACAGAAATTATAAATTTATCTATTTCGATTTTTCGTTAAAAAATATCGAATATGAGTATTCCTTGATAGATCTTGACGAGTAGATTCCAAATATATAATTTTTTTGAATTTTGGATTTGTAGATTTGAAATTATGGACTTTTTAAGATTTGAAAGTTTTTTTTTTTTGCAAAAAACGAGGTAACAGTTGCAAAGATATATTGTGAGTGTATTCATTATTTTAATGCACCGAGTTGACAAAATAGAATTTTTGACGCCATTAACTCAGTCAAATGATTTCTTACCTCATTGACCAGGTAAATAAGATTTGATAAGTATAACCCTTTATTTTTAATAATCTTGGCCCTTTTTCTCATCTTAAATTCTAGCAGCTTAACTAACTTTTCAAGACCTGTTCAAAATCTACCCACTCATGAATTGAAGCCCGTGAATCTATCTTAATACTATAAAATGCAAAACAAGGCATTTATTATGCTTTGCAATTACCCTATCCACGTGGCACAGCATTTAATGAATGTTAAAATCAGCACCGTCACCGTCTCTTATTTGAAGAGCCAAAAGTCACAAAATCCTCGGTATCTCCAATGTATCTTTAATCAACACGCCTTTACCTTTTACATTCCCTTTCACTCTCTATTAACTCCTCCCGATTTTTTATTCACTCTCGCACGAAAAACTATCCTGATAAATTCACACCTCCCAAACCATCACAATTGTCTTTAATCCCTCTCTCTTTCAATAAAAACCGCAATACATTTACCCTTTTTGTCCATCTGATTTGCGTACAGTTGGTTGAACTCTACCACCATCGGTGTCGGAGATCACATGCTGAATTGGGCCTCTAATGGATGCCATTTCTCACGATGACGGATCTCTATGGATTTTGTAGATTTGGGGAAGCAGTTCTCCATGATTTGTGTGTTACTTTTCTCTCGATTGATTGAGGTAAGAATGGAACTGAATCTCCATGTTTTTAATGCAAAATAATTATTTTTATATGTATCATTTATGAGTTTTGATTTAATTCACATCTATGAGGATTTTGTAGATTTGGGGAGGAAGTAGTTCTCCATGATTGATGTGGTTAAAGATTTGTAGTATATGTGTCTAATTAATTTTATCCTTCAAAGTATTTACGAATTTTTTATGACTTTGAGTCCCACCATTTTGTATTTACTCTCGTACTCATATTTTTTAATATTTTACTCTCATATTTGTATTTTATTTGTCAAAAATATTATATTTTGTATTTTGTCATGCAATTTGTGGTGCCCAGTTATTGGGGCATTTACAGGTGTTAGATAGAAACCACAGTGAAGAAACATTCATAATTTTTAATTATTCGTGCTGTGCTATGATAGTGAATTTAAGCTAGACTTTCTTAGTCTTGATGTTTAAAACTAAATAGCCTTTTGATATTTTTTATTTTTTTTCACCTTAAATGTCTTGATTTGACTACATACATGCATTGCTTATGTAAACATTAGGTTACTTATTTGATTAGTATTATTTATACTATATATGACACAAAGTTATCTGTTTTGCAGGAAAAAATGTAAATGTTCTATCAGACCTACGAAGATGATGCTAAATGAGGAAAGGAAGTGGTTGTAGATGGAGGTTTGAAACTCTTTGTAGATTTGTATGTTTTTTCTTTTCCAAAAAAACCTCTCATTAAATCTTTCTTCTTAGTTTGTGTTGTTAATAGTTGCAAGTGTATGAAAAACACTGAGCTATTTTTTCTTTATGATATGGTGGATTTTTTACGATTCTATTTCTTCTACTTCGATTTCATTTTAATTAGAACTTTCTTATTAATTTTTCGATGTTCAAAATTTAAACAAACATATGGCTTTCAATTGTGCATTTTTTTGTTTCTTTTATATATGATTTTTTGTTCTTACTAACCTTGGAATAACATGTAGACCAAAAAAATTCTTGGACTTACTGCATATATAATTGACCATTGCAAATTGGTCCTTAAGTTTTCTGAAGGCACTAAAAACACCTAGGTCTGCCTCTACTTTTCATAATGTACTCTTTCTCCTTCCCATTCTACCCCTGATTCATTTAAAAGTTGACCTCTATTTTCTTTTGGACCCTTACTTTGCAATACAATGAGCAATTCAAGATCTAGGAACCTGGAGTACAATTATGATGTCTGAGGCAATTCTATTATGGGAACAAGTTAGTGTATATTTTTATTCTTCAAAGCACTTTTTTTCCTTTTCAAAATTTAATTTAATATATATCTTTTTAAAATATACGCACATATATATATATTCTTCAAGGCAACTGCTTTTGAAATACACTATATAACCTAAGATGTCTGGTTGCAGGACCATAACATCACTACTGTGTTGATAAAAGAACGTTTAGATGCTTATCTAGATGGGTGGTTGGACTATGCAGCGAAAAGGATAGAACAGTTGTATGCTCATATACCACTTTTAAAATTATAATATTAATAATAATTACGAAACAACTTTTTATATTTGATCTTGATTTTTTATATCTCCAGAATATTCAGTTGGTATTTTGTGATTTTTGTTGTATATTACTTTGCATGAACAATTGTGGATGTAGTATATTATATTATTAACCAAGAAGTTGGTTATGTTATCTCTGTAGATTATGTTTATAATTTGTACTTTTTTCAGGAAAATGCCTGGTGGGAGAGCCCGTGGACCCGAAACGACAAGAAAATTAACTTGGAAGAAGAATGGCATCAGTAAACTAGCACAAGAGGTCTCTCTCTCTCTATCTCTCTCTCACACGCACACGGACAGTTCATACACATGCATATAATAGAGATAAATTGATACACGGTATGCTTGAATGTTTTATAAAGGAATCTATTTGGGTTACTTTCAAACACTCATCCGATAAGCTAAGGAATAAAATGTCAACAGCTGGGAAAGCAATTGAGTATATTCTGATGATAACTCACCCCAATTGCTTAGGCTGATGAAGAGAGCAAAAGTTGAAATTCCCATGAAAATAGTCATAAGCAGGTCAGCATCTCTTCTCTTCTGCATTTTCATAGTTTCTTAGTCTTTTTTGTTGTGTTATTAAAATGGTACCTCTAGAACAGGCATAGGATCATATTGTTTTCGTCTCTCCCCTTTTGTTTTGGTGTGCCAGGGAAAAAATAAGAGTCTTCATATTTTCCAAAGACTACACATCAATATCCTTCAATCAAAGATGAGTTATGTCAATTTAAGTCTCTAACCCAACTTCAAACACAGATGCGTATGCCTATTAGATCTTATTCACTATACCTCCAAGCAATATAGAGAAATCTCATTTATCTTTCTTTCTCATTACACATGCAACAATGTGTAAGTGGATCGCATTTATCTTTCTTTCTCATTACACATGCAACAATTTGTAAGTGGATCGCATATTTACAAAAAACACCTTTATATGTAGATTATGTACTTTTAGGACTTAAAATAATATTGATTATGAATATAGGACAACAAACATTTCGTTTCCATTTTTAATTCCTATTTTCAAATTAAAGGAACACGTGGCATGTTGTGATTGTTTGACGTTTTATGAAAATGGGTTCGCACCAGCGGCTTTATTCAAAAATAGGGACTAAGACTATAAATAAAATGTTTGTTGTCCTATTTTCAAAATACATAGTACAATAGGTCCTAAATTTACAAAGCCCCTTTAAAAAACATTAGTATATATTAACCTTTGCTGTCATTTTTTTTCATAACGGACTCATAAACCAATTCCCTCTCCCTTTCAAACCCAAGCAACACCCTCAATCTACGTTGCCGTCTACTCTATTCAACCTTGTGGTGTGAAGACAGATTTTTTCCACCCTCCTTGCACGACCACCGCCTACGCCCCGCAAATAATCGTCGATGGTCACCTCTGGCTCACGATTGATTGGAGCTCAAAATGCACAAAGGTATTCCAGAAGCAGATTCTCCAGTTACCTTTTTTTCTCTCACACTTCTTCATTTTAGATGATTCCATACTATCAGTACGTAATTTGATCATTTGACAGATAATTTTCTATTTTTGGGTATACTTAAAACATCTACATATTCGCCCTTTCTTTTTTATCTGTTTTTTCAAATAATAACCAAACTCAAAAAAGATTGAAATAGGTAGCATATAAGACGTGTCTTCCAATATCTAATGCAATCTGTTGTAGTATTCCCATTGACGAGCTTCTGTCAGTTTTATCATTTGTTGGCTCATTGAGTTTAATCTGTTTATGTACCATAGGACAATTTCAGATTATTTGGCCCATACCCTTTATATGCTAAGCTTACTGTGTCTTGTGAAATTATCACTTCAATTTTTTATGGAAAAAGTTAAACACTCAAAAGTATCAAATATAAATTAAAATGTCATGAAAGATCTTAAAAACCAATTATAAACGAGATTATAATAATTTTGAGCATATTACTTATATTTACAAAAATTTAATTGTACTCCCAATCAATGGGTCATAAACAAATAACAGAGTAAATCCAAAACGAATATGTTATTTAATAATCACCAATTATGATTAATACACAACTAATAGATGAATCATAACAGTTATTTAACTACATGGCAGGTAATGTGGTCTATTCCATCATGTTTTTGTTTTATTTATTTTTCTCCTCCTGATTTCTTGGTCTCTCAATTAAATATTGATTTTACGTTACTATTTAGATAGTAGGTGTGTATTTTCCATCGGTGATTGCTCTTAAATACTATTCTAATATGTCATTCTATTTAAAGGTGAAATCAACGAGAAAGTTTTGTATTTTTAAGACTCTGTTTATCCTAATGCTAAATGTTTAATGGGAAAAAAAAGGAATTTCGACTTAAGATTCTATTTTAATCTCTTTTGCATCCAAAAATATTTATTTCATACAAACAAAAAATTTAGTTTCAAATATGTCAACATTTTTCAACATCTTACTATTTTGTGAGTTGTAAAATATTTTAGCAAACAAAGAAAGCTAGGAACTGAAATAATAACGTTTTATCATCACTTTTTTCCATTGACATCTCAATTTCCGTTATACTGATATAATTCCTGCTTTTACTACTACCACGTAGCACTTACTATTGATATGTGGTTTCATTGGTGAGATCTTGGTTAATAGAAGTCCCAAGAAGTATATAGTTTCCTTTTTTTTAGAATATAAGAGGCAGAGGGAATTCCACCATCAACTACACTTTCTACTACACACAATAACATGCCTCGTACCATTGACAATGAAGAAAGTTCAAACAGAAAGAGAGTCACGGGGTAATTCAAATAAAATCCCAACTAAATAGTTATATAATTTTTCAATTGAATAATCACAAATGTTATTTACCTATAATTCTCCTTACTTAATTGCAGGAACATGCATGAAAGGAAAAAGGTGATGCTTTAGATTGAAGTTCTTCTGTGTCAACTTGATCATTAAATGACATCTATGTACTTCAAAGAATTTCTACATTAATGTTTAAACGTTTAGTTATCATAAGTGCTATGCATTTTTTATCTATTACCAAGTTCATTCTATCATTTCTTAGTATTGCCCATGGTTTCTTTAATTTTGCGTATCCTAATGTATGCCCCGCGCATCACGCGGGTTTTCAACTAGTAATGCTTATTTTTAACAACATATACAGATCTCCTACAATAGAGTAGAAGTTTGTTTAGTATAAAACATTAACACTACAAGTGTAAAAGACTTTAAGAAAAATGTGAAATGAAGATGCACAAAATATATACAACTTAAATATACATTGTCACAACATTACATTATATATGTTATTCTATATTCCCGATTGTTACAACATTTATATGTCAGAAAAGCTCTTGTCGATAACTATCAAACAACAAGATTCATGCTCAATATTTATTTCTTTAAATAAAATATTATTTAAAAAAACACCTATTTTATATGTATTTGCTTTGTATTGGTCTTTCTACTTTTATAAAGTTGAAAAGAACCATGGAAGTATAAAAGGAATTAATGTACCATTTTAGTATAAAATATACTTTACAAATAAAATTTACATTATAATTATACACTACCATCAGAGATGCACTTGTTCAAATTAAAAATAAAAATAAAAAAGATAAATCCAATTACGTGTTGATTGTGGTTGGTGTATGGCGTTGTAAAATTTTGGGAGCCTAAGCAAACTATTAATTACGAATTCCCCATATACATAATAACAAATAAATTTGGTAATTACATAATTATTGGAAGAAACTCGCTTAATATATAGATGACCATATTTCAATTCTTAATACGCAGTACGATGTACATGGACCACCACTACATTTCTCTATAAAAAGAAAAGAAAAAATGATGACCACTACTACATAGAGTATTACATCCATGACATACTATCAAGTAGGGCATGCATGCCCATCCAGGCAACTGTCCAGTCCGAAAATTTTAGAGTAAGTGTGAGCTGGTTTCAGAAAAGAGGCCCGATTAAAATTTGAGCCGAACTTGAGATGTTCCTATTAAGCCTAACTAGAGCATATCTATTCTTGCCCTAAATCTTATAAATAAAAAAACATTTTGTATTCTTGCAATATTTTGTTCAAATTTACTCTAAGATTATTTTTACTACAATTAAATATATCACATATTTTACATCTATGATTAGTGTTTGTGAACTTTATTGATTTTGTGAAAATATGAATAAGTTTAGACTTTATGTTGTTGCATACAAGTTATGTTTATTTATATTTTTTTAACATAGTTTTATCATTTACAGAGAAAATCATAATACTTGACTCATAAGAGAAACAACACCGTTAGGATATCTAACAAATCTAAAAGTCCAAAATCATTCCCAGTGTGTCGAATTGAAGAGAAGATGGTGTAACGATTGATTAAACTTTACTAAATATAAGGTGGAGACAATGTGGCTGAATCTCTCGGATAAAATGGAAGTTTTCGTCCACAAATATCAAATGAGTAAGGGATTTACATAAAAAATTAGAAAAATAAAGGTCAGTTATACTTTGACCCCTCCAACTTTATCTCCATTTTTACTTCACCGCTCCTTTCATTTTTTAAACTAAACTCACAGAAGTTTTAAAAACACATCACTTTACCCCTAAACTCTAATAGAGTTAAATTTTGAACAAAAAATTAGTCATGTGTGTGGCACATGTGGATATTTTGTTGCAAAATTCTCCCATGAGTCGTGCACACGAACAAATTTTCCATCCAACACTTAATCATAAGGGCTTGAGGGTAATTTGATATGTTTTAAAAAGAGTTTACTACAAAAAAAATGAAATGTGGGTGGTGAAGTTAAAATGAGAGCAAAATTTGAGGGGTCAAAGTGTAACCCAAAAAATAATACTTAGTCCTAACAAATAAACATATTTAACTTAAAACTTTAACTTATTTACAAAACTAACAAGCATCACTAGTGATATCATTTAATCTATAATAATTTTAATAGTGACACATATGTAGCTAATGTGTTAGTACAATGTCAACGCGAGTTGTCACATCGGCGTCACATTTTAACGACTTTTTGGCGAACTCAATGAAAATGCAAAGAGATACAATCAAGGCATTATCCATGTTAACGTGACAATTAGGGTTGACATGACACTGTTAGTGGTAGATCCACATGCAATAGAAGTTTATTTTGATTAATGAAAAATATAACTATTTGAAAAACAATGGATTAAAAAAATAATAACATAAGATTTTGCCTACCTTATTTTTAAAAATATTACACTTTGACCCTTTATAAGATACTTGTCACCGTTATTTCTTCATTTAGTCATAATAAATAAATGTATACTTTATAAATGAATATTGAATATGTCCATGAACGTTGCCATGTGTACCATAATTAAGCTTATCAAAATGCAATACGACACGATAAAACAACATAAAATTATGAGTTAATGGGTTTTGGCTTATCGGGTTTGGGTCAATATCGGTTCAACACGAAAGATTCGATATGATAACGATTTGGGTTTGGTAATTTTGATGCAATCGATTAAACCCATTAGCACCCATTAAAATCTGTTAACAATATCCTAACTCTTTAGTTATAAATAATGTTTGATACATTTTGTGATATTTATAACTTTGAGTAAGGAACATTTTGTTGTTCGGATCTTATTACTATTAACAATTTGAATGTAGGATGTATGAGTTAATTATATTCTATTTTGATGGAGAATTATTGTTACATAACGAGTTTTAACGATTTGGGTCGTATGACTCGTTAACACTAACAGTTCGGGTTTGAGTTTGTTCTTTGGAACCGGTTTGTTAACAAATCGTATATGGATTTATGGGTTTTTTATACAAATCCGACATCACACGATACAAACACGACACAACACGACCCGTTGACTTGCTATTAATAATTTGAAAGTAAAAGCCAATGTTACGAGTTAAAGTCACTCTTAGACCCTAAACATTATAAAAAAATATCCATAAGTAAAGGAATTTAAGGACATCCTCTTTTTAACGGGTAAATAGTTAATTATGTTGCCCAATTTGACAGAGATGATTAATAATCGTCTCCACTAAATTGCATAAAAAATTCAGTCATATATATATATATATATATATATATATATACAATGCCGACTCATGGGTAAGGCAAAGGGGCAATCACATTCGGCCCCCACTTTGATAATATATTTTAGTCCCCCAAACAAATTTTCAATATATATGTTTATATATATAATTATTGAATCCAAAAATAATTTGATATTAATACATATGGTTAAGGTAAAAAAAACAGTAAGCACATATTCTAAACATGTAGAATATAACTCAAATTATAATTTTTTTAAACGTGAACATCCTAGTTACTTCTTTTGTATTCAATTTACGACATGTTTTCCAATAATGTGTTCATAAAATGATATGATAAGTATTATGATTTGGTCGAATAGTTTAGACAACAAAGTACATTGCATGCTAACAATAATTTTCTTTTACTGATGTTAATCATCTTTTTATGCAACTACAAATAATATTTTTTTTGCCGTCAATCATGTAGTATATGAACACTTAATATCTTAAGGCCTCGGCCAAGTTGGAGTTTGCCCAATAAAAAATCAATATTTCTTGAATCTAGAACTTATATTTAGAATTAAAAAATCTTGAATATTTATCAAGATTTTTGTAAAAGGCCTCCATGTTTGAATAAAAAAATAATTTATGTAAAAGGCCTCCATTTTTTAAATTCGCCTTGGGCCTCTCAAACTTTCGGGCCTATATATATATATATATATATATATACACACACACGCGCACACAGGTTCCAGTATATACCAAGTTTATATACCCAATATATATAACGTTTTTTTAAAATAGTAAAAAAAATATTTTTAAGTTGTTTTTTTTGTGTGGTATTTAAACATTTGAGTAGGTCCATATAAAAAATCAGCTCAAAATAATGTATTTTTGTTATTTTAAAAAAATCAGTCAAACTTTCACTCCTTTTAAAGCACTTTAAAAATTGTGAAAGTTTGATCAATTCTTTTAAAATAGCAGAAAAAGTTATTTGAGCTGATTTTTTTTATATGAGTCTATTGAAATGTTTAAATAGCAGATAAATTTTTTTTAACTAAATAATATATTTTTTAATATTAAAAAAATAGGTTTTCATGAGTAAGTAAGTATACTTCGTATGCATGAGAACCTCTCTCTCTCTCTCTCTCTCTCTCTCTCTCTCTCTCTCTATATATATATATATATATATATATATATATATATATATATATATATATATATATATTTATCATTGGAAATTTCATTAGGATTTCATCCATGGACTATGAGGTGTTTTGAAGTGGCAGAGTTCACCACACCAAGGCTTTTTTATAATTTGTTGAGTTACCTGTACTTTATTGGAAATATATAAAGGAATTATAATAATTATGAATCCAAGTTACTGCAAGACACGTTCTAGGAACGCTATCTTTTAGGAAATATTTCTCCCCTTCCGGATGAAAACTGAGAGTATACAATGGAGTTGAAGTATAAATTTGCCATCAGGATACAATGTAGTTATGTTTCTTGTTTAATTCAAACTATGTACGTTTTGATCAAATCAATAACACTCTGAAATATTAGCCTGATAATACCAGAAGGCAAAGGATGGAGAGAGGAGAAAAGAGCAATTTTCGGTCTCCAAAATAGAGGTCTGAAACTCTTTTTATAGTCATTTTGGCGGCTGTTCATGAACAGTCACCTCCTTTCAGACCTGCGATCCAATAATCATTGGATCAAGTCTTTTCATAATTTCTTTGATCGCACGATCTAGATTTGTCAACTCATCGTAATCGAATGGAAACAACACTATACGAAACGCTGTGAGTCAATCTAATGGTTCAGATCATTCCGCTTAGGTTATAGCATCCCTTCATCAGATCGATTAACTACACCCGTCGATCTGGTTGACTTTGACAAGTATTTAGGCTCCCATGCTCCAAGCGACAATACGCACGTGCGAAATGCTAAGTGCATCCTAAGTCACCCAATCGCGTCAATTTCATATGCGCTTTCCAATACGCGCAGTTGGAACCATCGCAAAATAGGAAATTTTGAAAATAGAAAAAATTCCATTTTTAACCAAAAATATTTAAGAGGACCTTAACGCAATAAATTAGCGCTCCGGCTCTAACGTCAATCTGAAAAGTGCAAGGACCCATAATTTTAAATATTCTTTTAAAATTAAATATAATTTTCTTAAAATACGGAGTAGGATGGTTCAAACACAACACAACTGACAAATTTTAATTTCTTACAAATCAAAATTAAACCAACCTAAAAGTGACAGCAAAATAATCAACTAACAAATATTCACTTAAAACAAATTAACTCAATTCAAGTCCTAAAATTTGCATACACAAATTAATTCATTTTTGCAAATTAGGCCAAACAAAATTTTAGGAAATTAAATTATCTTGACTTGAATTAAATTAATCCTAACATCACCCAAATTAATTTTTTTACCAAATTAAACAGTAGTGTGAATTAAACCATATTTTATTTGTTAATCCTAAGAATGAGTTCTAGGTAATTTGCAAGATAAAATAAATTTACAACACACTACGCTGCGATGTACGAGGAAAACCCAAATCGGGAAAAACCTCGGATGGCCCTAGCCTTAAGTCCACTAAGTACGGAATTTTACAAATACAAGACAGATGACTTACACAACTCGACTCGACTCCCTTCAAGCCCTTGGCGCATCTTCTTGTACCAACCTCTGCTTAGCCGACAATCCCGGACTCCACCGAAACCTTGAAATCCACTAATGAAACTTTTTGGAAACCCGTCAACCACTCACGATGCCTTTCACCGCATGAGAAAGCCGCAGCAAAACCATGACTTCTTCTTTTATGGGAAATCGAAGCAAATCCTAACTTCTCCTTGTGGTAGAGATGAACCAATGGTGCTAAACAAAACTCCAAGTGATAAATATATATAAATGCAGAACATGGAATGTTAAACAAACTAAATGGGTGTATATCTTTTGTGTTTTGGAAGAGTTTAAGCCATCTAAATTAAACACACAAAAGGGATTTTTCTAAACATGAATTTCTCTCTCAAAAGCTCTAGAATAATGTGAAAAGTCTTAGAAAAATTCTAGTACCGAAGTGGTTAAAATCTGTTAAAAAGTAGTGGGACAAAATAGTGGGAAACTGCCAAAAACTGTTCCGCATGAAATCTCGTTCGAACGACTCATCTAACGAAAAGTCAGTGTAGAAAAGGGAAACTCGTTGGCAAAACTCGTTCGAACGACATTTTTGAACGAAAAAAAAGAACATCAATTTTTCATTTTAAGCTCATAAAATTTTATATAAAATAAAATTACACCCATTACAAATTTATTCCAAGTATTTCTCTCTCTCTCCCTCTCTCTCTCTCTATATATATATAGCATTCATACCCTATTGGAGACTTGAAATATGATGAATTGTTGAGGACACAAAAATGCACATGAAACTCGACTAGAATAATGTCTTCATGTTGAACTAGGCCGATACGTCTTTAACTCAAACTTGTCATAGGCTTGAAATATACACATGAATACTATCCTATGACTAAAATGTTTTTGTCCGGAATTAAGCCAACACTACATTAAGACTCAATTGAAAATTTGTGTCCTTACAGCTTTATTCGTGTTATTCAAAAATCATGTCATCATACAACGTAAATAATGCATGCATAGTTTCACTATGTCCGGCTATATATTTTATGGATTGGGATGCATGAACCCAACCTAAGTATATGAGTTGGATATGAAATTGAATAAGATTGTATAGATAATTCGTAGGTTTTATATTTTATCGAGACGACTATTATAGGTCTCTTAACTTCATTTGCCTAAGTACCCGGAGTGTTTGAGGATATAGTACGCGTATCAGCAATCTCATCAGTCACATTAAATTATTTATTGACTAAATATTGCACGGAGCAAAATCCTCATTATGTTTAGTAATTTTGAAAATTGTAATGTTTTTTCTAGTTATAAATACTATTTTTAAAAATTTTGTATCCAACGAAATTACCGACGGTTCGAGGAATTGGATCTAGATCACACTTTTCTAAAATAGTTTTAAAATCTCAAAAATTTTAAATTTTCACTTTCTCTTGGTTAAATTTCATTTGCTAGTTCGTTTAGTTAAGTAGAAAAGGGCGTAACAAATCAATACCTTTTATTTTTTCTTTTGGAGAGTTGATCGTTAGGTTTTATACTCCTTCCTTAATAGTCGTTAAATTTTCGTCCTGAGGATAGGGGTGTAAGCGGTACGGTTTGGTCGGTAAATAGCAGATACCAATACCAAAACCAAACTCTAGATGGTAAAACCAAACCGTACCAAGTTACCACCCGGTACACCAAAATCAATACCAAAACCAAACCGGCTGGTATTTCGATTTTTTCGGTAATTTCGTTTTTTTTCTGGTTTCGATAAATTCTGGTTTTTTCTGGTTTCTTCTGGTTTTTTCTGGTTTCGGTAAATTCTGGTTTTTTCTGGTTTCTGGTTTCGATTTTTTCTGGTTTCGATAAACAACACTAAAAGTCCCAAAAAACCAAAAACAAAACCAACCAACTTTTTTAAATATTAAAACCAAAACCAAAACCAACTTTTTCTGGTTTTGGTAAATTCGGTACGGTAATTTTGGTAAATTTGGTACGGTACAGTAATTTCGGTACGATTTTTTCTGGTTTCGGTAAATTCGGTACGGTATGGTAATTTCGGTACGATTTTTTCTGGTTTCGGTAAATTCGGTACGGTAATTTTGGTAAATCGATTTTTTAAATATTAAAACCAAAACCAACCAACTTTTTTGCGGTAATTTCGGTTTCGGTAAGACTGGTTTCTGGTATTTTAATATATGAAACCAAAACCATTTTTTTTCGGACCAAAACGGTACGGTACGGTAAAAACCCGTACCGCTTCCACCCCTACCTGAGGATCAACCCCAACTCATCGGGATTATTACTTGATCGACTGGCTTGCACTTGCGCCGTAGTTACACGCATTACACACTTTTTGCATCGCATCAAGTTTTTGATGACGTTGCAGGGGAGTTCTCATGAAGATCTTTAACTTTTCATTAGGATCCTCTTTTGGATTTTGATTAAAAAATTACAGTTTTGCCCTTGACTTTCGTTTCTCGTGTTTCTTTTACTGTTTCGATTTCTCTCTCGCATCCTCTTGCATAAATTACCTGTAAATACACAAAATACTCTCCAAAAGTGTTAGTAGCACAATAATAAGATAAATCTAGGGTAAATGCAATGGACGGGACGATAAAAATACCGAAATTACGCCTAATCATATATGGAATTTTAGGAGTTTGAGATCGGGTATATGGATGGCAACGGGTCGGGTGTGGGGCGGGTTTGTCAAAACTCTAACCCGCCCCACGAAAAAAAAAGGTTTACCTGCCCCGCCCTGCTACCCGCGACAGGTTAAGATATTAAACCCCGAACCCATTTAAGTATAGCCTCTTTAAACCAGTCCCCACCCCACCCCGCCCCTTTTAAATTATACGGGTAAAAACCCGCCTCGCCCCGCCCCGCGGGTTAAAACCCAAAATTTTTAATTTATTTTTTAAAAAAATCGATTTTGTTATATAATAAATAAAATTGTTACTTTGTGAGAAAATAAAATGTACAAGTGAATACCAATACCTCAACTTCAACTTAATAGTCTAAAAAAAATTATAATGTCTCAAATAACACAATTTAAAATGCCAAACTACTACAATTAAAATGTCTCAAATAACATAATTAAAATGTCTCAAATATTACAAAACAAGTCTCAAATATAGCAACTATTACACAAGTCTCAAATATAGCAACTATCACATACGTCTCAAATAACTCGACTATCATAATTTTGTAATCTCCTCATCATCATCAACTCAAACCTAGAAAAAAATAGTAACAAATTTTATCAATTCACTTAATTAATGTGACCATAAGAAATTTTATCAAAAAAACAGGTGAATATAATAAAGCTAAATTTATCATAAAGCATATTTTATCAAAAATTCAGTACAGGTGAAATTAGCACAAATTCTATCATATAGAGATTTTAGCAAAAAATCATTAGAGATTCTATTAAAAAATAGTACAATTTTTTATCAAAACTTATCAACAAATTTTATCATATACAGATTTTATCAAATTCCATCATATAGAAATTTTATCAAAATCAATACAGATTCTATCATTTTCATATTATATCAAAAGTTATCAACAAATTTTAGAAAAAAATCATCGATCTAAACCTCTGTACCAACAACAGAAAACAAATAACGTAGAGTAGAACATCAGTACAGATAATGAGATCCAAGATGAAACATCAGTACAAATAAATTTTACAAAGAAAATCACGGATCTAAAACTCAATATGAATCTAAAACACAGTATAGATAATGAGGTGCCAACATGAAACATCACTGCCAACGGCCAACTCTCTGTACAGATTAGAATAAATTTTAGAAAAAAAAATCACGGATCTAAAACAACGGTACAAACATCTGCGTTAGTTTGGGGAATGGTTTAAAAATGATTAGAACATCGGTACAAATAAACAACATAGAAACATCAGTACCAACAACAGCAAACAAACAACGTTAGAAGAAAAAAATCACGGATCTAAAGCCTCGGATCTAAATCAGTATAGACAATGATATCTAAAATATTTGTAGATTAGAAAAAAAAAAAGGATTAGAATAACACTAGGGGTTAGAAAAATCAGTACCAACAACGATTAGAAATGTAGATCTAAATCCTGGCACTACCGTCGCCGTCCTCTAGCGTCGGTGGCTTTCGGTGGTGTGTAGTGTAGGAGAGGAGAGGCACAAGAGGAGCGTTAGTTCTCAGATTTATAGAGAGAGGGGGTGGAGTGTTTGCGTAGGATAAATGAAATTAGGTTTTCATAACTTTATATATATATATATATATATGTGAGGTGGAAGTGTTAATAAGTTAATATATAAAGGGTATATAAGTGAATTTAAATATTATACGGGGCGGGGCGGGGCGGATCGAAGGTAATTTTATAAAATCTGAACCCGCCCCGTTT
Source organism: Sambucus nigra (assembly GCA_949130495.1). NCBI lineage: Eukaryota > Viridiplantae > Streptophyta > Magnoliopsida > Dipsacales > Adoxaceae > Sambucus > Sambucus nigra. The sequence continues at coordinate 137,860,111 of OX422209.1, read as the reverse complement.
AATAAATGATTTTTTTAACCCAAACTCGCCCCTATTATTTTAATCGGGTAATGGGGCGGGGCGGAACGGGTTAAATTGACATCCCTAATCGGATATGAACCTTGAAGCACTGTTAAAGGTTAAGATTTAGCTAATTATATTACAGAGTTCATCAACCTGGAGGAGGTGGAAGAAGAGCCTAAAGACTGAGGTCACCGTAGCGCCCAAAGTGCCTAAACAAACCTTATTCCAATAAATAGACCTCCGCTCTCCCACATGGATATTTCACGTGGATGGTTCCTCAAATAGCTCGGATAGTGAGGTTGGACTTCACCTGGTGATTCCTGAAGGAGGTATTACCTATCTTACTATTCACTTTAAATTTAAAGCCTTTAATAATGAAATAGAGTATAAAGCCTTGGTGGCATGATTAGACATATCCATCCACTTAAAATCTCAACAGGTGGAAGCCATTAATGACACTCAACTAGTGGTCAACCAGGTCACAGAGGCCTATGAGGACAAGGGAGACAAAATAGCAGGGTACTTAGTAATTATATAACACCTCAGAGAATCCCTATGTTTGGCATTAAAAGAGCTCCACGAGCGAAGAATTCAAAGGATGACCATCTGGCAGGGTGGATTCATCAGACAAGATAGACCCATAGGTCGTAGTTCTCACCTTGGACTAACCAAGAATCGCTCAACTTTGAATCAACACCACACATATTAATCATAGCCTAGAATTGACTATCCTCATCATAACTTACCTTATAAGTGGTATCCTACCCAAGGACAAGCTCCATCCTAAGCGGATAAAGTGAACAACTTCCAGGTATTACCTAGAAAATGGGGTATTGTTCAAGAATGGATACTATTCAGCACCTTAGCAATGCTTGTGACCATCAGAAGCTAGTTGCGTCCTCATAGACCTTCATGAAGGTTTTTGCAGTGCCCTTACAGGACCAAAAGCCATTATCTATAAGGACTTAAGACATGTGTACTTATATCTAATATTGGTAACGAAAACTAAGGACTTGGTGCAATGTTTTGATAAGTGTTAGAGGTTCTCTTTTGTTCCAAAATAGCCGACTGAGAAAATAGTTATGTTGCTAACTCCATGACCCATTTCTCAATGAGATGTGGATTCAGTAGAACCTTTACCCCTCAGGAAAGGTTTAAATAAGTTATGTATCATGGCTATGTGACACCCCATAAAATTTTATAATAGGTTGATCAAGTCTATAATAAATAATACAGGAGTCTAAACAATTAAGCAACATTCTAAGCATGAATATATATAAAACCGAAGTATAATATATTTGAACATAGATAAATGAGCCACAACAATCACCATACTCTGATACCAAGACTAATATAACAATATAATCCCCGTAAATTTAATTTCCATAATACATGTGTAATACCCCGTATTTTCATGGCTTTTAAATTTAAGGATTTATTAAATTTAATTGAGATAAATTAATTTAATTTTAATCCGCAATGTTGTTTTAAATATTTACTAGCGTGACGAAAGTTAGTAATTATTGGAAATTTGTTATTTGTTGAATGTTACTGGATGAGTATAGTAATATATGAGATTTATTTTTATAATATTGTCACGTGTGAATAAAATGACAATTATGGAAATTTAAGTCGGGACGCGCCTGTGTCGTGTCAGGACTAAATGTTGATTTATAAAAGTGAATAAATTATAAGTTGCTCGTATGGTCGTTTTGAGTGCGCCAAAGTGTCCGGAAGGGTCGAGATAGTCAGAAAAGGGTACCCGGGGGTTTAGTTTGGGTCTCGGAGTGTTTTTAGGCTTAATTAGTACCCCGGGAGGGCGTTTTGGACATTTCGTAATTATGGGTAATTAAACCCACGAATTTGCAAGGGTTATATCAGATGTTAAGTGTCATCTTTTAGGGTTAACACAACCTAAAACTAATGACGGCTATTGGAGAGGAAGAGGAGAAGCTCTCCAAGGAGTTCTAGGCCAAGAACACCTCCGATTGCACCGCCGTCACCACCAACGCGTAGATCGCGCGACGGGAAATGCAACCACACCAATTTCAACACCAAACCAGACTTCTAAAAATCTCAGGCAAGTGTTTATCTTGCTTATTTCGTTGATGCATCATCCATATTAGTTTAAGAGTTATTAGGATGAGATTTATGGAAGAAAAACCCAATTTGAGATGGAAATTTTCATGTAGTGATGATTTATATGATATTCTGGAAACCCTTTGTCATGTAAAGGATTAAGAGTTTGATTAAGAAAAGAGTTCTAATCAGATACAAACACTAAAATTTTTATTTCGGATGATCGGACCATTGGAATCGCTTCAAATTTTAGTAGGTTGTAGCGAACGGCGAGACAGGACTGCTGTCAAAAATTCAGCTTGATCGGACGGTCGGATTTCTAAAAATATTATTTTTACTAGAGAGTTTTATGCTCCGAGGACTCTTAGAGAGTTTTATATTTTGAGGACTCTTCTATATAATAAAAATTCAATTAAATCTCCATTTTAATTCCGATTTCGAAACCGTTTGAAATTCTTATCTTTGACAATAAAATTCAAAATCCTTTAATGTAAGGCGAAATCTATATTTTTGGGATATTTTGCATAAGGGATAATGTAAGTATATATTAAAGGGGAGAGACACGTAAGAGAGAGTTACGTTGGAACATAACTGGATATCTACTGAATTGTACATTTGGAAGAATAGAGTCCATGAGGGTTACGTAGTAAGTTGGAAAAACCCTTCGAATTAAAGTTAGAAACGAACCATTATACTTGATAAATAATAATGGGAAAATAAGGATAAATGTTGTGAATGTGGGTTATTGGATAAACCTAAATTGATATAATAAAAGTGGTATATTTATATGATTGTGTATGCATATATTATATACTTGTGAAAATCATGCCCGCGCTACTTGCTATCCCTGAGGTTTCCGCGCTGGGACGATCTTATCATGTGTTGCCTTATGGGGGATATTGACTCGTACCCTAGAAGATAGAAATCCTAGGTACAGGCTATCGGAATGATAGTTCAGACGGTCCTAAGAGATGCGGGTATGTGCTTTCCTCTTAGAGACTTGGAATCTATGCTTCGCCTCATTTTGTTTGTGTATAGATATCCTTGGTACAGGCTATCGCAGTGATAGTTCAGACGGTCCTAAGGGACTTGGAATCTATACTTCGCCTCAATATTGTTTGAGTATGTGTTAATACAATTCGAGAGTGATTCCGAATTTGTATTCCCCTTAATGTGAGTGATATGGGGTTTGGATAGTAGAGTATGCCCGCACCATAGTTATTATTTGGGGTGCTGTTATGATATATATATTTTCGAGTAGTTAATATATATATATAAAAATTATGAAATCTGGGACTGCCTACTGTGATTTGATATGTAGGACATGGTTGATGACTCAAATTGTAAATACTTGTTTTGAGAAAGTATAATATGAAATTGGAAAGCTTTATTGATTAATAAAGTCAAAATGAGAACTTTGGTTACTAATTGAAATATTCTTTTCAACAATTGAATCGTGAAATTTGAATCTTACGAGTAATATAAGATAAGTTAAATCATTGGGAAGATTAGTACGATAAATGATAAGACAACCCGTTGGGAAGGTTAGTGCGATAGGTGTGCACATTAGAAGAGAGGTGAGAATTTCTCAAGAGAGTGTCGCACTAATATGTTGTTGCATTGGCCTGTATCAATTTAAATACTTGCTAAACGAATTTTTAAATCATATACACTATCGGGCTCTGACCCGTTTCCTTCTCTCTTTCTCTCTTGTATATATATATATATGTATATATTACAGGTGCCCAGCCACAGGGGCGTCTTGCATAGGGTCCTTTGGCAGGAACGAGCTGCATCTTAGGTGGGAGTTGCAGGCCGGTTATTTAGACGACTTCATCCATTTGATTCTACTCCTAGTTCAGTTTTATCCCGCAGGGGCATGTGTCGCCCTCTTTCTATGAATTAGTTGGTATTGCCAGAGATTGTAATTCTTTTAATTTCAGTATCTTTATTTTGGGATTGTTAATGTCAGGATGTTTTCCTTAGTATTTTAATGTTGGGATTTATTATTGTTGGGTAAACTCTTGAATGTTCATTTTATTCTTCTACTTATTGTGTGACTCTTTAGATGTTAATGGTTTAAGGTTTTATAACCGGATTTAATAAAATTTGGAATAAAGGTTTAAATGGTTTTGACACTTAGCTTAATTAATGAGGGTGTTTAAATTGGAAAAGTTTTATTTTTCGACAGTGATGCTGGGAATGAACCAACTGTTCACCTTGAATTAATTTAATAAAGGAGTGATCGCCCGGTATTTAATTAGGCGGGGTGTCACAGGTGGTATCAGAGCATCGGGTTCTAGTGTCCTTAGGATCTGTACGGCTTATTATGCTTTCAGCGTTTCTTTGTTTGTTATAGAGCCCTATGTTTAGGATTGTCGATTCCTTTGACGAGATTTCATTCTCCTGCTATCATGAGTATACACTAGTGAATTATAATTTCGTTTGGATGTGTGCGTGTGCCGAGCGATGACGGATGTCAGAAGAGGACCGTTAAGCGTACATCAGGAGGCAGGGCTCAGTTGAAATTATGAAATATATCCGAGGATGATGACCGTAGTCGAGGTCACCTCCATTATGGCACGAGAATCCACGACTAGAAAGGCGACTAAGGTGCAGCAATGATTTTCAAATGCTGTTATAGTCAAATGAGGTGCGAGGGTAAACTTACCCAACGTATTACAAAAACGTGTAGAGACTGTCAGTGGAAAATTTTAGAAACGCAAAAATTGTATGTGTTTACCGAAGGAGGTAAAGTATCCAAAGGTTTAGATATAGGACGGAGTGTGGCAAACTGAAAGTGAAAATTTAGAGAAAATTTTCTTGGCTTCCGGGACTAAATTATAATGGTTGGAGTCAACCACCAAATTTAGTAATGGAATGCTATGCCTATAGGAGAACCTTAGGTACAGTGTTAATCGTATGTTCCTTCCTCAACTGTTCAGGATGAGAAGCAAACGTGGTTCTGAACTCATCGCAGGAGGGCATGACAGAAGTCCAATTATGGATATGAATCCTAATCGTTAGCAAATTTTGTATCGAAAGAGGTAGATACTAGTGGAGGAAACGACTCCAAGTGGGAGACCAACTTTTAATAATAGTTGATAATACTCGAGGAGGAAATTCTGATGGACGGCCGATTCAGAGGTTGACAATGTCATATTTTGTCAATATAGATGATAACGCTTCTTTGTGGGGGAAGTTAAAGGAATCGAAGAATTTAGTCGAGAATAAGACTGAATACAACGGTGGTGGTATAGCACCACAAAAGGATGTGGATACACATCAGGAAAATCATTTAAATGCTTCAGATAGTTAAATTCTTACCAAGTGATGGTAAATTCAGTAAGTACTATTATAGATAGTAACATGATCTTTATGGCCTAAAAAGCTAAGGGAGCAACCGGGATGGCTAACAGGAATCGAGTCTACTAAGTTCGAGAGAAGGACAATCCTAACCTGGTTAGTAGGACAGGTGATAGGTGGATTATGTGTTGAGGTATTTTGGTGCGGAGTGAAATTGCTTGCGATAATATGTTCCGAAGTGAGAAAAAGGGACAAGAATACGGTGCCTAGTAAAGGACGACAATTAAAAATAATTTTTGTTTTGGTTTGGGCAGACGTGTTACGTCCGAAAACCATTTGTGCAGTCAAGACGATTGCCAGGATGGAAGTATAAGTTATATCCTTAGAGGATGCGGCGTGTTTATGTGACACGAGCGAGTCACCATATTTTGTTCATTGCTAAATTAGCATGTGAGACGAGTTTAATGCATATCATTATAAATGTTACCATTATGTGAATTTTTTTTCCTTAGTATAGCGGGATTTTTCTTTGGTGCTTTCCGCGGGGGATTAATGAGTATATTAACAGTGTTTTATACTTTATTGAGGTTACTTGTTGTAGTGATGTGATACACGAGTATGATATTATCTTTGTTAAAACGTTCTAGAAATGGTTAGTACGATAGTGGGCATTTATTGCAAGGCTATCGGAGTGGTTGCATTAGTGCAACATGTTTTATGTTTGTTTTGGCGAGGCTTTACCTGTAAGGAGGTTGGACTTGCACTTATATTATCTATCCTAGAGACTTCGGAGGAGATAGTGGGCTCGAGATATTCGATGCCAAAGTATGTATAGACTTTGTCAGTATAATTGCGTATGTATCGGGATTTACCATTGAGCAAAAAGATTTGACTCAGTATTATGTTTAGCACTTCGGACTTAGTGATAGGAAAAGTGCATTGTTATATATTTATCCTTTAGAGATGTGGGAGTTAATATTTATACCCCTATTATTAGGGAAAGGAATTTTGAGAATTCCGATTGTATGTATTCGAGGTTTATGGAATACTATTACCACCAACCTATACTGAACAATAGTGCAATTAGTGAAACGTTCTTTGTTAAGCATAATTACGGGAGAAATTATAACTTTTCTGTCAATGGACGGAATAAAGGGGTATATACTATGGACGGAGGACCTAACGGATTTCGATAACCGACAATGCTAGGTAGTAGTGTATCGGGGGGGTTCCTTGTTTGGATTTCGCTTTGCGAGATATCCCACGCATGAAACTTAGCGTAAGGTTGGAAATAGGGAGACGTTTGGTCACTAATCCATGAGTTCGGTACCCTGGTCGAAATGGGATCAAGTAATTATGTATGTAAGTTGGAAGTTGAATTTTGTGTTAAATCCATTGGAGCCGATTTTTTTTTTTTGTGGTAAGAAAGCATTAGAAGTTATCCCCACGGTTTGAGGGGTGGAACGATGATAAAGAGAATTTAAGAATTTGATTTCTAGGGTAATTGAGAGTACCCAAATGTCGTAACCGCGTTCAGAACACGAGGTGAATAAAGAGTTGGAATGATTTTTAGCATGGATTATCTGGAAAGAACTTTATATTATACAAAAGAGATGACCTGTAATTATTTTGATGAATAGAGCGTTAGTGATTTATTTTGGTTGTTGTACCTATTTGGGAAAATTGTTATACTTATCTGAAGAAGGTTGAGAATTATTATTCCTCTTTTATTGTCATGGAATTTGAATGCCCTATTCCTTCTATTTCGTTGAATTTAGTTCGTTCTATAGATGAGTAGCACGCCGTTCGCTCTCCTAGGGCGGTCGGGGTGTTGCAAAATGTGGGCATCTTGGTTAATTGCAGTTAAAATCGTCCGAGTCGAAGGGACGTGGTAATAGACATGTGAAATATATGTTTGTGAGACTAGTATAACGAAGTGGAAGTGATAGAGTGGATTAAACGTCACATGAGGGGCGATAATCCATACATAAGTGTGCAATTAGAATAGCACGCCCTAACTTGATTGGAAGGTTGTGGGAAGCCATTCAAGAATTGGCATTCCTTGAATAGAGTAGAATTTAATTGTTATGAAGCACACCCGGAGCGGTTGTTATTAGTCAAGTGTGAGAGCGAATTGCGCATACAAAGAGTAATGATGTTAGTATAGTATAAGAGATCCAGAAGTGCGCTTCGTGGAGAGAAGAGCACGGGTCGGAACTTTCGGCATACTCCAAGGAAGGAAGGGGAATATTACGTGTCACTTAATGTGAGATATTTCAAGGGAAGAATCGATGTTTAGCGAGACGTAGTGAGTAGTCTCTACATGCAATGCCCATAGGTAAGGTTTGGTTGAAAGAGGAGAATCAACCAAAGAATTTTATGTTTATCGAAAATTCCTGAAATTGGAAGAGGTTGGTAAAGTCGGTAAAGTTCTTGGATGGGTTGCCATCCTCAAAACAAGATCAATGGTTTATCCCGAGAATGTGAATTAAGTCGCCGAGAAGGAAGTGATTGATATCCCTTTGGGTTGGCTTACAATATTAACTAGTATGCCCTAGAATTCCTTTGAAAGGAAGGATCGCGCCAGTGCATGGTCCGGCGCAGTATAAATTTCTGAATCAGGATGAGATTGGTAAATCCCACCTTTGATATGGGATTTCAGGAACCAACGGAGATAAGATTTCATTTCGAGTAGGATGTATCACCCTTAGCCAGGGAATAAGCACATGGTGATTAAAGATTAGTGGAGCCACGTGAAGGAGATTTCGGAATCTTGGTACGATGATTTCAAGAATGTTCTGTAGAAGCACTCGTACCTGTTTGTCGCGTACGAGGTACTTATTAAGGTTTTGTTATGAAAGAACCTCGACTATTCTCCTTCCGTGTGTTTAGAGGAGAGGAGATAATCAGAATTTTTGGATCGGTCGAGAAAATACCCGATAACTATGGTAGAATTCCACGACTGTTTTAGGCAAACAAGTGGTCATAAGTTCGTATCATTTTCTCAGGATGGGAGTTTTGTATATGAATAAATCCGAGTAGCTGTCATGTAGTGAGGTGCGACCTCCTAATGATAGTGAGATAATGGAATTTATAACGTATAGACGTGACTTATGCAAATGTTGTCGGTTGGGACTGCAATGTGAAGTGTCTCCAATGAGAATGCTAAACAAACTTGTTGTGAGGAAAGGACTAAAGTGATTGAACGCCGTACTATGTAGATAGTTTGCGTACTGACAAGGATATCCAGAATTGTGCTACCTGGTAAGCCTTATTTTCCGAATTTCGGGACGAAATTCCGTTATTAGGGGGGAAGTATGTAATACCCCGTATTTTCATGGCTTTTAAATTTAAGGATTTATTAAATTTAATTGAGATAAATTAATTTAATTTTAATCCGCAATGTTGTTTTATATATTTACTAGCGTGACGAGAGTTAGTAATTATTGGAAATTTGTTATTTGTTGAATGTTACTGGATGAGTATAGTAATATATGAGATTTATTTTTATAATATTGTCACGTGTGAATAAAATGACAATTATGGAAATTTAAGTCGGGACGCGCCTGTGTCGTGTCAGGACTAAATGTTGATTTATAAAAGTGAATAAATTATAAGTTGCTCGTATGGTCGTTTTGAGTGCGCCAAAGTGTCCGTAAGGGTCGAGATAGTCAGAAAAGGGTACCCGGGGGTTTAGTTTGGGTCTCGAAGTGTTTTTAGGCTTAATTAGTACCCCGGGAGGGCGTTTTGGACATTTCGTAATTATGGGTAATTAAACCCACGAATTTGCAAGGGTTATATCAGATGTTAAGTGTCATCTTTTAGGGTTAACACAACCTAAAACTAATGACGGCTATTGGAGAGGAAGAGGAGAAGCTCTCTAAGGAGTTCTAGGCCAAGAACACCTCCGATTGCACCGCCGTCACCACCAACGCGTAGATCGCGCGACGGGAAATGCAACCACACCAATTTCAACACCAAACCAGACTTCTAAAAATCTCAGGCAAGTGTTTATCTTGCTTATTTCGTTGATGCATCATCCATATTAGTTTAAGAGTTATTAGGATGAGATTTATGGAAGAAAAACCCAATTTGAGATGGAAATTTTCATGTAGTGATGATTTATATGATATTCTGGAAACCCTTTGTCATGTAAAGGATTAAGAGTTTGATTAAGAAAAGAGTTCTAATCAGATACAAACACTAAAATTTTTATTTAGGATGATCGGACCATTGGAATCGCTTCAAATTTTAGTATGCTGTAGCGAACGGCGAGACAGGACTACTGTCAAAAAATTCAGCTTGATCGGACGGTCGGATTTCTAAAAATATTATTTTACTAGAGAGTTTTATGCTCCGAGGACTCTTAGAGAGTTTTATATTTTGAGGACTCTTCTATATAATAAAAATTCAATTAAATCTCCATTTTAATTCCGATTTCGAAACCGTTTGAAATTCTTATCTTTGACAATAAAATTCAAAATCCTTTAATGTAAGGCGAAATCTATATTTTTGGGATATTTTGCATAAGGGATAATGTAAGTATATATTAAAGGGGAGAGACACGTAAGAGAGAGTTACGTTGGAACATAACTGGATATCTACTGAATTGTACATTTGGAAGAATAGAGTCCATGAGGGTTACGTAGTAAGTTGGAAAAACCCTTCGAATTAAAGTTAGAAACGAACCATTATACTTGATAAATAATAATGGAAAAATAAGGATAAATGTTGTGAATGTGGGTTATTGGATAAACCTAAATTGATATAATAAAAGTGGTATATTTATATGATTGTGTATGCATATATTATATACTTGTGAAAATCATGCCCGCGCTACTTTCTATCCCTGAGGTTTCCGCGCTGGGACGATCTTATCATGTGTTGCCTTATGGGGGATATTGACTCGTACCCTAGAAGATAGAAATCCTAGGTACAGGCTATCGGAATGATAGTTCAGACGGTCCTAAGAGATGCGGGTATGTGCTTTCCTCTTAGAGACTTGGAATCTATGCTTCGCCTCATTTTGTTTGTGTATAGATATCCTTGGTACAGGCTATCGCAGTGATAGTTCAGACGGTCCTAAGGGACTTGGAATCTATACTTCGCCTCAATATTGTTTGAGTATGTGTTAATACAATTCGAGAGTGATTCCGAATTTGTATTCCCCTTAATGTGAGTGATATGGGGTTTGGATAGTAGAGTATGCCCGCACCATAGTTATTATTTAGGGTGCTGTTATGATATATATATTTTCGAGTAGTTAATATATATATATGAAAATTATGAAATCTAGGACTGCCTACTGTGATTTGATATGTAGGACATGGTTGATGACTCAAATTGTAAATACTTGTTTTGAGAAAGTATAATATGAAATTGGAAAGCTTTATTGATTAATAAAGTCAAAATGAGAACTTTGGTTACTAATTGAAATATTCATTTCAACAATTGAATCGTGAAATTTGAATCTTACGAGTAATATAAGATAAGTTAAATCATTGGAAAGATTAGTACGATAAATGATAAGACAACCCATTGGGATGGTTAGTGCGATAGGTATGCACATTAGAAGAGAGGTGAGAATTTCTCAAGAGAGTGTCGCACTAATATGTTGTTGCATTGGCCTGTATCAATTTAAATACTTGCTAAACGAATTTTTAAATCATATACACTATCGGGCTCTGACCCGTTTCCTTCTCTCTTTCTCTCTTGTATATATATATATATATGTATATATTACAGGTGCCCAGCCATAGGGGCGTCTTGCATAGGGTCCTTTGGCAGGAACGAGCTGCATCTTAGGTGGGAGTTGCAGGTCGGTTGTTTAGACGACTTTATCCATTTGATTCTACTCCTAGTTCAGTTTTATCCAGCAGGGGCATGTGTCGCCCTCTTTCTATTAATTAGTTGGTATTGTCAGAGATTGTAATTCTTTTAATTTCAGTATCTTTATTTCGGGATTGTTAATGTCAGGATGTTTTCCTTAGTATTTTAATGTTGGGATTTATTATTGTTGGGTAAACTCTTGAATGTTCATTTTATTCTTCTACTTATTGTGTGACTCTTTAGATGTTAATGGTTTAAGGTTTTATAACCGGATTTAATAAAATTTGGAATAAAGGTTTAAATGGTTTTGACACTTAGCTTAATTAATGAGGGTGTTTAAATTGGAAAAGTTTTATTTTTCGACAGTGATGCTGGGAATGAACCAACTGTTCACCTTGAATTAATTTAATAAAGGAGTGATCGCCCGGTATTTAATTAGGCGGGGTGTCACAACATGCCAATACTGAAGAAAGAGTAACAGACACTAATATAAATCTGACATCAATACTAAAAGGAATATAAAGCATGCGCACAAAAGCTTGAAACCTACATCTTATAAGATCAACAATGAAAATGAACTCAAGTTTGAATCAGGGATGAGGATGCACTGGTCGCCTATGTACTGAAAATATTAATAGGAGATGTTAACAATAGGTCTACGTAATAGAAATATATAACTGATTTTGGGCCACAATACAATCACACATCTTCCTATCGTATTTTAGTTTCTTTTAAGTTAACCCAACCCAAAACACCCTAAATATCACATGCGTCTACTCCCAAGCCCATGTGTTCCCCATGATGAAGTCTTATTCATCACTATAGACTTTTACTTTCTAATTTCAATTCTATTAATTTATACTGACGTGTCAGGGAGACTTATTTTTACATGTACATCCATATAAAATAGGAGCGATACACTATACGTACGAGCCCACACATAACAAAGGCTTATCTTACCACCTTCGAGGATTGATCGCTTGTACTAGGCATAGTTATAGGTTATCCCATACATATAATCACTAAATCACATCCAATAATCACTACGCCGTCACACAATTCATACAACCCCATACCTAAAGCTATATGAAAGGATCAATCTGTTCATCTCACTCTAGATACAATGGTAATTTAATCAAGTAGTGCCTTGGGTAATCATAATTTAGGTAGACATGTCTCATCGCAATAAGGTACTACCTAATCAAAGGATAGAAGTAAACCCATCTCATCGCATCAGAGAACCATCGTAATCATCGTATCTTGTGCCTCATATGGATATCCCTTATAGTACGTATTCCATGAGTACGCACTCCCAGCATGTCACACATAATACATAATATAAGTAATCCTACATAGTTAAGGGTTACTAGTTTATTTTCCGAATACTAACTTACTTGCCTCGTAGTTAAGTAATTAGATCCACATAATTAAAGGTCTTACATTAATGTTTTTCTCATAATATAATAATTCACAAATATAAGATTTTGAATTTAACTCCAAAAATATTTACTTGATTGACGTTTATTAATTTAGATAATTACTCGAACTATAACTCTTCCCACTAAGTTATACTAATTACGAGAGAATTATCACTAACTAGGTTTGTTAAGACAATGCCCCCAAAGCATGGTTCACACCTAAGGGAAAACGAGGGAGTTGAACGATCTTTAACAAATTTGTAGAAATTTAAGCCCCGCGCACTCTTCAGAATATGTTCATAAGATATTTATCAAATCTCCAAATATTACGAAACCAACACCCACAACTTACTAATTAAATTTAAATAGGACCTTATTTTTTCCAAAAATAGAAATTGGAAGATATACTAAACGGCCTCAAAGTGACATATTTGCTCCAGATAATTTCAGCATTATGTGATGTTGAGAAAATATATATAAGATATTCATCAAACTCCAAAAATTATGAAACCAATACCCACGCGTTTCTAACTCGAGGACCTTTTTTCAATAAAGTTATATATTCTTAGATGTACCACACCAAAAATGGTCTGAAAGTGACGGGTTTTCTCCAAAAAAAAATTTGCACAGTCTATACCTCCATTATCTGGACCTTAAGGTCGCGAATCAGCCAACCAACATACCACAATTCCACATATATATACCTACGCCAATTCCATTATATACATACATTTTTCATCAATTGAAATATGGATTTAAAGAGAAAATTATATAATTGTATTAACATCTTAAATTTTCAGTCCATAATCAATTGAGTTATTCTCTATCAGTTATTCCAATAATTAAGGGGCTTTTGTTAATATCACATAATAGAGCAATATCATCACCATTAAAGTTAAATCATAATCCCATTTCATCAATGAATTCCATCAACTAATATATAAACAAGGTGTTTAACATGATTTACCAATTTACCAATTCTCAAAATTATGAATTCTCCTCTAATTCAAACTTTACTAATTTAGGTTTAGAATCCAGTGAGCAACCATATCATAACACAAACTCATTTATACCATTATACGAAGAAAAAAAACTGGCCTTGAATGATGATAGGATATTCTAACACAACTATCCCAATTCCTTATTCTCTAAGTCCAATTGCCCCTAACTATTTCTTCTCCAAGTAGCCTCATTCTGCTAGAGTTAGGGATTTTCTAATTTATTAAAATGATTCCTCTTAACCCTAAACTCCCTTTTTATATTCCTAACCACTAAATTGAGTTTAACTCCCACATGGACCCTAATCCAATTAGCCGAAACCCGATTTCAACTATTCCAAAGTCTAGCCTAAATCATATACTAACCTGTTGGGCTTAAAACCTAACCTTTTAAGGTGTAACTGGACCTTCTACACATCCAAAAATTCATTCAAATTATTTTACCGAAATTTATTATTTTCATTCGTTAATTTTTTTAATTCATTAACATATTTTAATATAATTCAATTTCAAATAATAATATAAATCTAGTGACATCACCCGCCACTACAAATAAATATACACAAATACCACAAATATAATCTATTTAATTTATTTTAAATTATGGGGTATTACTGGCCATTGACTACTTCACTAAGTGGGCTGAGGCTGAGCCATTATCCATCATCACAGAGAAGAATAAGACCAATTTCATCTGGAAAAAATATCATCTACATATGCGGGATACCTAAGTCCATTATCTTAGACAATGGCAATCAGCTTGATAACCTAGCATTTTAGGAGTTTTGCCCAGACTATGGCATCAACAATCACTACTCATCTCTTGATTATCCTGAAGTGAATATCCAAGTTGAAGTTACCAATATGACTATCTTCCACAGTCTTAGGAAGAGGTTAGAGAAGGCAAGGGGATATGGGCTGATGAATTGACAAGCATTATGTGGGCCTAAATGACTAGAGTCGTAGGTCCATTAGGATAAACACCTTTATCCCTAATTTTTAGCATTGAGCCTGTAATCCTAACTGAGATTGAAATACCGACCCAAATAGTATCTCAGTTCGAGCCGAAGGCTAATGAATAAAGTTAAAAGGTATCCGTAGATGGGTTAAAAGAAACAAGAGAGGTTGCAGTAGCTCAAATGACATCTTACAAACTCAAAATAACCTCCTACGTCAACAAAAAGGTCCACCACGGAGAATTACAATTAGAGAACTTGGTTTTAAGAGAAGTGACCCTAGCCACTATAAATTCGAACAAGGTAAAGCTAGGCTCTAAAAGGTAAAGCCCCTATGTAGTTACCAAAATTAGTAGGCCTAGTTTTCAATTCCTCATAGATATAGAGGGTTATGAATTTCCTCATCCATGGAATATAGATCACCTCAAGAAATACTATAAGTGATGTATTCAATTCTCAAATGAAATAAAATGAAAACTTTCTCTACTCATAGTGTATTCAATATAAGTTTTGTTTTAGAGTTTCAAAGAATTCAGCCTTGGATCTAACACCTAAGGTCTAAGGATCGATAAAATTTAGTTGCAAGGACTTCAGCCTTGGCTCAAAACTTAAACCAAGGTCTAAGGACCAAATAAAAAGTTGCAAGGATTTCAACCTTGGCTCTAGCTTTAAAGTAAGGTCTCGATACCCAAATTTAAAGTTATAAGGACTTCGTCCTTAGCTTAGGACTAACGGTTAAAGGTCTTAGGACATAAAAAATGATATAGTTCAGAGGTCCATGCGACCCAAAACTTATAGTCGAAGGTATGAAAACCCAGTAAAGACTAAAAAGGATTATAGAGATTTTTTATCCATAAATTCAAAGAGGCTATGGTCTAAAGACCTATAAAAACCCTACCGAAAGGTTTCTTTTACGCCAAATTTTCCTATCCTACCACAACGTAACTCCCCTCAAACCTATTTTGCAAAAATTAAAGGAGCCAACTTCTATTTTTAAATTTTTTTTTTTAGGGGGGGGGGGGGTAAGTGTTCAGACAAAATATTATCCTAAGCTTCAATTTTCCCTTGAATAAAAGCGTAAGGACATAAGTCCAGAGGTCTTATGACCCTTATAAGGACTTCAGATCTAAATTTTCTAAGGTCAGAGGTTGAAACACCCTGGAGGTCTTAAAACCCTTATAAGGACTTCAAAATTTCAAAATTTTCTAAGTTCTGAAGTCTTAGGACCTTTAAATGGACTTCTTATTCAAAATTTTCTATATGTCTAAAGTTTAAAAGATCCCCATAAGGACTTCATAATTAAAATTTCTCAAGGCCATAGGTCTTCTGACCCATGGATTTCTGATAATTTTGAGGATTATCAAGACTAAAGGTCTCTTGAATTATTTATAAAACTCAATATTCAGTAAACCTAAGCTCAAAGTTCTCATGACCTAATAGGGAGGCTTAAGGATAAGCAAAATTTTAAACCTAAGGTCTTGATACCCTCTATAGGTTTGATTTTAAGACTTTATGCCCAAAATTTGGGGGATCTAAGTTTTTATACAAAAATTGTGTGCTTTTAGTCTTACAAAATAATAAGTATCAAACGTCCTAATATTTTAAGGCTTAACGTCCAACTACAAAACCTTAATCTTGACTTTGGCAACTGCACAAGTATATGGCATGTGTCTCAGATCCCTTAGATTTAGTTTAACAAATTTTCATCCCCAATTATTTTGCTTTGCCAAGTAATCTTGGGGATAACAGTTTACAACATACAGGGAAGACCTCAAACATCTTAGGTAGTGCAAAAAATTCCTTAACAAAGAAAAAGGTAAATCAGTTATGAAGTGAATATTGATTAACAACACAGTTCCATTAAAAAACTACTCTTCATTAGAGGATAGAAGATTATAAAATTAAATTAAAATGGCCCATGTCCAATCAACACCTCAAATTAAAAATGTTAGATAAAAGCCTTTAAAGGATTGAGATTTTAGGGATCCATGGGAGATTCACTTTGTGATAGAGAGGCAGAGATATCTTCCTTAAGCTTTTATCCTACACCAGGGCTTTCTTCATCATTTGAACTCTCCCCACCAGATTCAGGGCCTTGACAAATAATCCAAAAATGTCCACCCCAGAAAATAACCTTTGAGCCTTTGCCCACATTTTTCTTAAGAGGGAAGCGAATATCCCTAAAGAGTTGAATAAAGTGCAGAGACCCTTCCATACTCTTTCTAAATATCCTTACCCATGGAGGTTATATCCTCTTAGACAACGGTGAGGTCTCTAATTGATTATTTTAGAAGTTCCACCTTATCATCAACATGGAGAAGTTTGTCCTGCAAGCATTGGATCTTAGCCTTCTGACTCCGAAAATCCTCCACCGTCTCTATAAGTTCAATATGACCAAGGGAGTAAAGCTCCTTAATCTTCTCTAGAGAGTCCCTTGCGACAGCCATTAAGAAAGAACTTTCCCTCAGAGTCTTAACATCTAGAAGCTTTACTTACTCTACAAAAATAAGACAAGACTTCAGGGCATCATTCTCCTTCCTAAGGACATCTGCCTCAGCCTTCAGATCATTTATAATTTGATCAAGTTCCATCAAGTAAGGTTCCATCCATCCACTAGCTCAACGTCCTTATTCTACCCCTAGCTATCGTCAAGCGCGTCAGTCAAAAGAGCCTCAGTCAGGTGTTAAGCCTACATAAAGATAAGGAGATGTAAACAGAGAGTACAAATGATAAAAGGATTGATATAAAATTAAAACAAGTTTGAGGGTAACTTGCCTAACAAATTGATCAGATCCTTAGCATTGACGAAGGTCTCCTTGGTCCTCAGTTTGGCCACAATAGCAGTGCATTTATTTTTGGCCATAGAGTGGAGGTCATCAGCCAAAGAAACATAAGAGTTTATATCCTCAATAGATAGACGTTGGGAATACCTCTCATTTGCGACCATCCCCTCTGAATGGCTAATGGTTTTGAGTTACTTTCTTCAAGTCCTCATCCTATTAAGGAAAAAAAATACTTTTTTCCTTTCTTTACTCTTTACGATTTGGGATTCCAAGTCCCCTAGAATAGAAGAGAGCCCTTAGGCTTCTATAGGGGTTCCATCTGCCCCCAGTGATGCTTACAGCAAGGGAAGGATATTAGTTATGGGTTTTATCACTAAACCTCCAACATGACCAGACCCGAGGCCATCCTCTTTTTCCAGTCCAACCTCGAAAGGTAAGGAACCCACTGGTAGGTTAAAATTCAATCCACTGGTGGTATTGGACCTTTTCCCTTTAATATTAGCACCCCTAATAGAGGTCACCTTGGAAAATTATCTCATCATCCTTCTTTCTTCTTGTTCTCTTATTGAATTAGTAGTTGAAAAAATTGGCTATTAGAAGAAGAAAAATAAATGAGGAGAAGATTGATAAAAGGTCAACCACTTATTGGGTTAGTCTCCTTATTCATTAGACGCCACCAAAATAGCCTCTTCGACCACCAAAGGGGGCTTGATTTTTCCTTGATGTAGCTCTTCCTCCCCATCATAAGCTTCGTGGACCTCAGACGCCACCTTAGTAATAATTTTCCTCTTACGAGACACCACAACAAGAAGCTCATACCAAGTGATTCCATAACCACAAACTTGGGGAAGGAAGGGTAGACCCTGAGGTCACATGCTTAGGTTCAGGTCTTAGACCACTGTCAATGTTGCACTTGGCTATAACGAAGGCCTCAAAGTGGATGAATCCACCTTTAGGTACCTCTCTATTTCTTTTTTCTTTTACTCATAAGGTTCGATAATCGCTGCAAATAAGTAAAGAGGGTTCGTAAAGCTTGTACAAAGGTCAGGGCACTACAATCATATAGAAAACATGAAGGCTTACCTAAAATTGGAGGGACATACTAAAAAGTGGGCAATACGCTGACATATTAGGATAAGGGGAAGCCCAAGCACCACCCACGAATAAGAACCTCTCTCTTTAACGTGTAATAACCTTTGGGGAAATGTATTAAAATCACTTGTCTTTCAGCTTGCTCTACTCTTAGACACGGTATAACTTGAAGAATTAGGCCCACACCACATATGACGACTCCCGTTGACCTCCTTAAAGATCAGGAATATGGCCATCATGAATCTCTAGGAATTATCCACTAGTTGAGATTGAGAAATTCTAATAGCCCTCAACTTCCTCACAATCGGCAGAGGAATGGGAAACATGGCCGCATATTACAAAAAACATTCATTGAAGTAGATATGGTGAGGTACCAAGGAACATTCACTTTCATTAGTCTTTGTAGCCCTCAAAGTAACAAAGTCGGGTATTTGATAAGTCCTCCTACTATTCACCAAGTCCTCATCAGTAATTCGAGAGGCGGGGTGAGCCCCACCAGTGAAGTTGGTGTCATTCCCACAAATAAGCCTTCTCGGGAGTCCCGTCACCCTCATTTCGACGAGAGGCTTTGAGTTAAAGACTTCAGATGGGATTATATTCTTTACAGACATCTTTAACAAAGGGAAGACGAAAGGAAATGGTTGTTGGTTTGGAGAAAAGGTTATGTGAATAGTAAAAAGTTTAAGATCACATAAGGGGTTCTTTATAGGCCCCAAAGTTCGATGCTTCATTATTTCCATCCCTAAAAGCATATCCCTTTAATACTCTCAACCACTCAGATCCTCTTTTCTAATGTAGTTTTATCATAACAGGCATTTTGATGGTAGGTTACGATGTTGCCCCAATATTACTGAAACCAATAAGTGTTGCCCCTTATAATTGTTCCAAAAGCAACAAAGGTATACTAATAATACTTATTAAACCCTTGACCTTACGAAGGCCCTTAACCCTTTTAAGCACCCTCGAACAAGGAAATAAGCTCCTCAGATTAACTTAAACCTTAGACATAGTGATACTTGGCTCCAAAGACGTTTGCTGCTCCCAAAGGTAAGCCATAGTACTATAACATACCTTAGTTGTACCTTTTTCCTACTAGAAGGATCAGCCATTTCATCACATTCTCTCTACCAAACTCCTAAGCCTCCACACCAAGGTTCTACCATGACTAACACCGAACGCATACTCAAACTGAAGAGATATGACCACCCAAGGTCACCTCACCCTCAGTATTGAGGTAAATCATCTCGAAAACATCTCAAGGATAACTTATGGTAGTATTGTAGTAATTCTCAAGCTATCATATCTCCGATATATCGCCTGCAAATAGTTTGTTGATCTGGTAAAAAGCATAAAACTATTCCACCTACCTCCACTATCCAACTCCACTTGCATTGAATGTTCCTATCAACATTTAATGCAATAAATAACACCCTTACAACCCCTATAAATAACTTTCCCAACACTCCACCACCTTGTTGACACAGTTAGACCTTAAGGACACCCTAACCATGCTGCGCCAATACACTCAATAACTTTATGGGTATTGATGTATAAATACAGGGATGGTTGAAGGATGAAAGAGGGTTCAAGGAGTCAGACTTAGAAGAATCAATAAAGTTCAAGGATTTCTCAAGTTTTCAATCCTTGTTTCAGATTCCCAACCCATTATTGAGAGCATATACTTGTAACTCCGATTATTTCCAGTTATCAACCTTTTAGATATTTTGTTGAATCCTAAATTGTAAGGACATAAATTTCCAATTAAGTCCCTGTATTATTTTGACTTAATTCCATGAACAAAACTGTGTTTGTAATATGTCATAGGGAGAATTTTAATTTGTCTCGATCCCACTTGGTCTATGCCGTATTGAAGAAATTGAAGACGTTGCGGCAAAGCTTCAAAGGATTAATCATGCTGATGTTTAATTGGTGCAAGTTTAATCGTCTTCAAAGTTAATTTCATTCCGAAATCACTCAGGTATGAATGCGTATAATTAATGGTGCGCGGAATTATTTTATAAAAGATAAGGATGTAATTTTTATAAAGAAAAATGTTTTTAAATGTTTTAAAAGTGTTTTAAAAGGTTTATACTACGTTTTTATTCTGATAAGTTCGAATAAGAGTTTGACTTATTTAAATCTCTCTTTGAAGAGACGTTTTGAACAAAAAATCAAAAAGTCAACTTTGTCGCTCGAATGACATCAGATCTCGTTCGAACGAGATGCTGATGTCATTCGAACGACATGCTTAAGTCGTTCGAACGACATGCTTTTTGAGGTGGCATTTAAATCCTATTTAAACAGTGTTTGCATCAGAATTTCGTAGGTGTACATTCTGGAAAATAGTTTTACGGACCAGAACCTTGTTTGCACATGTTTTTTAAGGTTTACAAAGTATAATCACATCCTTAGAGTTTGCAAAGGTCCGAGTCATCATTCTTATATGTTTAAGTGATCTTGCATGCACCAAAGTTGTTTGTTCTACACATTGAACACAAAGGATTTTGCAGTGAAGAAGCGACGGACATTATGTTCGACATTGTAGACGAATTAAAGCCATATCGGTGGACACAAAGACATACGTGGACGCGCGTATTGTGGACAGGTATCGTGGAAGACGAAATTTCTGCGTGGGCACTATTGAAGAACGGTTGAAGATCAGAAGGAGCGTCAAGACCCGTGGGGATCGAGTCTTAGTGTAAGGCTAATCTGTCTTTGTAAAACTATTGTTCATAGTGATTGTCTGGCTTGGACCGTTCGAGGTTGTTTTCCCGTTTTGGGTTTTTTCCTCGTACATCCGGCGTTGTGAGTATTCGTTACTTTACTTTACTTGCTTTAATCACTAGATGCATGTTTAGGATTAATCAAGATAAAACTGGTTTAAAGTAAGAATTGAGTTTTTCACAACTTGGTTTGGTGCATAATTAAAAGTTGGATCTTTTTCGGAGAAAAATTGGTTTTGGTTAAAACACACATATCGGGCCACACTCTTTAAATTTGTATCAGAGCTAGAAAACATTTTATTTGTTTTCTGATCCCGTGTGTTTTCAAAGATGAATTCTGGATATAATGAATTTTCTCGAACTCGTGTTTTTTATGGCACTAATTACACTTATTGTAAGATGAGATGAGATGTGCTTTAAAATCTATTGATGAGCATGTTTGGCTTGCAGTTGAGAAAGGTTGGACACCCCCTGTCACTACTGTAGGTGAGGTCACTAGTTTAAAGCCTATTGAGTCATGGACCGAAACTGAACAAAGACTTGCACAATATAATTCTAAAGGTCTGCAAGTTATTTCTTCACATGTCAAACAGGAATAATATAATAGAATTATGACTTGTGAAACATCAAAAGAGGCTTGGGATATTTTGGCACTCACTCACGAGGGCACTAGCACGGTTAGGGCATCAAAACTTCAAAATCTCACTACACAATTTAAGACCATTAGGATGTTAAAGAGTGAGACCTTTGATGAGTTTTATGCTAGGTTGTCCGAAATTGTCAACTCGTCATTTAACCTAGGTGAGAAAATTCCCGACAACCGTGTCATTAAGAAAATCCTTAGGTCGTTGCCTAGTAGGTTTGATGCGAAAGTGACCATTTTAAACTCCTTGGGTAGGTTAGAGTCGACGAAACTAGAAGAGATTGTAGGTGACTTACAAACCTATGAAATCGACATGATTACCTCCAAGCAAGTGCCCAAGAAAGAAAAGGGTATTTCTTTGAAAACCCGGAAGGAGGAAATTAATGTTTTAGATTCTGATTCCGATTCTAATTTTGAGGATGTTGCTTTATTGGAAAAGAAATTTAAAAAATTTATTAAGTTTCAAAATCAATCGAAATATGCCAAGAAATTTGAAAAATTCAAGAACAACAAAGTAGATCCCGCCTCTAAGGACAAGTTTGAGAAGCCTAAGAGAGATGAGTCGGATAAGGGTTTTGGGTATGAGGGGTACGGTCACAAGGTTAAGGAGTGTCCCACTAGACTTAAGAAAGAGGGCAAGCAACCCATTGTCTATTGTTCCACCTTAAGTGATAGTGATCCGGAAGAGGGAGAGAGTTCCCCCATTGATCGTAACTTTGTTGCATTTATGGCATGTCATGTGAGCGACGACGATTCTCATGTGCATGACACTTCCGAGGAGGTTTTGAGTGTATCCCATGTTAATAAGGGTGAAGAGACACTACACCAAATCCTGCGAATTAAGCCAATTTATATCACATATTTAGATTTTAGGATGTTAATATTCATATTAATCGATTTTAGCTGAACTTTTAGAGCTATTTTGGTATATTTGGTATTTTAGTCCTAATTTTTATTTTTATCATTTTTTTTTCCTTTTTGTATTATATGGTTAATGGAAAACCTCGTAGAAAGTACATTATATGAAATGGTTGCAGAGTTGATTACTCAAGCTCCTGAATCTACTAGGTCTCTTTTGAGATAGATTGAAACTATGCAGGTTCATAAGTAAATTATATTTACATTTGTTTCTTGAATATTATGATTTACTATACTAACTTTACAGTCATTTTCTTTGTTTCATGTCCCTGACTTGAGTCCTTTCTGGATTAACCAGACCCTCATAGTGCCCCTGAAATTAACCTAACCAGACCCTCATAGTGCCCCTGGAATTAACGGTTCAGGGGCAATATGTCATCATAGTGACCCTCATATTTTAACGGCATATTGTCCCTGAAATTAACGGAGTGTTTAAATTAACCGATTATTTTAACGGAGTGTAAATATTTTTTCAGATTTGGTATTTCACAGTGAGTGAGTATCCGGATAGGTGTGCAACGCTACTACCTACACATATCATGGTAAACTTTATGATATTTTTTATTTGTTCATCCAATTTTATAGAAATTGAATGCTTACATACATTATTACATACCAATTAGATACCAGTTCTTTATTACATACCAATTCTTCATTACACACCAGGTACTCTTTACTTTAACTAAAGTAGTTATATAATTGATATACATTATCTATTAAATCTTTTAGATGATAGAAGGAGTACGGGATATGATGATAACTTGTTAATGTCTAGACTTAAACTTAAAAACATGGCACCAACACCTCTCACGGGACCAATGTAACACGTGGGAACTGACCCCGTGATCACGGGACTCCCGGTTTGAGAATACGACGATAATTTAAAAATATTAGGACTTAAGCTTAAAAACAAGGCGTTAAATAGCAAAAATACGAAACAACCCTCGTACGGACCCATAAGAGGCACCAACACCTCTTACGGGACCAATGTAACACGTAGGAACAGACTGCGCGACCACGAGACTCCCGGTTTGAGAATACGACGATAATTTTAAAATATGTGGACTTAAGCTTAAAAATAAGGCGTTAGATGGTGAAAATCCGAAACAATCCCCGAACGGCCCCGTGAGAGGCACCAACACCTCGCACTGGAGCAATGTAACTCGTAGGAACTGACCGTGCGATCAGGGGACTGCCGGTTTGAGAATACGAGGATAATTTGAAAATATAAGGAATTAGGTTTAAAAACATGGCCTTAGATTGCCCAAACCCGAAATAGCCCCCGAACGGCCCCGTGAGAGGCACCAACACTTCGCACGGGACCAATATAACTCGTAGGCACTGACCGCGCGATCACGGGACCCCCGATTTGAGAATAGGACAATAATTTGCATATATAAAGAATTAGGCTTAAAAATGGCATTAGATAGTAAAACCCTGTTACAGCCCCCGAATGGCCCCATGAGAGGTACTAACACCTCCCACGGGACCAATGTAACTCATAGGAACTGACTGTGCAGCTGCGGGACTCACGGTTTGAGAATACGATGATAATTTGCATATTTCTAGACTTAGGCTTAAAAACGTGGCTTTAGAGGGTGAAAATTCAAAATAGCCCCCGACCGGCCCCGTGGACGGCACAAACACTTCCCACGGGACTAATGTGACTCGTAGGAACTGACCGCGCAACTGCGGGAATCCCAGTTTGAGAATACGATGATAATTTGTATATTTCTAAACTTAGGCTTAAAAACATGGCGTTAGAGGGTGAAAACCCGAACAGCCCCGTGGGTGGAACCAACACCTCCCACGGGACCAATGTGACTCGTAGGAACTGACCGCGCAGTCCCGGGACTCCCGGTTTGAGAATAAAATAGAAATTTGAATATTTTTAGACTTAGGCTTAAAAAGATGGCGTTATTGGGTGAAAATGCGAAACAGCCATTGTACGGCCCCGTGAGTGGCACCAACACCTCCCACGGGACCAATGTGACTCGTTGGAACTGACCGCACAGCCTCGGGACTCCCGGTTTGACAATACAACGGTAATTTGAATATTTTTAGACTTAAGCTTAAAAACATGGCTTTAGAGGGTTAAAACCCAAAACAGCCCCCGAACGGCCGCGGGAGTGGCACCAACACCTCCCACGGGACCAATGTGACTCGTAGGAACTGACCGCGCAGCCGCGGGACTCTCGGTTTGAGAATACGATGATAATTTGCATTTTTCTAGACTTAGGCTTAAAAACATGACTTTTAGGGGTGTTCACGGGTCGGTCGGTTCGGTTTTGGCCGGGTTTTTTGAGCCGAACCGACCATGTCGGTTTTTTAAGGAAAAGAACCGAACCGAACAGGGTCTGTTTTTGACAGGGCCAGTTCGGTTTTCTCGTTGGTTTTTGACAGGGCCGGTTTTATACAGGGCCAGTTCGGTTTTTTCATTTATTTTAATAAAAAATATTTTTTTTGAATACCTAATATAAATATAAAATTAAAAAATATAATATAATATGTTAACACTAATATAAATATAATATAAAATATAAAATTAAAAAGTATAAAAATTAATTCGGTTCGGTTCAAAATCGATTTTTTTATGCCAAAACCGAAAACCGAACCGACCCTGTCAGTTTTATACCTGATCAAACTGAACCGAACCGACCCTTAAAAAAACCCGGCCCGAAAATTTTCGGTTCGGCTCAGTTTTGTCGGTTTGGTCGGTTTTTTTGCACACCCCTAATGACTTTAGAGGGTGAAAATCCAAAATAGCCCCCGAACGGCCCCGTGGGTGGCACCAACACCTCCCACGGGACCAATATGACTCGTAGGAACTGACCGTACAGCCACGACACTCCCGGTTTGAGAATACGATGGTAATTTCATTTTTCTAGGCTTGGGCTTAAAAACATGGCTTTAGTGGGTGAAAACTCGAAACAACCCCCGAACGGCCCCGTGGGTGGCACCAACACCTCCCACGGGACCAATGTAACTCGTAGGAACTGAACGCACAGCCGCGGGACTCCTGGTTTGAGAATACGATGGTAATTTACATTTTTCTAGACTTAGGCTTAAAAACATGGCTTTAGAGGGTAAAAACCCGAAACAGCCCCGGAACGGCCCCGTGGGTGGCACCAACACCTCCCATGGGACCAATGTGACTCGTAGAAACTGACCGCGCAGTCGCGACACTCCCGGTTTGAGAATACGATGGTAGTTTGCATATTTCTAGACTTAGGCTTAAAAACATGGCTTTAGTGGGGGAAAACTCGAAACAGCCCCCGATAGGCCCCGTAGATTTCACCAACACCTCCCACGGGACCAATATAACTCGTAGGAACTGACCGAGCAGCCTCGGGACTCCCTGTTTGAGAATACGATGGTAATTTGAATATTTCTAGACTTTCGCAAAATATGGAGTAAGTGGGTGAAAACCCGAAACAACCCCCGAATGGCTCCTTGGGTGGCACCAACGCCTCCCACGGGACCAATGTAACTCGTAGGAACTGAGTGTGCAGCCGCGGGACTCTCGGTTTGAGAATACGATGATAATTTGTATTTTTCTAGACTTAGGCTTAAAAATATGACTTTAGAGGGTGAAAATCCGAAACAGCCCCCGAACGGACCCGTGGGTGGCACCAACACCTCCCACGGGACCAATGTGACTCTTAGGAACTGATCGTGCAGCCACGGCACTCCCGGTTTGAGAATACGATGGTAATTTGCATTTTTCTAGACTTGGGATTAAAAACATGGCTTTAGTGGGTGAAAACCCGAAACAACCCCCGAACGGCCCCGTGGGTGGCACCAACACCTCCCACGGGACTCCCGATTTGAGAATACGACGATAATTTGAAAATACGAGGACTTAAGCTTGACAATAAGGCGTTAGAGGGTGAAAACGGTTAATCCCTTCTTTACTTCCCATTTTCGCTGAAAAGTCTGCCACCTGGTTGCCTTCTCTATATATATGGAGGTTCTTGACTCCCAGACCACCTCCATTTGTAGGCCTTGTAATGTCCTCCCATTTACACCATCGATGCCTATTCTCCCCATAATTTAAACTCTAAAAAAACTTTGCCATTAGATTATGCATCCTTTCAATGACAACTTTAGGAGGGGACATAGCAGATATTTTCAATAAACACACACAAACTGGATAGATACCAGATAAACATACCGCACACACCAAGCTAAAATTTTTAATAAAAAAGCATCTTCAAAGATTAAAAATATTCTAAATCCTCGAAGTTCCATCTAACTCTACATAAGTTAGAGTAAACTAAACATAAAACAAAAGGATAACAATGATACCAGACAAAAGAAGTGACGGATGAAAGTATAACTTAAACTAAGTGTGGTAAAAACATCTTTACATAAATGTGCATACGTTTCAAAATAAGGTAGTACTTAAAATCAAACTGAAAACCAACAGCAATTTGAAATAATCTCCAAAAATGAAGAATCCTGAATCCACTTATGCTGGAATTTGAAGGCCTTATGGATAAGATCAACCGTAATTGTAATCTGCATTATCAGTGGACTGTGATCAAATCAACTTTTGTTAAGATGATGAACAACTTCTGTGATCAGAACTAATATTAAGTGAAAATATTTTCACTTAATAAGGACCATAGATCAACCACTAAATCCAGTCAATAAAGGAGAAAATTTATTAGTTATATAGTAGTAATTTGTGTATGCAACTATATACCAAAACCCCCAAAATGCAGAACATTTAATCAATTAGGAAGCTATGCGGACCACTAATGGATCGATTCAGTTAGGCAGCTAGGTAGAACATAACACACTCGCACATAACTGATGCCAATATAGCAGTTATATATGGCTATATAGCAGCTATATATGGCCATATATTGCAGCTATATATGCCCATATATAGTAGCTAGGGGTGTGCAAAAAAACCGTTAACCCGAAGAACCGAACCAAACCGACCTTCGTGGGTTGGGTTGGTTCGTTTTTTTTTCTCCATGGGTTGGTTCTGGTTCCAAAAAATTGAGAACCGAAGTGTTCGGTTCGGTTCTCGGTTTTATACCTGAACCAAACCGAACTGAACCGAGAACCGAACCCATGGAACCAAACTAAAAAACCGAACCAAAGAACCTACTCGAGAACTGACCCATGAACCTGAACCATTAACCAACCCGAGAACCAACCCACAAACCATAACCATTAATGAAAATCGCGAACCAGAACCGCGAACTAGAATCGCAAACCAAACCACGACCCAAACCGCAAACCAGAACCGCAAACCAGAACCATGAACCAACCCGAACCAAACCGAGAACCGATGGTTCGGTTCTGAACCGAACCGACCAATTTTGGTTCTGGTTCTGGTTCCAAAACCATGGAACCGATCAATTTCGGTTCTGGTTCTGGTTCCGTAGTGGAACCGAACCGAACCATGTGCACCCCTAATACCAGCTATATAAAGCAGCTATATAGCAGCTATATATGCCCATATATAGTAGCCATATATGAGCCTATATAACTGCTATATATGGCCATATATAGCTGCAATATAAGGCCATATATAACAGCTATATATGGCCATATATAGCTGCAATATAAGGCCATATATAGCTGCTATATATAGCCATATACAACAGTTATATAGGCTCATATATAGCTGCTATATATGGCCATATATAGCGGCTGTATAGATTGAAAACAAGACGAAGAGGGCGAAACCACAAAACAGCCCCCGTAGGGTCCCGTGAGAGTCACCGACACCTTTCACGAGACCAATGTAACACGTAGGAACTGACTATCCGATAATGGGACTCCTGATTTGAGATTACAACGATAATTTGAACATATGAGGGCTTAAGCTTGAAAACAAGGCGTTAGTGGGTGAAAACCCAAAATAGCCCCCAAACGGCCCCGTGGGTGGCACCAACACCTCCCACGGGACCAATGTGACTCGTAGGAACTGACCGCGTAGCCACGAGACTCCCGGTTTGAGAATACGACGATAATTTGCATAGTTCTAGACCTAGGCATAAAAACATGGCGTTAGAGGGTGAAAACCCAAAACAGCCCCCGAACGACCCCGTGGGAGGCACCAACACCTCCCACGGGACCAATGTAACTCTTGAGAACTGACCGTTTAGCCACGGGACTCCCAATTTGAGAATAGGACGATAATTTGCATATTTCTAGACTTAGGCTTAAAAACATGGCGTTAGTGGGAGAAACCCCGAAACAGCCCCCTAACGGCCCCGTGGGAGGCACCAACACCTCCCACGGGACCAATGTAACTCATAGGAACTGACCATGTAGCCGCGGGACTCCTGATTTGAGAATACGATGAAAATTTGCATATTTCTACACTTAGGCTTAAAAACATGGCGTTAAAGGGTGAAAACTCGAAACAGCCCTCTAACGGCCCCGTGGGTGGCACCGACAACTCCCACGGGACCAATGTAACTCGTACGAACTGATCTCGCAGCGCGGGACTCCCGGGTTGAGAATACGACGATAATTTGTATATTCCTAGACTTAGGCTTAAAAACATGGCGTTAGAGGGTGAGAACAAGAAACAGCCCCCAAACGTCCCCGTGGGTGGCACCAACACCTCTCACGGGACCAATGTAACTCATAGGAACTGACCCCGCAGCCGCGGGACTCTCAGTTTAAGAATACGACGATAATTTGCATATTTCTAGACTTAAGTAAAACATGGCGTTTGAGGGTGAAAACTCAAAACAGCCCCCGAACGGCCCCGTGGGTGGCACCAACACCTCCCACGGGACCAATGTAACTCGTAGAAACTGACCCCACAGTCGCGGGACTCCCGGTTTGAGAATACAACGATAATTTGCATATTTTTAGACTTATGCTTAAAAACATGGCGTTAGAGGGTGAGAACTCGAAACAACGCTCTAACGGCACTGTGGGGGGCACCAACACCTCCCACGGGACCAATGTAACTCGTAGGAACTCACCCCACAGCCGCGGGTCTCCCGGTTTGAGAATACGACGATAATTTACATATTTCTATACTTAGGCTTAAAAACATGACGTTAGAGGGTGAAAACTCGAAACAGCCCCCGAACGGCCCCGTGGGTGGAACCAATACCTCCCACGAGACCAATGTAACTCATAGAAACTGACCCCACAGTCGCGGGTCTCCCGGCTTGAGAATACGATGGAAATTTGCATATTTCTAGACTAGGCTTAAAAACATGACGTTAGAGGGGGAAAACTCGAAACAGCCCTCGAACGGCACCGTGGGTGGCACCAACACCTCTCACGGGACCAAAGTAACTCGTAGGAACTGACCCCACAGCCGCGGGTCTCCCGGTTTGAGAATACGACGATAATTTGCATATTTTTAGACTTAGGCTTAAAACCATGACGTTAGAGGGTGAAAACTCAAAACAGCCCACGAACGGCCCTGTGGGTGGTACCAACACCTCCCACGGGACCAATGTAACTCCTAGGAACTGACCCCGAAGCTGTGGGTCTCCTGGTTTGAGAATATGACGATAATTTGTATATTTCTAGACTTAGGCTTAAAAACAGGATGTTAGAGGGTAAAAACTCGAAACAGCCCCCGAACAGCCCCGTGGGTGGAACCAACATCTCCCACGGGACCAATGTAACTCGTAGGAACTGACCCCGCAGCCGCGGGTCTCCCGGTTTGAGAGTACGACGGTAATTTGCATATTTCTAGACTTAGGCTTAAAAACATGATGTTAGAGGGTGAAAACTCAAAACATCCCTCGAACGGCACCGTGGGTGGCACCAACACCTCCCACGGGACCAATGTAACTCGTCGGAACTGATCCCGCAGCCGCGGGTCTCCCGGTTTGAGAATACGACGGTAATTTGCATATTTCTAGACTTAAGCAAAACATGGCGTTAGAGGTTGAAAACTCGAAACGGCCCCCGAATGGCCCCGTGGGTGGCACCAACACCTCCCACGGGACCAATGTATACTCGTTGGAATTGACCCTAAACTCACGGGTCTCCCGGTTTGAGAGTACGACGGTAATTTTTATATTTCTAGACTTAGGCTTAAAAACATGACGTTAGAGGGTGAAAACTCGAAACAGCCCCTAAACGGCCCCGTGGGTGGCACCAACACCTCCCACGTTACCAATGTAACTCGTACGAACTGACCGCACTGCCGCGGGTCTCCCGGTTTGAGAGTACGACCGTAATTTGCATATTTCTGGACTTAGGCTTAAAAACATGACGTTAGAGGGTGAAAGCTCGAAACAACCCTCGAACGGCCCCGTGGGTGGCACCAACACCTCCCACGGGACCAATGTAACTCGACGAAACTGACCCTGCAGCTGCGGGTCTCCCGGTTTGAGAGTACGACGGTAATTTGCATATATCTAGACTTAAGCAAAACATGGCGTTAGAGGGTGAAAACTCGAAACATCTCCCGAACGGCCCCGTGGGTGGCACCAACACCTCCCACAGGACCAATATAACTCGTAGGAACTGATCCCACACCCGCGGGGCTCCCGGTTTGAGAATTCTACAATCATTTGTATATTTCTAGACTTAGGCTTAAAAACATGACGTTAGAGGGTGAAATCTCGAAACAGCCCCTGAACGGCCCCGTGGGTGGAACCAACACCTCCCACAGGACCAATGTAACTCGTACGAACTGACCCCATCGTCGCGGGTCTTCCGGTTTGAGAATACGATGCTAATTTTCATATTTCTAGACTTAGGCTTAAAAACATGACGTTAGAGGGGAAAAACTCGAAACAGCCCTCGAACGGCACCGTGGGTGGCACCAACACCTCCCACGGGACCAATGTAACTCGTAGGAACTGACCCCACAGCCGCGGGTCTCCCGGTTTGAGAATACGACGATAATTTGCATATTTCTAGACTTAGGCTTAAAAACATGACGTTAGAGGGTGAAAACTGAAAACAATCCACGAACGGCCCCGTGGGTGGCACCAACACCTCACATGGGACCAATATAACTCCTAGGAGCTGACCCCACAGCTGCGGGTCTCCCGGTTTCAGAATACGACGGTAATTTGCATATTTCTAGACTTAGGCTTAAAAACAGGATGTTAGAGGGTGAAAACACGAAACAGCCCCCGAACGGCCCCGTGGGTGGAACCAACATATCCCACGGGACCAATGTAACTCGTAGGAACTGACCCCGCAGCCGCGGGTCTCCCGGTTTGAGAGTACGACTGTAATTTGCATATTTCTAGACTTAGGCTTAAAAACATGACGTTAGAGGGTGAAAACTGAAAACAGTCCACGAACGGCCCCGTGGGTGGCACCAACACCTCACATGGGACCAATATAACTCCTAGGAGCTGACCCCACAGCTGCGGGTCTCCCGGTTTCAGAATACGACGGTAATTTGCATATTTCTAGACTTAGGCTTAAAAACAGGATGTTAGAGGGTGAAAATACGAAACAACCCCCGAACGGCCCCGTGGGTGGAACCAACATATCCCACGGGACCAATGTAACTCGTAGGAACTGACCCCGCAGCCGCGGGTCTCTCGGTTTCAGAGTACGACGGTAGTTTGCATATTTCTAGACTTAGGCTAAAAAACATGATGTTAGAGAGTGAAAACTCGAAATGTCCCTCGAACGGCACCGTGGGTGGTGCCAACACCTCCCACGGGACCAATGTAACTCGTCGGAACTGATCCCGTAGCCGGGGGTCTCCCGGTTTGAGAGTACGATGGTAATTTGCATATATCTAGACTTAAGCAAAACATGGCGTTAGAGGGTGAAAACTCGCAACAGCCCCGTGGGTGGCACCAACACCTCCCACGGGACCAATGTAACTCGTAGGAACTGATCCCACAGCCGCGGGACTCCCGGTTTGAGAATTCGACATTTATTTGTATATTTATAGACTTAGGCTTAAAAACATGGCGCTAGAGGGTGAAAACTTGAAACAGCCCTCTAACGGCCCCGTGGGTGGCACCAACACCTCCCACGGGACCGATGTAACTCGTAGGAACTGACCCCGCAGTCGCGGGACTCCCGGATTGAGAATACGACGGTTCTTTGCATATTTCTATACTTAGGCTTAAAAACATGGCGTTAGAGGGTGAGAACTAGAAACAACCCCCGAACGTCCCCATGGGTGGCACCAACGGCTCCCACGGGTCCAATGTAACTCGTAGGAACTGATCCCGTAGCCGCGGGACTCCCGGTTTGAGAATACGACGGTAATTTGCATATTTCTAGATTTAAGCAAAACATGGCGTTAGAGGGTGAAAACTCGAAACAACCACCGAACGGCCCCGTGGGGGGCACCAACACCTCCCACGGGACCAATGTAACTCGTAGGAACTGACCCCAAACCCACGGGTCTCCCGATTTGAGAGTACGACGGTAACTTACATATTTCTAGACTTAGGCTTAAAAACATGACGTTAGAGGGTGAAAACTCGAAACAGCCCCCGAACGGCCCCGTGGGTGGCACCAACACCTCCCACGGGACCAATGTAACTCGTACGAACTGACCGCACTACCGCGGGTCTCCCGGTTTGAGAGTAAGACCGTAATTTACATATTTCTAGACTTAGGCTTAAAAACATGACGTTAGAGGGTGAAAACTCGAAACAGCCCCCGAACGACCCCGTGGGTGGCACCAACACCTCCCAGGGGACCAATGTAACTCGTACGAACTGACCGCACTGCCGTGGGACTCCCGGTTTGAGAGTACGACCGTAATTTACATATTTCTAGACTTAGGCATAAAAACATGACGTTAGAGGGTGAAAACCCGAAACAACCCTCGAACGGCCCCGTGGGTGGCACCAATGCCACCCACGGGACCAATATAACTCGTCGGAACTGACCCCAGAGCCGCGGGATTCCCGATTTGAGAATTCGACGATAATTTGCATATTTCTAGACTTAGGCTTAAAAACATGGTGTTAGAGGGTGAAAACTCGAAACAGCCCTCTAACGGCCCCGTGGGTGGCACTAACACCTCCCACGGGACCAATGTAACTTGTAGGAACTGACCCCACAGCCGCGGGTCTCCCGGTTTGAGAAGACGATGGTAATTTGCATATTTCTACCCTTAGGCTTAAAAACATGGCGTTTGAGGGTGAAAACTCGAAACAGCCCCCGAACGGCCCCGTGGGTGGAACCAACACCTCCCACAGGACCAATGTAACTCGTAGGAACTGACCCCAGAGCCGCGGGACTCCCGGTTTGATAATTCGACGATAATTTGCATATTTCTAGACTTAGGCTTACAAACATGGCGTTAGAGGGTGAAAACACGAAACAACCCTCTAACGGCCCGGTGGGTGGCACCAACACCTCCCACGGGACCACTGTAACTCATAGGAACTGACCCCGCAGCCGCGGGACTCCCGGTTTGAGAATACGATGATAATTTGCATATTTGTAGACTTAGACTTAAAAACATGGCGTTAGAGGGTGAGAACTAGAAACAGCCCCTGAACGGCCCGGTGGATGGCACCAACACCTCCCACGGGACCAATGTAACTCGTAGGAACTGACCCCGAAGCCGCGGGACTCCCGGTTTGAGAATACGACGGTAATTTGCATTTATCTAGACTTAAGCAAAACATGGCGTTTGAGGGTAAAAACTCGAAACACCCCCCTTACGGCACCGTGGGTGGCACCAACAGCTCCCACGGGACCAATGTAACTCGTAGGAACTGACCCCACAGCCGCGGGTCTCCCGGTTTGAGAATACGACGGTAATTTGCATGTTTCTAGACTTAGGATTAAAAACATGACGTTAGAGGGTGAGAACTCGAAACAACCCTCTAACGGCCCCGTGGGTGGCACCAACACCTCCCACGGGACCAATGTAACTCATAGGAACTGACACCACAGCCGCGGGTCTCCCGATTTGAGAATACGACGGTAATTTGCATATTTTTTTACTTAGGCTTAAAAACATGGCGTTAGAGGGTGAAAACTCGAAACAGCCCTCTAACGGCACCGTGGGTGGCACCAACACCTCCCACATGACCAATGTAACTCGTAGGAACTGACCCCAGAGCCGCGGGACTCCCGGTTTGAGAATTCGACGATAATTTGCATATTTCTAGAATTAGGCTTAAAAACATGGCGTTAGAGGGTGAAAACTTGAAACATCCCTCTAACGGCCCCGTGGGTGGCACCAACATCTCCCACGGGACCAATGTAACTCGTAGGAACTAACCCCGCAGCCGCGGGACTCCCGATTTGAGAATACGATGATAATTTACATATTTGTAGACTTAGGCTTAAAAACATGGTGTTAGAGGGTGAGAACTAGAAACAGCCCCCGAACGTCCCCGTGGGTGGCACCAACACCTCCCACGGGAGCAATGTCACTCGTAGGAACTGACCCCGCAGCCGCGGAACTCCGGGTTTGAGAATACGACGGTAATTTGAATATTTCTAGACTTTCGTAAAACATGGAGTAAGTGGGTGAAAACCCGAAACAACCCCCAAATGGCTCCTTGGGTGGCACCAACGCCTCCCACGGGACCAATGTGACTCGTAGGAACTGAGCGTGCAGCCGCGGGACTCTCGGTTTTAGAATACGATGATAATTTGTATTTTTCTAGACTTAGGCTTAAAAATATGACTTTAGAGGGTGAAAATCCGAAACAGCCCCCGAACGGACTCGTGGGTGGCACCAACACCTCCCACGGGACCAATGTGACTCTTAGGAACTGATCGTGCAGCCACGGCACTCCCGGTTTGAGAATACGATGGTAATTTGCATTTTTCTAGACTTGGGATTAAAAACATGGCTTTAGTGGGTGAAAACCCGAAACAGCCCCCGAACGGTCCCGTGGGTGGCACCAACACCTCCCACGGGACTCCCGATTTGAGAATACGACGATAATTTGAAAATACGAGGACTTAAGCTTGACAATAAGGCTTAAGAGGGTGAAAAACGGTTAATCCCTTCTTTACTTCCCATTTTCGCTGAAAAGTCTGCCACCTGGTTGCCTTCTCTATATATATGGAAGTTCTTGACTCCCAGACCACCTCCATTTGTAGGCCTTGTAATGTCCTCCCATTTACACCATCGATGCCTATTCTCCCCATAATTTGAACTCTAAAAAAACTTTGCCATTAGATTATGCATCCTTTCAATGACAACTTTAGGAGGGGACATAGCAGATATTTTCAATAAACACACACAAACTGGATAGATACCAGATAAACATACCGCACACACCAAGCTAAAATTTTTAATAAAAAAGCATCTTCAAACATTAAAAATATTCTAAATCCTCGAAGTTCCATCTAACTCTACATAAGTTAGAGTAAACTAAACATAAAACAAAAGGATAACAATGATACCAGACAAAAGAAGTGACGGATGAAAGTATAACTTAAACTAAGTGTGGTAAAAACATCTTTACATAAATGTGCATATGTTTCAAAATAAGGTAGTACTTAAAATCAAACTGAAAACCAACAGCAATTTGAAATAATCTCCAAAAATGAAGAATCCTGAATCCACTTATGCTAGAATTTGAAGGCCTTATGGATAAGATCAACCATAATGGTAATATGCATTATCAGTGGACTGTGATCAAATCAACTTTTGTTAAGATGATGAACAACTTCTGTGATCAGAACTAATATTAAGTGAAAATATTTTCACTTAATAAGGACCATAGATCAACCACTAAATCCAGTCAATAAAGGAGAAAATCTATTAGTTATATACTAGTAATTTGTGTATGCAACTATATACCAAAACCCCCAAAATGCATAACATTTAATCAATTAGGAAGCTATACGGACCACTAATGGATCGATTCAGTTAGGCAGCTAGGTAGAACATAACACACTCGCACATAAATGATGCCAATATAGCAGTTATATATGGCTATATAGCAGCTATATATGGCCATATATTGCAGCTATATATGCCCATATATAGTAGCTAGGGGTGTGCAAAAAAACCGTTAACCCGAAGAACCGAACCAAACCGACCTTCGTGGGTTGGGTTGGTTCGTTTTTTTTTTCTCCATGGGTTGGTTCTGGTTCAAAAAAATTGAGAACCGAAGTGTTCGGTTCGGTTCTCGGTTTTATACCTGAACCAAACCGAACTGAACCGAGAACCGAATCCATGGAACCGAACCAAAAAACCGAACCAAAGAACCTACTCGAGAATCGACCCATGAACCTGAACCATTAACCAGAACCATTAACCAACCCGAGAACCAACCCGAGAACCAACCCACAAACCATAACCATTAATAAAAATCGCGAACCAGAACCGCGAACTAGAATCGCAAACCAGAACCACGACCCAAACCGCGAACCAGAACCGTAAACCAGAACCAAGAACCAGAACCATGAACCAACCCGAACCAAACCGAGAACCGATGGTTCGGTTCTGAACCGAACCGACCAATTTTGGTTCTGGTTCTGGTTCCAAAACCATGGAACCGATTAATTTCGGTTCTGGTTCTGGTTCCGTAGTGGAACCGAACCGAACCATGTGCACCCCTAATACCAGCTATATAAAGCAGCTATATAGCAGCTATATATGCCCATATATAGTAGCCATATATGAGCCTATATAACTGCTATATATGGCCATATATAGCTGCAATATAAGGCCATATATAACAGCTATATATGGCCATATATAGCTGCAATATAAGGCCATATATAACTGCTATATATAGCCATATACAACAGTTATATAGGCTCATATATAGCTGCTATATATGGCCATATATAGCGGCTGTATAGATTGAAAACAAGACGAAGAGGGCGAAACTACGAAACAGCCCCCGTAGGGTCCCGTGAGAGGCACCGACACCTTTCACGAGACCAATGTAACACGTAGGAACAGACTGCCAATAATGGGACTCCTGATTTGAGATTACGATGATAATTTGAACATATGAGGGCTTAAGCTTGAAAACAAGGCGTTAGTGGGTGAAAACCCAAAATAGCCCCCAAACGGCCCCGTGGGTGGCACCAACACCTCCCACGGAACCAATGTAACTCGTAGGAACTAACCGCGTAGCCACGAGACTCCCGGTTTGAGAATACGACGATAATTTGCATAGTTCTAGACCTAGGCATAAAAACATGGCGTTAGAGGGTGAAAACCCAAAACAGCCCCCGAACGACCCCGTGGGAGGCACCAACACCTCCCACGGGACCAATGTAACTCTTGAGAACTGACCGTTTAGCCACGGGACTCCCAATTTGAGAATACGACGATAATTTGCATATTTCTAGACTTAGGCTTAAAAACATGGCGTTAGTGGGAGAAACCCCGAAACAGCCCCCTAACGGCCCCGTGGGAGGCACCAACACCTCCCACGGGAACAATGTAACTCGTAGGAACTGACCATGTAGCCGCGGGACTCCCGGTTTGAGAATACGACGAAAATTTGCATATTTCTACACTTAGGCTTAAAAACATGGCGTTAGAGGGTGAAAACTCGCAACAGCCCTCTAACGGCCCCGTGGGTGGCACCGACAACTCCCACGGGACCAATGTAACTTGTACGAACTGATCCCGCAGCGCGGGACTCCTGGTTTGAGAATACGACGATAATTTGTATATTTCTAGACTTAGGCTTAAAAACATGGCGTTAGAGGGTGAGAACTAGAAACAGCCCCCGAACGTCCCCGTGGGTGGCACCAACACCTCTCACGGGACTAATGTAACTCGTAGGAACTGACCCCGCAACCGCGGGACTCTCGGTTTAAGAATATGACGGTAATTTTCATATTTCTAAACTTAAGTAAAACATGGCGTTTGAGGCTGAAAACTCGAAACAGCCCCCGAACGGCCCCGTGGGTGGCACCAACACCTCCCACGGGACCAATGTAACTCGTAGGAACTGACCCCACAGTCGCGGGACTCCCGGTTTGAGAATACGACAATAATTTGCATATTTTTATACTTATGCTTAAAAACATGGCGTTAGAGGGTGAGAACTCGAAACAACCCTCTAACGGCACTGTGGGGGGCACCAACACCTCCCACGGGACCAATGTAACTCGTAGGAACTCACCCCACAGTCGCGGGTCTCCCGGTTTGAGAATACGATGGAAATTTGTATATTTCTATACTTAGGCTTAAAAACATGGCGTTAGAGGGTGAAAACTCGAAACAGCCCCGAATGACCCCGTGGGTGGAACCAATACCTCCCACGAGACCAATGTAACTCGTAGAAACTGACCCCACAGTCGCGGGTCTCCCGGTTTGAGAATACGATGGTAATTTGCATATTTCTAGACTTAGGCTTAAAAACATGACGTTAGAGGGGGAAAACTCGAAACAGCCCTCGAACGGCACCGTGGGTGGCACCAACACCTCCCACGGGACCAATGTAACTCATATGAACTGTCCCCACAGCCGCGGGTCTCCCGGTTTGAGAATACGGCGATAATTTGCATATTTCTAGACGAAGGCTTAAAACCATGACGTTAGAGGGTGAAAACTCAAAACAACCCACGAACGGCCCCGTGGGTGGTACCAACACCTCCCACGGGACCAATGTAACTCCTAGGAACTGACCCCGAAGCCGCGGGTCTCCTGATTTGAGAATATGACGATAATTTGCATATTTCTAGACTTAGGCTTAAAAACAGGATGTTAGAGGGTGAAAACTCGAAACAGCCCCCGAACAGCCCCGTGGGTGGAACCAACATCTCACACGGGACCAATGTAACTCGTAGGAACTGACCCCACAGCCGCGGGTCTCCCGGTTTGAGAGTACGACGGTAATTTGCATATTTCTAGACTTAGGCATAAAAACATGATTTAGAGGGTGAAAACTCAAAACATCCCCCGAACGGCACCGTGGTTGGCACCAACACCTCCCATGGGACCAATGTAACTCGTCGTAACTGATCCCGCAGCCGCGGGTCTCCCGGTTTGAGAGTACGATGGTAATTTCCATATATCTAGACTTATGCAAAACATGGCTTTAGAGGGTGAAAACTCGCAAGAGCCCCCGAACGGCCCCATGGGTGGCACCAACACCTCCCACGGGACCAATGTAACTCGTAGGAACTAATCCCAGAGCCACGGGACTCCCGGTTTGAGAATTCGACATTAATTTGTATATTTCTAGACTTAGGCTTAAAAATATGGTGTTAGAGGGTGAAAACTTGAAACAACCCCCTAACGGCACCGTGGGTGGCACCAACACCTCCCACAAGACCAATGTAACTCGTAGGAACTGACCCCGCAGCCGCGGGACTCCCGAATTGAGAATACGACCGTAATTTGCATATTTCTAGACTTAGGCTTAACAACATGGCGTTAGAGGGTGAAAACCCGAAACAGACCCCGAACGTCCCCGGGGTGGCACCAACACCTCCCACTGGACCAATGTAACTCGTAGGAACTGACCCCCCAGCCGCGGGACTCCCGGTTTGAGAATATGATGGCAATTTGCATATTTCTAGACTTAAGCAAAAGATGGCGTTAGAGGGTGAAAAATCGAAACAGCCGCCGAATGGCCCTGTGGGTGGAACCAACACCTCCCATGGGACCAATGTAACTCGTAGGAATCGACCCTAAACTCACGGGTCTCCCGGTTTGAGAGTACGACGGTAATTTGTATATTTCTAGACTTAGGCTTAAAAACATGACGTTAGAGGGTGAAAACTCGAAACAGCCCCTGAACGGCCCCGTGGGTGGCACCAACACCTCCCACGGTACCAATGTAACTCGTACGAACTGACCGCACTGCCGCGGGTCTCCCGATTTGAGAGTACGACCGTAATTTTCATATTTCTGAACTTAGGCTTAAAAACATGACGTTAGAGGGTGAAAGCTCGAAACAACCCTCGAACGGCCCCCGTGGGTGGCACCAACACCTCCCACAGGACCAATGCAACTCGTCGGAACTGACCCTGCAGCTGCGGGTCTCCCGGTTTGAGAGTACGACGGTAATTTACATATATCTAGACTTAAGCAAAATATGGCGTTAGAGGGTGAAAACTCGAAATAGCCCCCGAACGGCCCCGTGGGTGGCACCAACACCTCCCACAGGACCAATATAACTCGTAGGAACTGATCCCACACCCGCGGGGCTCCCGGTTTGAGAATTCTACAATAATTTGTATATTTCTAGACTTAGGCTTAAAAACATGACGTTAGAGGGTGAAAACTCGAAACAGCCCCTGAACGGCCCCGTGGGTGGAACCAACACCTCCCACGGGACCAATGTAACTCGTACGAACTGACCCCACAGCCGCGGGTCTTCCGATTTGAGAATACGATGGTAATTTGCATATTTCTAAACTTAGGCTTAAAAACATGACGTTAGAGGGGAAAAACTCGAAACAGCCCTCGAACGGCACCGTGGGTGGCACCAACACCTCCCACGGGACCAATGTAACTCGTAGGAACTGACCCCACAGCCGCGGGTCTCCCGGTTTGAAAATGCGACGATAATTTGCATATTTCTAGACTTGAGCTTAAAAACATGACGTTAGAGGGTGAAAACTGAAAACAGTCCACGAACGGCCCCGTGGGTGGCACCAACACCTCCCACGGGACCAATATAACCCCTAGGAGCTGACCCCACATCTGCGGGTCTCCCGGTTTCATAATACAACGGTAATTTGCATATTTCTAGACTTTGGCTTAAAAACAGGATGTTAGAGGGTGAAAACACGAAACAGCCCCCGAACGGTCCCGTGGGTGGAACCAATATATCCCATGGGACCAATGTAACTCGTAGGAACTGACCCCGCAGCCGCGGGTCTCTCGGTTTCAGAGTACGACGGTAATTTGCATATTTCTAGACCTAGGCTTAAAAACATGATGTTAGAGGGTGAAAACTCGAAACTTCCCTCGAACGGCACTGCGGGTGGCACCAACATCTCCCACGGGACCAATGTAACTCGTAAGAACAAACCCCGCAGCCGCGGGACTCCCGATTTGAGAATACGATGATAATTTGCATATTTGTAGACTTAGGCTTAAAAACATGGCGTTAGAGGGTGAGAACTCGAAACAGCCCTCTAACGGCATCGTGGGTGGCACCACCACCTCCCACGGGACCATTGTAACTTATAGGAACTGACCCCACAGCCGGGTGTCTCCCGGTTTGAGAATACGACGGTAATTTGCATATTTCTAGACTTAGGCTTAAAAACATGGCGTTTGAGGGTGAAAACTCAAAACAACCTCCAAACGGCCCCGTGGGTGGCACCAACACCTCCCACGGGACCAATGTAACTCGTAGGAACTGACCCCACAGCCGCGGGTCTCCCGGTTTGAGAATACGACGGTAATTTGCATATTTCTAGACTTAGGCTTAAAAACATGGCGTTAGAGGGTGAAAACTTGAAACAACCCTCTAACGGCCCCCGTGGGTGGCACCAACACCTCCCACGGGACCAATGTAACTCGTAGGAACTGACCCCGCAGCCGCGGGACTCCCGGATTGAGAATACGACGGTACTTTGCATATTTCTAGACTTAGGCTAAAAAACATGGCGTTAGAGGGTGAGAACTAGAAACAACCCCCGAACGTCCCCATGGGTGGGACAAACGCCTCCCACGGGTCCAATGTAACTCGTAGGAACTGATCCCGTAGCCGCGGGACTCCCGGTTTGAGAATACGACGGTAATTTGCATATTTCTAGACTTAAGCAAAACATGGCGTTAGAGGGTGAAAACTCGAAACAGCCCTCGAACGGCCCCATCGGGGGAACCAACACCTCCCACGGGACCAATGTAACTCGTAGGAAGTGACCCCAAACCCACGGGTCTCCCGATTTGAGAGTACGATGGTAATTTGCATATTTCTAGACTTAGGCTTAAAAACATGACGTTAGAGGGTGAAAACTCGAAACAGCCCCCGAACGGCCCCGTGGGTGGCACCAACACCTCCCACGGGACCAATGTAACTCGTACGAACTGATCGCACTACCGCGGGTCTCCCGGTTTGAGAGTTCGACCGTAATTTACATATTTCTATACTTAGGCTTAAAAACATGACGTTAGAGGGTGAAAACCCGAAACAACCCTCGAACGGCCCCGTGGGTGGTACTAATACCACCCACGGGACCAATATAACTCGTCGGAACTGACCCCAGAGCCGCGGGACTCCCGGTTTGAGAATTCGACGATAATTTGCATATTTCTAGACTTAGGCTTAAAAACATGGTGTTAGAGGGTGAAAACTCGAAACAGCCCTCTAACGGCCCCGTGGGTGGCACGAACATCTCCCACGGGACCAATGTAACTCGTAGGAACTGACCCCGCAGCCGCGGGACTCCCGGTTTGAGAATACGACTATAATTTGCATATTTGTAGACATAGGCTTAAAAACATGGCGTTAGAGGGTGAGA
This sequence comes from Sambucus nigra, assembly GCA_949130495.1. Classification (NCBI taxonomy): domain Eukaryota; kingdom Viridiplantae; phylum Streptophyta; class Magnoliopsida; order Dipsacales; family Adoxaceae; genus Sambucus; species Sambucus nigra. Next base: position 137,817,053 of record OX422209.1, on the reverse strand, counting down.
AGTAGAAACATCCCCAGAACGTCCCCGTGGGTGGCACCAACACCTCCCACGGGACCAATGCAACTCTTAGGAACTGACTCCGCAGCCGCGGGACTCCCAGTTTGAGAATACAACGGTGATTTGCATATTTCTAGACTTAAGCAAAACATGGCGTTTGAGGGTGAAAACTCGAAATAACCCCCGAACGGCCCCGTGGGTGGCACCAACACCTCCCACGGGACCAATGTAACACGTAGGAACTGACCACACAGCCGCGGGTCTTCCGGTTTGAGAATACGACGGTAATTTGCATGTTTCTAGACTTAGGCTTAAAAACATGACGTTAGAGGGTGAGAACTCGAAACAGCCCTCTAACGGCCCCGTGGGTGGCACCAACACCTCCCACGGGACCAATGTAACTCATAGGAACTGACCCCACAGCCGAGGGTCTCCCGGTTTGAGAATACGACGGTAATTTGCATATTTCTTTACTTAGGCTTAAAAACATGGCGTTAGAGGGTGAAAACTCGAAACAGCCCTCTAATGGCACCGTGGGTGGCACCAACACCTCCCACGATACCAATGTAACTCGTAGGAACTGACCCCAGAGCCACGGGACTCCCGGTTTGACAATTCGACGATAATTTGCATATTTCTAGACTTAGGCTTAAAAACATGGCGTTAGAGGGTGAAAACTCGAAACATCCCTCTAACGGCCCCGTGGGTGGCACCAACACCTCCCACGGGACCAATGTCATTCGTAGGAACTGACCCCGCAGCCGCGGAACTCTGGGTTTTAGAATACGACGGTAATTTGGATATTTCTAGACTTAAGCAAAACATGGCGTTTGAGGGTGAAAACTCGAAATAGCCCTTGAACGGCCCCGTGGGTGGCACCAACACCTTCCACGGGACCAATGTAACTCGTAGGAACTGACCCCGCAGCCGCAGGACTCCCGATTTGAGAATACGACGATAATTTGCATATTTTTAGACTTAGGCTTAAAAACATGGTGTTAGAGGGTGAGAACTCGAAACAGCCCTCTAACGGCACCGTGGGTGGCACCAACACCTCCCACGGGACCATTGTAACTTGTAAGAACTGACCCCACAGCCGCGTGTCTCCCGATTTGAGAATACGACGGTAATTTGCATATTTCTAGACTTAGGCTTAAAAACATGGCGTTTGAGGGTGAAAACTCGAAACAGCCCCCGAACGCCCCCGTGGGTGGAACCAACACCTCCCACGGGACCAATGTAACTCGTAGGATCTGACCCCAGAGCCGTGGGACTCCCGGTTTGAAAATTCGACGATAATTTGCATATTTCTAGACTTAGGCTTAAAAACATGGCGTTAGAGGGTGAAAACTCGAAACAGCACTCTAACGGCCCTGTGGGTGGCACCAACACCTACCACGGGACTAATGTAACTTGTAGGTACTGACCCCGCAGCCGCGGGACTCCCGGTTTGAGAATACGACGATAATTTTCATATTTGTAGACTTAGGCTTAAAAACATGGCGTTAGAGGGTGAGAACTAGAAATAGCCCCCGAACGTCCCCGTGGGTGGCATCAACACCTCCCACGGGACCAATGTAACTCGTAGGAACTGACCCCGCAGCCGCAGGACACCCGGTTTGAGAATACGACGGTAATTTGCATATTTCTAGACTTAAGCAAAAGATGGCGTTTGAGGGTGAGAACTCGAAACAGCCCTCTAACGGCATCGTGGGTGGCACCAACACCTCCCACGGGACCAATGTAACTCGTAGGAACTGACCCCATAGCCGCGGATCTCCCGGTTTGAGAATACGACGGTAATTTGCATATTTCTAGACTTAGGCTTAAAAACATGGTGTTAGAGGGTAAAAACTCAAAACAGCCCCCAAACGGCCCCGTGGGTGGCACCAACACCACCCACGGGACCAACGTAACTCGTAGGAACTGACCCCACAGCTGCGGGTCTCCCGGTTTGAGAATACGACGGTAATTTACATATTTCTAGACTTAGGCTTAAAAACATGGCGTTAGAGGGTGAAAATTCGAAACAGCCCTCTAACGGCCCCGTGGGTGGCACCAACACCTCCCACGGGACCGATGTAACTTGTAGGAACTGACCCCGCAGCCGCGGGACTCCCGTTTGGAGAATACGACTATAATTTGCATATTTGTAGACTTAGGCTTAAAAACATGGCGTTAGAGTGTGAGAACTCGAAACAACACTCTAACGGCACCGTGGGTGGCACCAACACCTCCCACGGGACCAATGTAACTTGTAGGAACTCACCCCGCAGCCGCAGGACTCCTGGTTTGAGAATACGACGATAATTTGCATATTTTTAGACTTAGACTTAAAAACATGGCGTTTGAGGGTGAAAACTTGAAATAGCCCCCGAACGGCCCCGTGGGTGGCACCAACACCTCCCACGGGACTAATGTAACTCGTAGGAACTAACCCCGCAGCCGATGGACTCCCGGTTTGGGAATACGATGACAATTTGCATATTTTTAGACTTAGGCTTAAAAACATGGCGTTAGAGGGTGAGAACTCGAAACAGCCCTCTAACGGCACCGTGGGTGGCACCAAAATCTCCCACGGGACCAATGTAACTTGTAGGAACTGACCCCACAGCCGCGGGTCTCCCGGTTTGAGAATACGATGGTAATTTGCATATTTCTAGACTTAGGCTTAAAAACATGGCGTTTGAAGATGAAAACTCAAAACAGCCCCCGAACGGCACCGTGGGTGGAACCAACACCTCCCACGGGACCAATGTAACTCGTAGGACCCCAGAGCCGCGGGACTCCCGGTTTGAGAATTCGACGATAATTTTCATATTTCTAGACTTAGGCTTAAAAACATGGCGTTAGAGGGTGAAAACTCGAAACAGCCCTCTAACGGCCCCGTGGGTGGCACCAACACCTCCCACGGGACCAATGTAACTCGTAGGAACAGACCCCGCAGCCGCGGGACTCCCGGTTTGAGAATACGACGATAATTTGCATATTTGTAGACTTAGGCTTAAAAACATGGCGTTAGAGGGTGAGAACTAGAAACAGTCCCCGAACATCCCCGAACATCCCCGTGGGTGGCACCAACACGTCCCACGGGACCAATGTAACTCGTAGGAACTGACCCCGCAGTCGAGGGACTCCTGGTTTGAGAATATGACGGTAATTTGCATATTTATAAACTTAAGCAAAACATGGAGTTTGAGGGTGAGAACTCGAAACAACCCCCGAACGGCCCCGTGGGTGGCACCAACACCTCCCACGGGACCAATGTAACTCGTAGGAACTGACCCCACAGCCGCGGGTCTCCCGGTTTGAGAATACGACGGTAATTTGCATATTTCTAGACCTAGGCTTAAAAACATGGCGTTAGAGGGTGAAAACTCAAAACAACCCTCTAACGGCCCCGTGGGTGGCACCAACACCTCCCACGGGACCAATGTAACTCGTAGGAACTGACCCCGCAGCCGCGGGACTCCCGGTTTGAGAATACGACGATAATTTGCATATTTGTAGACTTAGGCTTAAAAACATGGCGTTAGAGGGTGAGAACTAGAAACAGTCCCCGAACATCCCCGTGGGTGGCACCAACACCTCCCACGGGACCAATGTAACTCGTAGGAACTGACCCCGCAGCCGCGGGACTCCCGATTTGAGAATACGACGATAATTTGCATATTTTTAGACTTAGGCTTAAAAACATGGTGTTAGAGGGTGAGAACTCGAAACAGCCCTCTAACGGCACCGTGGGTGGCACCAACACCTCCCACGGGACCATTGTAACTTGTAGGAACTGACCCCACAACCGCGTGTCTCCCGGTTTGAGAATACGACGGTAATTTGCATATTTCTAGACTTAGGCTTGAAAACATGGCGTTTGAGGGTGAAAACTCGAAACAGCCCCCGAACGCCCCCGTGGGTGGAACCAACACCTCCCACGGGACCAATGTAACTCGTAGGATCTGACCCCAGAGCCGCGGGACTCCCGGTTTGAGAATTCGACGATAATTTGCATATTTCTAGACTTAGGCATTAAAACATGGCGTTAGAGGGTGAAAACACGAAACAGCCCTCTAACGGCCCCGTGGGTGACACCAACACCTCCCATGGGACCAATGTAACTCGTAGGAACTGACCCCGCAGCCGCGGGACTCCCGGTTTGAGAATACGACGGTAATTTGCATATTTCTAGACTTAGGCTTAAAAACATGACGTTAGAGGGTGAAAACTCGAAACAGCCCCCGAACGGCCCTGTGGGTGGCACCAACACCTCCCACGGGACCAATGTAACTCGTAGGAACTAACCCCGCTGCCGCGGGTCTCCCGGTTTGAGAGTACGACAGTAATTTGCATATTTCTAGACTTAAGCAAAACATGGCGTTAGAGGGTGAGAACTAGAAACAGCCCCCGAATGACCCCGTGGGTGGCACCAACATCTCCCACAGGACCAATGTAACTCGTAGGAACTGACCCCACAACCGCGGGACTCCCGATTTTAAAATATGACGGTAATTTGCATATTTCTTGACTTAGGCTTAAAAACATGGCGTTAGAGGGTGAAAACTCGAAAAAGCCCTCTAATGGCCCCGTGGGTGGCACCAACACCTCCCACGGGATCAATGTAACTCGTAGGAACTGACCCTGCAGCCGCGGGACTCCCGATTTGAGAATACGACGATAATTTTCATATTTCTACTTGGTTACTGATAATTTTAACTCATATATGCAATTTTTCAACTTGATTAATTTTTTTGTAAAACTACTTGTTTACTGATATTTTTTTTTAATAATCCTATCATTTGTAGGTTTTTTGCACGTGGAACAAACGAAGGAGGCAATGGTCTAGAGCATGAAGATTGTTTATATGTTGTGGACATTCAGGATTTTATTTTTTGTGTTACAGCCATGCGTGCTTTTATTGTTTAGTTTTATGGCCGTGCGGGCTTTTATAATTTGATTGTTGAATTTTATGGTCGTGCGGGCTTTATAATAAGCAGGTTTTACATTTACAGGTTTTGGAATGTCAAGAAAATAGAGGAAACTCTGCCCAATTTTTTTTTGGTCTGTGAATTATTAAGACGTGTAATATTTATAAGTTTGTATATATATTTGTTTATTAACAACATTCTCGATTCGCAATTTGTGATTTTTTTTATTGTTTTGCCAATAATAAATATTTGTAACACCTCGTACGCGTCCAACGTTATACGTAACAACCGACGGTGCACTGACAGGTTCCCCAATTTTAGGATTGGACAAAAAAAAATATTTTTTTTTAAATTATAGTTAAATATAACCATTTTTATTTTTTTTGTCGCGCATAAAAATGGTCGCGGCCAAAGTCTCCGACCATTTATTTTTTATTTTTTTTGTCACGGTTGTGGGTCGCGGACTTTGGCCGCGACCAATTTGTCACGGTTGTGGGTCACGGATGAGGGCCGCGGCCAATTTTTTTTAAATTTTTTTATCACGGTCGTGGGTCACGGACTTTGACCACGACCGATTTGTCACGGTGGTGGGTCACGGATTAGGGTCGCGACCAATTTTATTTTTATTTTTTGTCACGGACGTGGGTTGCGGTCAAAGTCCGAGACCAATTTGTCATGGTTATGGGTCACGAATGAAGGCCGCGACCAATTTTTTTTTAATTTTTTTTGTCACGGACGTGGGTCGCGGACTTTGGCCGCGACCAATTTGTCACTGTTGTGGGTCACGGATGAGGGCCGTGACCCGTCACAGTATGGGTCACGGCCCAAGTCCGCGACCATCTGCCGTGACCCCTCTCGGCCGTGACCATTTTTTGGTCACAGACTTGGGCCGCGACCCACGAAAATGGACGTAAATGGTCACGCCAGAAATGGTCACGACCCAAGTCCGCGACCCACAGCTTTGGTCAGGGATTTTGGCCGTGACCAATCGCCAGTTTTGGTGTAGTGAGAGTGACGAGGAGGAGGTAGATGTGAAAGATTTGCAAAATGCGTTTAATGAGTTGTATGCCGAAACGGTGAAGGTGAAAAAGGCTAACTCAAAATTGCAATCTAAGTTGAATAAGCGTGCCGTAGAAAATAATGATAGTTTGATTGAGGATCTTAGGGCACGAGAGAAGAAACTTAGGGAGAAATTAGAGTTTGTGGAGAAAGAGAGAGATGATCTCCGGGGTTTGATGGAGTCCTTGAAAAAGGAGATTTTAGTGTTTTAGGAGTCTAGACGTTTGTTCGAGTCTAGGATTCATGAGTTGGAGGAGAGATTGATAGACTCGTCTAGAGTCATGTTTGATTTGGAGGCTAGGTCGAAAAAGTTAGATAAGATCCTCGACACCATCTAAATTAAGGAAGATAGGGGAGGTATAGGTTTTGGTGAGAGAGTTGTTCCTATTCCCCCCGCACGTGTGAGAAACACTAGGATGGTTAGAAAAAGACCACATAAAGGTAATCATTCCCACCACCGCTACACTTTCTTGTTTTGTGGTAGGAAAGGTCACCTTATGCCTTATTGTTACGACATTAGACAAGCTCGTAGGAAGTTTAAGAATAAAGTTGCACCGGTTACCCAACCCCTCATGCGTCGTTTTACACCTACTTGGGTTAGGAAATCGGATTTAGTGGCTTTAGGAATTAAACTTCATGATTCTCGTTTGGGTTCACTTGATTCTTCCCATGCTAAATCTAAAGGATGATAGTGTTGCCATGTTTGTCAGATGCTAGTTTGCTTCATGATATATTCATTGCTAGTATTATGACATGTGTATCATTTTGTATTATAGTTTTCATTTGTTTGAATTTTATTTGAAATATACAAAAAGATTTTATTTTTGAGAAAACTTTTGAAAATCCAAACAGATTTTGCTTTTCTTTGAGTCAAAATATGTTTGAAAAACCAAAAAGATTTTCAGTTTTTTTTTTGTTTTTGAGTTTACATGTTTGATGTGGCATATTGGTGTGCTTGGACCCCCCCCCATCGTTTCATTATCCATGTGGCTAGGACATTTGGTCATTATTATCGATGCTTAGAATGATCTTAACCATTGTTTATATGGGGTTGTTTTGAAGTTGATATGCATTTTGATTCGAATTTGTATATATGCCAACATTGCACACATGCACGAGTTTATATGGATGTTTGACTACTTTTACATAGTTGAATTTGGTGAGGCGTTCTTATCTCAATCTTGTCATCTATGCATAAGTAGACTTAAGGATAAGTGTGCATGTAATAACCGTTTATCGTGAGGATTTAAAATTGGTAAAAATGATGAGTGATTCACGGGAAAGGGCCGCGAGAGGTCAAAATTGACTCGTCGTGAAAGCCACCGTTTAAAAGAGCCCAAAAGAAAATTCAAAATGCTAAGAAAAAGGCCAATAAGATTTTCTCTAAGTTGAGGATGCTAGAAATCTCAAAAGAACTTGAAAAGTATATATATATGAGGGAGTTTGGTTGGAGAAAATTTAAACGGGTTTGCACAACTAATCCTAATGTTGAAACATTACAATTTGACGCTATTGTTTGTAAAATCGTCAAAATTCTGGATTTGTGTGCATGTAGTATGTTTAGTTCATTAAGCTCACACTTTAATTGTCATATGGCTATGATAAAGTTTGATGATTTATAGCTATGAATTAGAGCTTCTTGATCGTTTAGATGTGTTGGAACTCTGACTCATTTGTTGTAGTTTCACGCCCATTCATTCCATATCCATGTTTGAGCACATCGGTACTATGTTTGCATGTATCTCACATTTTTAGTTTTTATGATTTTTTCCATTTTGTGCGAAAAGCCTAATGTTTTAGCACTGTTTTGCATCTGTCAGGCCCTTCCTAGAATATTTTTATGCAAATTTTTTCACTGGGCAATACTTTATAATATTTCTGGAAAACTAGGAAATTTTAGCAGGTCGTGCGAAGTCGTTCTAACGACATTGCATCTCGCGCGAACGACTTCTGTACTTCATTCTAGTGACTTCCTCATCTCGTTTGAGTGAAGTCCCTGGCTCGTTCGAACGACAGGCTGAAAAATGGCTTCTGATTAGTTTGCAGTCCTCTAGTTTAAATTGCTATATTTTTGGTACTGCGGGAAGCATTTTTAGTCTGTTTGGTTTATATGCAGGTTCTTTTATGTTCCAAATTGGTATTTTTCATATGAGTCCGTTTATCACACCTAATTAATTTGCGATATTCTCTGTGTGATTCTTTGGTTTACTAGCTACTGATTTTGTCATTACATGATCTTATTTAGCTGGTTGTTTCATGTTTATCTAGCATTTTTTGTTTTTTAAAAATTAGTATCAACTTTATTCAATTTGGTATCATAGTCTCATGCTAGATATTTCAAAATTGGTTTATCTTTTCCCCGGATTATCTATTCGAGACAAAAAGGGGGAGAGATGTATGTGATGTAGGGGGAGATTTGTTGAGCGCTTCAAATTGGTATCAAATAATTGCTCACATGTTTCAAATGATCTGTTCTTATTAGAAATATAGATTGGTATCATTTATTCCTCCATACTTCACTGGGTATCTGTTTGTCTGTTTCTTGTGTGTAGGTATGCTTCTGCGATTCCAGATTTTAAGTCTACATCACATTCAGACAGTTCATGCTTATCGGTGCTACATATTCTAGTCCGTGTCCTGTATTTTTGTTTTCGGGTTTCTGGGATGGGATTTAGGCGTCATACGGCTTGACGGCCCGGTTAGGCATTTCACTGGTTTAGTTTTGTCCCGGAATAGTCAAAGGGGGAGATTTGTAAGGACATAAATTTCCAATTGAGTCCCTGTATTGTTTTGACTTAATTCCATGAACAAAACTGTGTTTGTAATATGTCATAGGCAGAATTTTAATTTGTCTCGATCCCACTTGGTCTATGACGTATTGAAGAAATTGAAGACGTTACGGCAAAGCTTCAAAGGATTAATCATGCTGATGTTTAATTGGTGCAAGTTTAATTGTCTTCAAAGTTAATTTCATTCCGAGATCACTCATATATGAATGCGTATAATTAATGGTGCTCGGAATTATTTTATAAAAGATAAGGATGTAGTTTTTATAAAGAAAAATGTTTTTAAATGTTTTAAAAGTGTTTTAAAAGGTTTATACTACGTTTTTATTATGATAAGTTAGAATATGAGTTTGACTTATTTAAATCTCTCTTTGAAGCAACGTTTTGAACAAAAGATCAAAAAGTCAACTCTGTCTCTCGAACGACATGCTTAAGTCGTTCGAACGAAACGTTTTTTGAGGCGGCATTTGAATCCTATTTAAATAGTGTTTGCATCAGAATTTCGTAGGTGTGCGTTCTGGAAAATAGTTTAACGAACCAGAACCTTGTTTGCACATGTTTTCTAAGGTTTACAAAGCATAATCACATCCTTAGAGTTTGCAAAGATCCGAGTTATCATTATTATATGTTTAAGTGATCTTGCATGCACCAAAGTTGTTTGTTATACACATTGAACACAAAGGGTTTGCGGTGAAGAAACGACGGACGTCGTGTTCGACATTGTAGACGAATCAAAGCCATATCGGTGGACACCGAGACATACGTGGACGCGTGTGTTATGGACAGGTATCGTGGAAGACGAAATTTCTGTGTGGGCACTATTGAAGAACGGTTGAAGATCAGAAGGAGCGACAAGACCCGTGGGGATCGAGTTTTAGTGTAAGGCTAATTTGTCTTTGTAAAACCATTGTTCATAGTGATTGTCTCGCTTGGGCCGTCCTAGGTTGTTTTCCCGTTTTGGATTTTTTCCTCGTAGATCTGGCGTTGTGAGTATTCTTTACTTTACTTTACTTTACTTTACTTGCTTTAATCACTAGACGCATGTTTAGTATTAATCAAGATAAAACTGGTTTAAAGTAAGAATTGAGTTTTTCACAACTTGGTTTGGTGCATAATTAAAAGTTGGATCTTTTCAGAGAAAAATTGGTTTTGGTTAAAACACACATATCTGGCCACACTCTTCAGAAATTAATACTCAGGAACCCTTTGAGAAGTCCATTAAGTTATTTCTTAAGGTCCTTTTCACTGTTGACAAAGGACACAAGACTTCATACTCCCTTGACCAAAGCTTAAGGGATTTATTAGATTGTAACAACTCATTTACATTATAATAAACCAGTGCAACACCTTTGGTAGTGGATGTAGGTACCTCATCTGAGGTCCGAATCACTTTAAATTATTGTCTCTTACTATGATACTCCCACCTATTATCCATTTGAGGTCTAGAGGGGAGAACTTATGGGTCTAAACTCACTTGCGATTTCAACACTCATAAATATTGCTTGTTTTAACTTGTGGTTTTTATTTTTCTAGTGTAAAAATGGGACTTCAATCTTTGGTGTGATAAAAAAATGGAAAGTTAGTGCACTCTTTGAAGGGAAAAATATCTCTACAACATATAGTTCCCAAAAAAATATTGTTACAATCTTTTCTTTTATATTCAAATAAGACATTTAACATTGAACTTAAACAACCAAAAAATATTTTCCTACCAATATCTCATAGGAATTCACAAATTGGATGTCACAATACAAAACACCATATGAGAAAAATTATAAACAAAGTGTTCAGACCCAAAATCTATGTGATAAAATTTCTTATGTAACATTAAAATCTAACACCCCACCTCTATTACAACTTCAAAAAAATCATATATATCATATAATTTGTCAAGTTCTTCATTAATTCCACCACTAAATCCTCTAAACAGTGAAAAGCATTGATCCTCGGATACGCCTTCTCCAGTCGGTGATAGAGCTTGACCATAATATATTCCTCCAATCGATGCACGGTGTGTAAGGACACAAGTCTCCAATTAAGTCTTAATGTAGTGTTGGCTCAATTTTGGACAAAAACATTTGAGTCATAGGATAGTGTTCTTATGTATCCTTCAAGCCTATGATATGTTGAAGTTGAAGACCTTGTGGCCTACTTATCAAGAGAACATCATTGTCAATTTTCATGTGCCTCGTTTCACGTCATCAACTTAGTTCCAATCTCTCCTAAGGTATGAATGCATTACATATATATATATATATATATATATATAGGAGCTTGGAATATTTTATATTGGGTGTAATTTTATTTTAAAATGAAGTTTTGTTTTCAGAAGGTTAATTTTAGAACTTTTAATAAAGTTTTTGGGCTTAAAATTGAATTATGAACTTTCTGGGACGTCGTTCGATATTGTCGTTCGAACGATTTTTTCGTTCGAAAGAGAATGTTGTTCGAATGAGTTTGACAACGACTTTTCCCAATTGGCCTCTGGAACCTCGTTAGAAGGGTCGTTCGAACGAGACTTCGTTCGAACAAAAATCTCGTTCGAACGAGATTTTCGACGGGAAAATATTTTGGCAGTTTTTAGTAGTTTTCTCCATGTTCCCACTTCTTTTGTCCCACTAATTTTTGCCAGATTTAATATGTGTGGGAACCAACTTTGAAAAACCAACTTTTTCATCTTTTACAATTTCTAGAGAGAATTTTTGAGAGCCTAATCCCTCTATGAAAAAGTTCATGTTTTAAGTGTTTATTTTTCAAGAAAATTATTCAAAAACACTTTTGTTTACACCCACATATATTAGTTTATTCCAAGTACCATATATATATATATATATATATATATATATATATATGTACTAGGGTATGCCCGTGCCTGAAGGCACGCTGATAGTCGCAAAAATGGGAAAATTTTCAAAGCACGTAATTGTAAAAGGAAAAAAATTATGTTCCCAACAAAATAAAATGTAATTTAAAAAAAAAATGATAATAATCTACTTTGTTTATAGGTCTATTCATTGTTTAACTAATAACAAACAGTCAGACAACATTCAAATAGTCTAAATTCATCAAATAAACTCGCATTGTGAATCATCCAACAACGTGTAGTAATCATCCTTAGCAAAAAACGACTTAGCAGATTATACAAAGAAAAACCTTAGCAGACTATACAAAAACATCATTAGCAATCATCCAACAACGTGTAGTAACTCTAATCCTAAGCTTTACAAAAAATTGAAAAGGTCGACATCCCGAAAAATTATCCTTACGATAGTCAATCATAGATTCGCAAGAAACATCCTTGTAATAACTCTACGAAATGTCCAAGTATCTAGCTCGACGTACTTGATATGAAGATTGGCATAATTTACAACCACCTATAACAAATATTAGTAGTTAAGAGTAAGTTTTAAAAATGAATGAAAAGAAGAAACATTTTAAAGACGAAGTACCTTGTTGTGGGAACCCCATGTAAGCAGTCTGCGGGTATTTATCCGCTCTTGATGCCTTGCCATTGGCTCCCATTATTTTTGGTATCGTGGGTGTAATAATAGTTCTGTCAATAAGGTTTCATACCACCACTTTAATATGTTTCACCTATAGTAAATACATGCAACTTTTCATTACTTAAAAAAGATCAAATGGCAGCAAAAAAAAATAATACCAAGTAAATAAAATTGTTTGCTTCTAATAAATGATGATTGCCTTTAATGAATCCACCTACACACATACAGTTCTATCAGCGTCATTGTTGCTTCTGGAAATCAAAATTAAATGAGAATTATAAATAGTTCCAAGAAATCTAAAACATTGTGCGCTCTCTGTCAAATAGCTTTTGACACAATAATAAGATACAATTATGTTTAATAGTACAAATTTATTCCGCACGTGTGTAAGATATAAATATATTTTTTCTTGGTGGTCAAATCAAAAGATTATTTACTTGAACAAAGACCATAAATAATTATTCGGTTTGAATGTCACCCTAGACAAACTTTACGGCTTGAAAATGTAGATAGGAGTTTTTGTGAATGAATAAATTTAAATTCTCTACATTAGTAATTAATAAAAAAAATATTTTAAATACCACCCAAACTACATTTAAACACTATTCGAATAAATAATAATGACTAACCCAAGTTACATTTAAATGAGATACACTACAACTCAACATTGATAGTCAAAATAATCTAAATATCTAAATATTTATTACATTGGTACTCAAAATAATTTGTTGATATTTCCTGTAGACGATAACATTTTTTGTAACAACTTTAAGATATAACTAACATTTCTAAAAATTCTGTAGTTATACTTATCTATAGAATGTAACTATAAGGTTCTTTTTTTCTATTCAATTATCTCCTTAGTCCAAGACACACAATTATGCCTTAGCAGTGTCGTTCCCTTGGGCCCCGCACATGGGTTCCTTTTGACATCCTTGTCATTTTTCTATATTATAAAATGATTGTGTGTAAGTTTTTCTATATAGCCGTGTCCAGGGGCGGAGGCACTTGAGAGAGAGAAGGGCAAGTGCCCCACCCCATATCTGGAGAAAATTTACAAATAAGTTATTTTTTTTATTTATTTCTTAAGGTGCCCCACCTTTATAAGCCAAAACTTAGAGCCACTAATCCCCAACTATTTATGACCCCTTCATAAATTGTTTCTTCCATTAAATTGACTTAGGGTTAGGGTTTCACCAACTGGAATTACATTTATCTTATAATATAAAATGCCCAACCTTTATTTATTTTTTATGTTTTTCTAATATAAAATGTTTTTTTTTCTGTTTTTTTTGCTAATATATAAGGTTTGTAATACCAATTTTTTTCTGATATAAATTGTTTAGTGTCTCTCTATTAATATTTTTTTCTATTGATTGGAGTCTCTTGATAAATATTTCTCCAAAAAAGTCCGCGTGGAATTTTTTCCAATTGACAATGTCACACCGATTCCAGCCAAAGTTGTCCGAGAGGTATATTTTTATGGTTTGGTCTATTCTATTTTATTAAAATTAATGTGTGAATATTTATATTTTTAGCCGCGAAGTATAAATGTGTACCCTCGATTTTTTTTTCGGGGACTACCGCCCCCGAACCCCCGTACTTTTTCGTAGTGCCCCACCTCATGGAAATTCCTGGCTCCGCCACTGGCCGTGTCCTTCCCTTAGGCTCCGCGAGGTGTTGTCCAATCTGTCCTTTAGCTCTTTTTTACTATTTAAAACCTGGCACATCAATTGCCTGTCATCTCTGCCAAAAATTTCATCTACATAATATAATTGTAGAGCTAAAAATAAGGACACTCAATTCTTAAGACACATTTTAATATCAAATATCAATTGTACTCGTAGACTTACAAAATTAAAAATTTTACTTTTTTACTTTCAATTAAAACAAAGGTATTTAAAAAAACTACTATAAACTTGTATTTTCAATAAAAAAATGTTTTTATTTTATAAAAAAATGCTTTTAATAAGAATCTCTTTTTAATATTTTTTTTTACTTTTCATACGAATTTTTCAGTCCCGTTTTTAAACACCTCATTCACTTTCTCCCTATTTCCCACTTTACCTAACTTTACCTTCAACAAAAAATTTGTAACTACACCACTCTATTTAGAGCTTTGTTTTTTACTTTCTACCTTTACAACAAATTCATTAGGATTTTGGGGAGTTTTGACCTTTCGCTTCGATTTTTTTAGAGTACTTTATTAATCCTTATAAAGTTCTCGTCTTTATCATCACTTTCAACAATAAATCAAATAACATAAAATTATAACATAATATACATATATATATGACCTATATTGCAAAAAAAAAAAGTTATTATAAGCAATAAGAATAGGGGTGGAAATTTTAGAAACATCACATAACAATCCGAAATTGACACGATATGTCTTGTTCGTGTAGTGTTTTTTTTTTACACGAAGTCGTGTCGTGTTCGTATCTGAATTATAAGTCGTGTCGTGTTATCGTGTTTTTTTGGCGTAAAATTTAAGAAATTATGTTATTCGTGTCGTGTTGTTTTTTATTCGGGTCGTGTTCGTGTCAACTAAAAAAATACGATTTCGTTTCGTTTCGTATCGTGTTCGTGTCCAAAAAACCTTGTTGTGTCCCGTCAATTTATTTTAAAACCTTATGATGATTAAATGTGTTCCACTTATGAAATCAAGGTAGAATTTCTAGATTCTCACTTTCACACAAATTGGTATGCTCATATATCTAATATTGTAAAGATTAATTTTCAAAATTAAAATCATAGTTATGATGAATAACAAATATATAACATAACTGTAATCTAAAGAGCATGTACCAGCAATAACGATACATAACCTTCAAGCTTGAACATACTATTTGTATTCTTAACAATTTAATCAATCAACCATTGAGAAATCATTCTTCATAATTTAAATTTCTTCATTTATTCCAATTCTTCAACAGCTAAAATAAACTCATTTGACCTATATAATTATCTTAACAAACACACACAACTCACCACTCCTCCCAATCACTCTTATCTATCTTTAGAAGATGCTTAAGTTCCGCCTTACCAGCGTGAAGACTCAATCTAGAGAAGAATTGACTTCCTAATTTATAGATCAGCCACGTCTGTTCGTTCTCTGTTATATCATGCTCCTTTGCTTTCTTTATTTACTTGCAACAATGAGTTTCTACTGAGTTTGTTTTAGTTTTTAATATATAAAAAACTCAATACTGTTTTAAAAGAGAACTTATTTTTAAAGTCATCACCGGAGATTTATTTTTCGACCACCTAGTGTGTGTACTGGACCATTTCAAATATAAACCCATTTCCAGTGGTCAACAAAAATGAACGTAAATGCAGAGGTTGATTGAGAGAAATAGTGAGAGAGATTACCAAAAGACATGGCCAACAGTAGAACGCTGGTCACCAAAAAATAAATGAAGAGACATCACCCAAATACATGAAGAACTCCAGTCACCAAAAAATTACAGCTAAGAATCATAACTTACACGATTTCAAACAAAACCCAAAGTGAGTAGACAAATGTTAAGATTTGTGACTAATATTAGAGGTACATTAACACAGGTAGTTGGAGAGAATAAGAACAATAAACAAAAAGTGAAGGGGGTATATTACCTCTAAAAAAGTCAGTCTTCTAAGTACCACCTTCCCCAACACAATCAGTTCAAAACACAAATGAGTTATGAAAAAAACATTATTCAAGCATAAAAGAACCTATTTCCTAACAACCGTTTTCTATGCATAGACCTGATACAAAAACACCTAAAAACCCATATACTCTCATAACCCATGCCTCCCTCTCTCTCCTGCTCTGACTTGGCAAAATGGGACAGATGAACCCAACCAAACTAAGGCTTCAAAGAGTGCTTCAAAAAGTGTACCTACACAAAAAAAATCCAAAATCAAATAAGCTGTCTTTAACACTCGTCTAACATAGTTTTTCAGTAGCTCAGATTACCTTTAGCTTTAGAAATGTACTGATATGAATTAAGATTAAAACTCGAACAAACGAATAAAATATCTTCATACTGCTCTGTTTCAGGTAATATACAATCATAAATCAAAACATACTTCTCTGGGCCGATGGTGATTTAGGTTGGACAGAAAAATTTCCTGAGCCGATTTTGACAAAGACAAACAAAATAAAACATATCTTTTAGATTGGACTGAAAAACTTCTGAAAGTTCAAACTAAAATACCCAAACAAAATTAAAATCTAAAGCATATATAAATCTAACCACAAAAATCTGTGAGGTAGAGGGACTTACGGTGGCGGCAGCGTATCCAAATAGAAAGATGAAAAATTAAAATAAGGGAAAATGGAACAAAACCTTTTCTCTAAAACAAAATCCAAATGGATGCGCATCGAGTGTCCTGTGAGGGTGTTATGAGAGAGAGAGAGAATCTTAGAAGATAAGATAGAAAAGAAAGAGAGGTTGATAACCGTGTAGGTAAAATAGCATAGCACGGCTCTTATTCAAATTAAAGTAACACATCTGACTTACCATCCTTATCCAGCAGCGGCGCAAATCCTTTTTTCAGGTAAAAGGTGACAGATTTTTGTACTGGGTGTACGTGCATGGCAAAAGGGGTGGGGGGTAAGCGTTGAGTAAAGGAATTGCATATGTGGTCGCACCTCAGCCCTCCAGTGCTTGCTTAGTTGGTTTCAATCTCAACCCTTTAATGTGTTATCATTTTATTGAACAGTGAAAACACCCTTACTCCTTATTATATATATATATATATATATATTTGCTTGGAGTTTGATTGGCATCGGGTTCACTTTTCTACCTAAGAAGAAAAGATTTTAGGTTTACTTCTACATCCCATAAAGAAGAAGTTCAGTGTTTTGCTGCGGCATTCTCACATGGTGAAAGGCACCGTGTGTGGTTGATGGTTGCTCAGTCTCAATTGGTGGACTCTAAGGTTCCGGTGGACTCCGAGATTATTCTCTAGGCGGAGGTTGAAGTTCGAAGGAGCGAGTCAAGACTTGAATGGAGTCGAGTCAATTGAGTAAGTCCTCTTGTCGAGTCTTTGTAAAATTCATACCATACTTAGTGAATTTTTTAGGCCAGGGCCGTTCGAGGTTTTTTTTCGTTGTGGATTTTTCCTCGTACATCGCGGCGTAGTGGTTGTGAATTTATTTTATCTTGCAAATCACTTAAAACGCATGCTTAGGATTAATAGATAAAATATGGTTTAATTCACTTCTCTTATTTAATTTGGTGCCTGTTTAATAATTGGGTAATGTTTAACTTAATTTAATTCAAGTCTAAATAATGAAATTTGATAAAATTTGGTTTGGCCGAATTTGCAAATTGAATTACTTAATGTTAGGAAAATTTCTATGACTTGGGTTAAATCAATTTTGTTTAATTAAATTTCAAGTGTGTGTGTGTGTTCATCATAATTCACTTATTTAGGTTTAATTTTAATTTTACTTTTAGAAATTAAAATTTGTGTTTAATTTAATTTTTGATCTTTTAAGAAAAGAAAATCAAATAAGGTTTGGAAAATTAAATTGTTGTGTTGAACCATCCTTATTCCGTATTTAAAAGGAAATTGATTTTTAAAGTGAAAGATTTTAAAATTGGGGGTTCTTGCGTTCCAACAAGTGGTATCATAGCTAGAGCGCTAATTTATTGCGTTAAGGTCCTTTCAAATATTTTTGACTAAAATGGAATTTTCTCCATTTTCAAAATTTCCTGTTTTCGATGGTTCCAACTATGCGTATTGGAAAGCGCGTATGAAATCGGCACTTTGGTCTCTAGATGAGAGGGTTTGGTTATTAGTCGTTAACGGGTGGTCCCATCCTACATATTTAGTTGAAAATGAACATGTTCCCAAACCCATAGATAGATGATGGAGTGAGAATGAATTTAAACTTGCAAATTTTAATTTCCGAGGTTTAAATGCCTTGTTTAGCGCGGTCACACCAGATGAATTACAATGTATTATGACGTGTAAAACCGCTAAAGAAGTTTGTAATATTTTACAACTCACTCATGAAGGAACTAGTGTCGTAAAAGCTTCTAAACTCCAAAACCTCACCACTCAATTTGAAACCATCAGATGAATGAAAAAGAAACATTTGATGAATTTTATGCTAAACTTTTCGATATAGTTAATTCATCTTTTAATTTGGAAGAGAAAATACCCGACAACCGAGTAGTAAAGAAAGTTTTAAGGTCCCTACCCGATAGATTTATTCCTAAGGTGACCATGTTAAATTCTTTACCCACTTAAGCCTCTACGAAATTAGAAGAGCTCGTAGGTGATTTATAAACCTATGAACTATACATGTTTTCCTCTAAAACTGAAAAGAAAATAGATAAGGGTGTGACTTTGAAAGCCCGAAAGGAGGAAAAACAAGTAGTAGAGAGAGAAAGTGATAGTGATTCAGAGGAGATGGCTATGTTTGCTAAGAAATTTTGAAAATTCTCAAGTTTAACAAATATAAAAATGATTTTAAGATATTCAAAAACTCTAAGAATGACAAAACCAATAAGATCCCTAAATTTTAAAAAGATGATCTTAATAGGGATGAGTCTAATAGGTGTTACGGTTGTGAGGATTATGGCCATAGGGCGAGAGAGTGCCCCACTAAACTAAAGAGAGAGGGTAAGCAACCAATTTCCTATAATGCAACCCTTAGTGATAGTGATAAGGAAGATGACCTGATTCCCCCACTAAGCCCAACTTTGTGGCTTTTATGGCAATTCATGTGAGTGAAAGTGAGCACTCCTTTATTGATGAAATTTTAACACACGACACTTCCAAGGCCATAGTTTGTGAATCCCAAAGAAATAATGGTAGTCAGAGTGGAGAGAGAGAGAGAGAGAGAGAGAGAGAGAGAGAGAGAGAGAAAGAGACGAGGAGGTTGAAGAGAGTGAACTTCAATTTGCATTTCAAGAATTATATGAAGAATCTATTAAATTAAAAAGATCAAATTTGAAGTTAGAAGCTAGTTTGAAAGAGCGTGTCGAGGTCATTAATGAGAGTGCTTTAGTGAAAGACGTTAGGACACGTGAGAGAGCTCTTCGTGAGAAGCTTGAATATGTAGAAGGCGAGAGAGATAGTCTTAAGGGCTTAATGGAATCCTTGAAAAAGGAGCTTCTCACATGTGAAGAGCGTAATGTTTTATTAGAGTCTCACATTGTAGATTTAGAAAATAAACTAAAAGACTCTAGTAAAGTCAAATTTGATTTAAAGTGTCGTGCAGTGAAATTAGATAAAATATTAGGAACGGTCCAAATTAAAAATGACACGTGTGGTTTAGGCTTCGATACTTGTAATGAGTCAAATCATAAAACCAAAACCAATGTTTTAGGAGAATCCTCTAGGAACAATGTTATAGATCATTCCTTAGGTAAGTCTTTTCACCTAGTCTTTAGGTGCTCACATTGTGGTCGAAAAGGTCATCTTAAGAAATTTTGTTTTGATCTTAAATGAGGTCCTAGAAACTCCCTACGTAAGGCAACCGAGGTATCCAAGATTCCTAAATCCCGAGATTGTCATTCGTCATTAGTTTGGGTTAGGAGATCCGACTTGGTAGCTTTACAAGATAGGATTTTTTATTCTCATTTACTTTTAAATGATACCTCCCTTGCTAAATCCAAAGGTTGAATGTGTTAGTTGTTTGCATACTTTAGCTTCTATGCTTCATGCTATATTATCATGCTAATTGTATGCTTGTTTATCATTTTCTAGACATTGCTTTATCACATGTCTCATGCTAGAATTATGATGTTTGTTTATCTTTTGTATTATAATTCTTTCATTTTAGTTTGCATTAAATGAAAAATACAAAAAGATTTTTGTTTATCATTTGAGTAAATATTTTTATTTTTAATTAAAAAATTCAAAAACTCAAAAAGATTTTTTTTGTGTATTTTAGTTTGACTCACCTTATGTGGCATATAATTGTGTTTTAATCCCATCTTTTTCGCTCCCATGTGGCTAGAACTTTTTGTTAAGATTGTCAATCCTTAAAATGTTCTTCACCATGCTTAAATGGAGTAGTTGAATTTTGTGTTGCTATAATGGATTCTATTTTTATATGTCTCAATTCACACATGCACGAGCTCACTTGAAATTTTACCTTCACATGTATATTTGAGCTTTGTGAGGTGTTCTCCTACCAATATAGTGATCTACGTATTATGTGACCTAGCAGGACTAGTGCATGTTAAAATCCGTTGCACGTGAGATTTGTGTGAGATATAAAAATGATATATATATATAAATATGCACGGGGTAGGGATCCGAAAGAAAAGATCATCCTTTGCGAGTAAGCCACCATTTTCTTGGACCTAAAATAAATAAGTGGTCCAAAGGCCTAAAAGTATTTGTTTAGTTTGATATAGTCATTAAAAAATTAATATGCTTATTTTTAGGGAGTTTGGATGGTATATCAACGGTTTGCACAATGTCCGTTTATCCTAGTTGTTCTTTCAATGTCATGACTCTATTGATTTTTAGAATCATCAACATGCTAGGCTTGTATGCATTGTGTTTATTTGTTCAATGAGTTCAATTTATATTGTCACATGAGGCTATATCTAAATGTGATAAAATTTTGCAATCAAATGAGAACTCCATGAACATGTTTTAAGTGATTGAGTTTTAATTCATTGGTATCTTGTTCACACCCCTTCACTTTCGTTTCCATATGACACATTTATGCTATAAGAGTGTGGAAAACTCAAGTTAATTTATTTTGTGTCATTTTGAGTTTATATCTATATATGTGTGCTTGTATATATTTCATATCTATTGTGTATAGATATATATGATATTATGTTTTATTTTGAGTCTTTGCCCTTTTAGCTAGTCCACCTATGCATTAATTCATAATTGGTACATAACTTGTTGTAAAATTTTGTTTGATATCACATGCCTAATTTCTTATGTTTCAAATTGATATCATTTTTGTTCGCTTCATAGTTAGCATCCATTATTCTTACTTGGATTAGTTATTGTCTATTTGTTGCCCATATGCTTTCATGTCTTTAACATTTTATGCATCTTCGCTCTATTGGTCTTCCCACATATATATATATATATATATACATATCCCCTGTGTAGTTTTTAGGGAGATTCATGTATTTAATAATCTTGGGGGAGAAATGAGTACTTTATTAATTCTATCACCTTTGTCTATTCCTGAACAAAAAAGAGGGAGAATGATAGGGGAAGAAATGGTATCTAATCCTATTATAATTGCATCTTAGTTTAGGAGATTTAACTTAAGGGGAGTCGCGACCTTCTTAGGTTGATCATAGTCGATAAAGGAAGAATTAATTTAGGGGGAGTAAGGGGTGTATTTATTTTACATGCATTTAATATTCTTGATATTCCTTATGCATTTGATAGTTTGTTTAAGTGTGCAGGAATTTTTCTAAGTGGAAACTTTCATCGGCAAAGCTATTGATCCTTGGGTCTTGAGTCAAGTTTCCTTTTTATGGCTGGGATGTTTTTAATGTTTTTGAGTCTAGTAGAGCTTGACGGTCCTTTAGGAGTTTTTTTGGTTTTTGTCCCGAAACAGCCAAAGGGGGAGATTTGAAAGCACACAAGACTCCGATTGAGTCTTAATGTAGTGTTGGCTCAATTACGGACAAAAATGTTTGAGTCATAGGATAGTGTTCTTATGTATCCTTCAAGCCTATGACATGTTGAAGTTGAAGACGTTGCAGCCTAATTATCAAGAGAACATCATTTCCGATTTTCATATGCCTCGTTTCACGTCATCAACTTAGTTCCAATCTCTCCTAAGGTATGAATTCATTACATCTATATAATAAGATAGCATAGTTTTTTAATTTTAAAAATGTCAAAGCACAATAACGTTCCAGATTCTTTGAGAGAAAATAAAGGGCTCTGATAATCTCTTTCACTTTCATTATCCCGCTCAAAAGTTCTGCCCAAGTTCACTCATACATTTACTTTATTAGAAACCAACGGAGTTTTACTCTTTTAACACATCAAGGTTCATTCGATTTGATTACTCATTCTCTCTCAGCCCACTCTACCTTATACCCCCCAAACCACAAACTTTTTAATTTTCTCTTACTATATTTGTCCTCGTTTTTCTCTCTTAAACGAACGTGTGTCCCCTCTCTACAAATAACACCCTCTTCTAATATAAATCATTTTTCTAGAATGGGTTGTGAGGCAGGTGGGTGGGAGATTTATCTATGGTCATCGGTTTGTAGTTGTCCGGATCGGGTTGGAGGTATGGAGCTGGCGTTTTTTGGATGGGGTATTTACCGGCGTGAAGTTCAGTTCCGGAGATGTTGGATATGGTAGTCTAAGGTTTGGCCGCCTGGTTTGGATTACAAATCGGGCTATGGAAGGCTGACGGTGGTAATCCAGGTCGCCGAACTTGGGCAGATCCGGGTTTGAAGGTTTAGACAGGTCGGTAGTAGTATTGGATGCCGTAACTGGTCTGGGTTCCATGGATGATTGGGCTATAACTTTTTATTGTTATTTATATCTAGCATGGGTGATTTTATTGGTTTTGGAGATCTAATCATCAAACTATCTATATTTTTGGTTGATGCTCATGTATAAGATTTTAGGATTTGATGTTTTTGGTTTCAACAGAGTTCTTCTTCGTTCTTGACTTAGTCTTACAAAGCTTCTTCTTCGTTCCGGACTTACGGAGCTTCAACAATAGGTATATGATTTTTTTCAGGTTGACCACAAATAAAACACTTTTATTTGTTCTAGATTTATGAAGCATCAACAGTGAGTACTTCTCTAATTATTTTATGTTTACCACAGCTAAATCTATTTACCGAGTTAAATTTTTTATTTTGCATCTCCTTAATTTTTTCTTCTATTCTATTTTGTAGATATTTGTAAAATCTGGCCCTTTTCTGTTTACATCTCACTCTCACAACTACTTTGTTTACGATTTGGATTCAGATTTTTGGGATTGAATATATGTTTTGTAAAAGGTGTTCATAATTTTGGCGGTTACTTTGATGTATTTTTGGTTCAGTCTATGAGAGTTTTATTTGAAAGAATTGTTTGTGTTGATTTTTTGTATTTTCTGCCTTGCTCTGTTTTTTGTTTTGTTTTGTTTCATGTCAGAGGCCCAAGCCATTATCTCACTTCTTAATGCCCCCACTCCCCATTTCTTTTAACTCTTTTCATCATCTTTGACAACTTTTTCTCTATTCAAATAAAAAACTAAAGCCCCTGTCAACAAGGTGTGCCTTTCTATTTTTTTAATTAATTTATCAATGTAGACATTTGGCTTGGTTTGGGTTTTTTAAGGTTGAGTTTTACGAATTTGGAAGAACAAAAACTCATAATTAAAAGAAGTTAATGTTGTACTTACATGTTTGTGGGAAAACTCACTATGAGCGTATTGCTTTCTTAAATATGTATGAAGTCATTATGGTCAAATGTTAGAAACTATACATACTTTGAAACAGTAGTAAATGTTAATGTAAATTGGGTATGTGTTGGGTGTTCATTTATGAGATATACCAAACTATCATTCATATTTTTTTTCCTGCTTATAAAGTTTTAAAAGTATAATTTTTAAAATAAAATATAGTTTGAGGCGGTCTAATTTATTGAAGTTTGAAAGTCATGTCTGAAAAGTACATGTATTTACTTTGTTTCTTTTATTACTTTATGTAGTCTTATAAATTCTTGAACATCACAAATAATATTTTTTGTTAACTTATTTATGACAGATTGTTTAATTGTACATGTATTAAGTGATTTTTTTTTATATATTTTAGGCTTTTTATATTGAGCCATTGGAGAGGGTTGTTTAGCTACTGAAAATTTTGGAATTTTTTAACTATGATTACAATTCTGAGTTGATGCGGTTTTTTGGATTTGTAATCGGTAAAAAACAACTCTGGCACGTGGTGTGCTTATACCATACATGTCGTAAGAATGTGTTATATTTGATATACAAATATTTTTTTGGGGAACCGTATTTTTATTGTAAGAATGTGTTATATTTCATATATATATTAGGGAACGATATACAGATATTTTTTGGGGGAACGATATTTTTGTCATTTTGCGATTATGTATTTTCGAAATTTTTGTTGTTTCGCAATTACGTACTTTGAAAATTATCGTCGTGCCTTCAGGCACGGGTATCCGCTAGTGTATATATATATATATATATATATATATATATAGGAGCTTGGAACATTTTATATTGGGTGTAATTTTATTTTAAAATGAAGTTTTATTTTCAGAAGGTTAATTTTAGAACTTTTAATAAAGTTTTTGGGCTTAAAATTGAATTATGAACTTTTTGGGACTTCGTTCGATATTGTCGTTTGAACGAATTTTTCGTTCGAACGAGTTTGCCAATGACTTTTCCCAATTGGCCTCTGGAACCTTGTTAGAAGGGTCGTTCGAATAAGACTTCGTTCGAACGAAAATCTCGTTCGAACGAGATTTTCGACGGGAAAATAATTTGGCATTTTTCTCCATGTTCCCACTTCTTTTGTCCCACTAATTTTTGCCAGAATTAATATGTGCGGGAATCAATTTTGAAAAACCAACTTTTTCATCTTCTACAATTTCTAGAAAGAGTTTTTGAGAGCCTAATTCCTCTATGAAAAAGTTCACGTTTTGAGTGTTTGTTTTTCAAGAAAATTATTCAAAAACACTTTGTTTACACCCATATTAGTTTATTCCAAGTACCACACATATATATATTTTCTTGGAGTTTTCTTGGCACCGGGTTCACTTTTCTACCTAAGAAGAAAAGAGTTTGGGTTTACTTTTAAATCCCATAAAGAAGAAGTTCATTGTTTTGCTGCGGCATTCTCACATGGTGAAAGGCACCATGTGTGGTTGATGGTTGCTTGGTCTCAATTGGTGGACTCCGAGATTATTCGCTAAGCGGAGGTTGAAGTTCGAAGGAGCGTGTCAAGACTTGAAGGAAGTCCAGTCAGTTGAGTAAGTCCTCTTGTCGAGTCTTTGTAAAATTCGTACCATACTTAGGGAATTTGTTAGGCCAGGGACGTCCGAGATTTTTTCCCGTTGTGGATTTTTCCTCATACATCGTGGCGTAGTGGTTGTGAATTTATTTTATCTCGCAAATCACTTAGAACGCATGCTTAGGATTAAAAGATAAAATATGGTTTAATTCACTTCTCTTGTTTAATTTGGTGCATGTTTAATATTTGGATAATGTTTAACTTAATTTAATTCAAGTCTAAGTAATAAAATTTGATAAAATTTGGTTTGGCCGAATTTGCAAATTGAATTAATTAATTTTAGGCAAATTTCTAGGACTTGGATTAAATCAATTGGTTTAAGTAAATTTCAAGAGTGTATGTGTGTGTTCATCATAATTCACTTATTTAGGTTTAATTTTAATTTTTCTTTTCGAAATTAAAATTTTTGTTTAATTTAATTTTTCATCTTTTTAAGAAAAGAAAATCAAATAAGGTTTGAAAAATTAAATTGTCGTGTTGAACCATCTTTATTCCGCATTTAAAAGGAAATTAATTTTTAAAGTGAAAGATTTTAAAATTGGGGGTTCTTGCGTTCCAACACGGTGTTATACATGGATGCCTACCAACCGTTAACAATAATTTTAATTTGAAACAATTATATAGTTAATAAAAAAATAGAATATAAAGTTAATGTCAATAGTTATCTAAAACTATTTGCGAAGCCATCTTGTGCGGAGTCCACATAGTCATAGTTCACCCATGACACTGATTGATTTGTGTCTTTGACCTTATTTTGTGACTTACTTTGATATTCCTAAAGAATAAATAACATCTAATTAGTTATATAGATTTCAATGAACAAACTTTGAAAGTTAATAATATATTAATGTACAACTCAATATACCTTAAACGACTTATGTTTGTTTGACATTTTTTTCTTTTTATTTAATTGCTTTTCTACCCAAATCTTTGGATGTCCCCCCCCCAATAACCATCCCTCTTTTTGAGGCATTTGACATTTTCAAATAGATTAAGTGTCGGCCATCGCGTGGGTGAGACACACCACTTTGAAAGGCCCACTCACCATTTACGCATCTCTTAGGAACAATATTTAAAAGTCAAGTTCATGTTTCAAAGTCATCTGGTGGAATTTAAAATCTCAATAATATCACAAATAAAAAATGCAAGAACATATTTCAATGTTTCAGCTTCTTACAAAATTTTTGATCATATACCCAAACCTTTTCCCTAATTAGAAGTTTAATCAAACAGGTGGTATACATTTAGGAAAACGCAATAGCTAATATTAGTTATGACTTATTTTTTCTTTCTTATATTTGATTATTTCCAAAAACTAAATTTATTGTATAAATATAAACCAAAAAAAAAAAAATTGTTGAACTAATCAATTCCGAAGTAAAATTCTATACCACCGTATTCCTATATGCAGATTACACGCAACCAGAATTGCCCATAAAAAATCAAGTCATTTATTACAAAAAAAATAAAATTAAAATAAACCAAGATAAAAAAGTTATGAGATAATTGTATTTAAGTCCCATTTGTCGGGTCAACATTCATATAAGTCCTATTGACTTTTCAACAATTTTGTAGGTCCTATTCCAACTTTTTAGGGATTTTTTTTACAATTTTACCCTTTTATAACTAATCATCTGTAACTTCCTTTAGAAAGTTATATAAGTGGTTGCACTTTTTTTTTTAATCTTTAAATGATCATAACTTTTGATTCACAAATCCGTTTTTTACAAAATTACTATTTTTTAAATCTGCTCGCGAGATCTATCGAACAAGATCCATGAAGGCTATAAAATTCCAAAGAAAAAAGTTTACACAAACAGTAAACTTTACTGTATGCACTAGAATATGAAATAGTTTTATATATGTGACATTTTCACATATCGGAGCTTCGGTGGATCCAATGTCACCCCTACTCACCCCAAATCAGAGCTCCGGTGGATCCAATGTCACCTCTACTCACCCCTACTAACCCAATGTCACCCCTATTCACCCCAAATCGGAGATTCGGTGGATCCAAATTTCATTTATCTAATATTCTCTTAATTTCAGAGGTCCGCGTCAGCGGCACCCTATGCCACTACTACCCACACAAATCATAGCTCTGATGAAAGTCATTGAAGCTCCGACAATGGGGGTGGGTAGTGGTGGGGATTGAATGTCGCTAGCGTAAACCTTTAATAATATGGTAATTTTGAAAAAAAAAAGGTTTGGATCTACCGTGTGTATATATATATATATATATATATATATATATATATATATATATATATATATATATATTGTGTAATATTAACTCAGTAAATGTTACTGTTTGTAAAAATGTTATATATATAAAACTATTTCATAAATATATTAACACAGTAAATGTTATTATTTATAAAAACGTCACAGATATAAAACTATTTCATTTTCTGGTGTATGCAATAAAGTTTAATATCTATGACATTTTTACAAATAATAGCATTTACTGTGTTATCACATTATATATATATATATATATATCCAATATGCTCCTATTTTTAAAGTTCTGTGCCACCGGCACCTAATGCCACCCCTACTCACCCTAAATCGGCGCTCCAGAGGATCCCAATCCCATTGATCCAATCTTATTTTCAAAGGTCCGCGCCAGCGGCACCCCATGATACTCCGGTGGATCCAAAACCCATTTATTCAAAAGTCTCTTATTTTCAAAGGTCTGCGCTAGCGGCATCACATGCAACCCTTACCCACCCCAAATCGGAGCTCTGACGAAGGTCGTTGAAGCTCCAACAATGGTGGTAAGGATTGGATATCACTAGTGCGAACCTTTAAATATAAGGTAATTCTGAAAAAAGAGGGTTTGGTTCCACCGTATATATATATATATATATATATATATATATATATATATATATATATACTGTGTAATATTACCACAGTAAATGTTTCTGTCTGTTATGTCACATATATAAAATTATTTCATATTCTAGTGCATACAGTAAAGTTTACTGTTTGTGTAAATTTTTTTCTTTGGAATTTTATGGCCTTCATGGATCTTGTTTGATAGATCTCGTCGAGCAGATTTCAAAAATAGTAATTTTGCGAAAAACGAATTTGTGAATCAAAAGTTATGATCATTTGAAGATTAAAAAAAAAGTTCAAACACTTATGTAACTTCCTCAAAGAAGTTACGGATGGTTGGTTTTAAAAGGGTAAAATTGTGAAAAAAAGTTTAAAAAAATTAGGAATAGGACTTATGTGTAAGGGGAAAACATGATGGGACTAGAATATCTAAAAGAAAGCCTAATAGGATCTAAACGTGAATGTCCCAAAAGTTAACGTTAAACAAAAAGAAATATAATGAAGTTAGTGAAAAATAGTATGTTAGATCATATTAATACTTCCCCAAAATCTCTTTTTTGAAAAAAAAAGTAATATAAACCAATTCTTGAAGTAGAATTTATCCCACAAAACTCCATACTCACTTTTATTCTTCGAAGTGAACATGTCTTTCCCAGAAAAACAACATGATAAATATTTCATACCATGTAAGCCAAGCACATTCAATTTGTAAACCTCAACGGTGACACATAGCCACAAGCCATGTGCTCCTAGTTTAACTATGTGAGAACTTGCCAAAATTAAGATAAATAACTTGAACAAAAATCATGGATTTAAATAAGATTGATCTCGAAACCAATGGGACCTACCATATCCACTATGAGTTTCGAGTTCATCTTCGTGCAATCATGATACCGAGATGCACTAATAAACACTGATGATCTCAATTAATGCCACCCAAATCCATGTGTTGTAAGAAAAACAAAATTATTATGTTGATGCAAAAACATTATATCTAAAAGACCCAAGTGTATTTGGAAATTCCCAAACCACTGGAGCATGTCTTAAAAGCATGATTTAAAATATGGCAATCTAATTTAAAGATTGGATGAATGTTGCATATGCATGGATGATGAAGCCAAACCTTCATAGATTTGCAATCTTTAATAGACTCAAAACTTGACCACGAGGACCTGATCATCTATAAGGTGAAACACCCACTTGTAAACATGAATTTTGTTGAAACTGTGTATGCAGAGTTGAATCTGCTACCACAAAACTTGATTCCTTATTAACAATTGAATCAATCAACAACAAAAATTGATCTGAAATCAATGAATTGATGCTGTTTTCTGATAATACATATACCCATACAATGAAATAAAAAATTATCCATGTAATATCCATAGATGATGATAGATCAATACAAAAATTATTGAATCAAAAGGCAACAAACCCTGGAGATTTCTAGGATCGCCCCCAAATCACCTTTCTCTCTCTTTAGACGACTACATCTCTCCTACGCCTACTATTAGAAAATATACGTGTTCCCTAAAGTCGTTGATTATACCAACAATGATTTTTTTATAAATAAAATGGACTAATCATGACTTTTTCCTTTTGGAACGTCTGCAAACAACCTCAAATAATACCGGGATCACCCAAACCAACTAAGTTGAGGGAATAAAAATTACAGAGAAGCAATATTTGCATATTGGTTTTCCACTTTTATCTGGAGAGGAGTTTAAGAAGGAAACTAAGGATAACCAACGTGAATAGGAATATGATGAAGAAGAGCAGGTGGAAGAGATATTGGCTGTACAAAATTCATTGGAAGGCAATGAAAATTCTAAGAAAAGAAAATCATTCAAGAGACTTTCAGGATTAAAGTATTTACTAAAAGCCATCTCTTATTTGTCCGAGGGAGAGAGAGACTTCATTATGAAGTATTATAGCAATTTGTAGAGAAATGAATAGACGAATATGGAAGGGTTTGTAGATATTTGTAGTGAAACGAAGAGACCAATAAAGACGGGGAAGGAGAATAAGTAACTCATCTCTATATACTATAAAATGCTAAACAAGCATTTAATACCTTCAAACCTAAAGCCATCCACGTGACTGGCCAATCTCTACATCTATCCTTTATCTTTTATTCCTTTATATTTGCTCTACAAACATTTAATTCTACTTGAAAATAAGATTGTCCACGTGACACTCCCACATCCTTTATCTTTATCTCACCGATCAATTCTAATTTTTATTTCTCTCGCTAGAACCTACCGTCTTCTCTTTTTACCTCTATCCGCCCTTTCAATTCTCAAGACCGCTAACATTCTATCCCTACAACTGTTCCTAACCCATAATTTTCTCAAACGAAAATACCTTTCTCAAATGATGAAATGAACCACTTTTTTCTGATGGATATGGCATTAGAGAAAAGTTTTGGCTTTTTAGATGGAAGGAGAGAGAGCATAGAAAACGAATAGATGACACTCCCACATCCTTTATCTTTATCTCACCAATCAATTCTAATTTTTATTTCTCTCGCTAGAACCTATCGTCTTCTCTTTTTACCTATATCCGCCCTTTCAATTCTCAAGACCGCTAACATTCTATCCCTACAACTGTTCCTAACCCATAATTTTCTCAAACGAAAATACCTTTCTCAAATGATGAAATGAACCATATTTTTCTGATGGATATGGCATCAGAGAAAAGTTTTGGCTTTCTAGATGGAAGGAGAGAGAGAATAACAAACGAATAGAGAGACGTCGACGAGCAATCGCTGCCAAGATCTTCACTGGGCTGAGGCTGGATGATAATTATAATCTCCTCAAACACTGTGATAATAACGATGTCTTGAAAGCTTTTTGCAACAAGGCTGACTGGATCGCTGAAGAAGATGGCACACCACTTATAGGAAGGTAATTAATTTAATAGCTAAGATACAGATCGTAGATCTAGAATTCGATTTCATTTTGACTTTTTTTTAGATAATTAACTGTGGTCAGGTGTTGTGATAAACTCAATCTCAACACAAAAGATTTGTTTCTGTAGAATACAAGATAGATAATTAGATTAGACAACAATACCCCTTTCAATTTGTGCATATACAGGCTGTTCCTTTCTGGAGATATCATATACATGTCGTTCATGGTCTGGTGGTTACCCCACCATGAATATCTATCATGCCTTTTCTATGGATTTTTCTTTTTCAACAATGTTAGGGATGATTTTTCCCCCAAAATTAATAATGTCCTTTAAAAGTCGAAACATGTAATTAAAACAATTACTTTTCCAAAATTACCCGAACTAAAAATAATGAATGAACACCTTTGTTCCTCTCCCATAATTTTCCGAAATCAATAATTAAAGTTTGTGTGTATTTGTCCATTTAAATAGGGAGTCTTTATTCTGTCAATAAGGGCTTATGATTTGTAAATTAATTTAGGTTTCTAATTTGATATAATATATGTCTTTTTCCCTTAATGAAGTAACAAAAAAATGGATGGTGAAGCGTAAATATTATGCAACACGCATTAAATAAAAAGAACTTGCACGTATGTATTTGGATTTTGTGGGCATTTGCAGGTTTTGATTTTGTATTTTGTGGGTTTATTTTGATTTGTTTGTTATTTCACTTTTGTGGTAGGGATTTAATTTGGTTTTCATTTATGTATTCAAGTTTATTTTTTTATTTTAAGGGAGGCAGAGATGGGTAGTGGTTTTGGTGATGGAGGGAGGTTATGGTTGGGTGAAGGCAGCAGTGATTAGCATGGTGTTTTCGAGTTTGGACACCACCGAATCATCCCCCTCCAATTCTACGAAGGTAAGTATCCCCACCCCCTTTCTATCTCTGACCAAAATTTCAAAATTCATAATATCTCCTCATTTTATCTAACCCAAGTTTGAAATATATAAGGTTGTTGATGGTGTTTATATGGTCATTGCTTCTGAACATAAAGGAGCAACATAAGATTTTTGAAATTGGTTCAATTTTAATATGAGTTTATATTTTATCATATGTTGGAACTGAAAAAAATGACGTTTATATATATGCTCGCACCTATTTAATATTTTTATAAGCTTGGATGTCCTGTCTTGGGGTTTGTTCAAAATGAATCTTTAAATTTTTCAATATATTAATTCATCAATAAATTAGTATTATGCTATTTCTACCATTTCCTATTGTTTGAATGTAAATCCTTTTAAAAATAATATGTACATGTTTGAGACATAGATGCAGAAAAAACAAGTTCATATAGGATAGAAAAATGGAAAGTGTTTTATGAGAATTTTGTATTGATTGTCCCATTATGCCTATAGATGATCCTCTGTAACCAACCATAATTGTATTCTTAATGATGGTCATCTTGGTATTCATCAATATTATACTCAATGGTTTCTTAGGGTACATACAAGAACTTAGCAATTATTGAAACATACTTCTACAGACATGGACCTCTATGGTAATCAATATTATTATTCATTGTTGAGATAATATTAAAATTATTTATATAATTTTAGCTTTTCTTAATCTGGGTTGATAAAGTAAAATTTTCTTCCTAATTGGACTTATCCTTTTAAATATGTTATATTTATATATGTTATTTAATGAAATGCCTCGGTGAAAATATATAAAAAAAAATATCAACTTGACCTAAATCTAACTTATCAGTAATACTATTGGTAAAGTTTGAGAAAAAGGGTTAATATATTCTTTCATACCCTTATCTTTTATTTATTTACAGTTGGTCAATGCACATGGAGTGATCGGTTATACTTCCAATGAAGGTACGTAATGTTGGCTAACATCTCTTCATGACATAAAAATTTAAGGGAGTCATCTGGGTAACGTTTTGACGCTATTCAATCATTACTCATGTTTTAATTCACGTGTTAGTCATTCTTTTGGTCAAGAAAGGATTTATAATGTTTGATAATTTTGCATATACCGGTCAATTTTTGTATTTAGGACCTGAATGAAACCATTATTGTTTTTTCGTTAATTCTCTTAAATTGGATTGCTAAATTTAATTTAGTGCAACTACAGTTAGCTCCTTATTACTGAATTCGAGTCGTACTTAAAGAATGGTCTCAAGCAAGTTTGAATTATGAATGGTTCAAGGTAACCACAATGATCCGATCAAGGCATGAATGCCCTCAAACAAAGTGTACTCGCATGTCGTGTTAAAGTTGAAGGATCATGTAAGTAAGGACAACTTTGCATTACCTTTTTGATCTGATCTAAGGTTAAGATGTTTACATTTATGCACTACTTTATGTCATGTGTTTAGCACACAATAT
Source organism: Sambucus nigra (assembly GCA_949130495.1). Lineage (NCBI taxonomy): Eukaryota > Viridiplantae > Streptophyta > Magnoliopsida > Dipsacales > Adoxaceae > Sambucus > Sambucus nigra. The sequence continues at coordinate 137,783,670 of OX422209.1, read as the reverse complement.
GCATTCAGTTCACGCAATTGTACCATAAGATACAGGCATGATATAATGAAATTAATTTGCTATTATCTATTACGATGGAAATTGCCCATTTTGTTAAGCTTATATATTTTATTTTCATATTAACTGAGCTTTATGATTTCTTATGTTTTCTTATGTTTATGTGTTGTATATTGAATTATGTTAGTTTGAATCAATTAGTTGAATTGCATTAGTTTGAATCACATTCACATTAGTCTGAATCATTGTTATTTTAAATTGCATTAGTTTGAATCAATTAGTTTGAATCACATTCACAATGGTTTGAATCATGTTCACATTGGTTTGAATTGCATTAGTTATAATTATCACATTCACATTGGTTATCTGTAATTCACAGATTGTTGTGAATTACAAATTGTTAGTTGGTAATTGCAGATTTGGATTAAACCAATCTGATCAGGGTTGGAACTGATTTAGTCCAAATCTGGGTGCCTTGATTTAATAATTTACCAATTTGATCAGGACATGGCTGGAACTCAAACATATGCTGATCTTTCATCTTTGGGTGCCTTAATTTGTCAAATTTTGGGTGCAATAAAGCAAACATCTCCACCATATAGTGTCCTCCAGCTTCTGTTGACAGCGTAGGCTATAACGAGCCAATAAATGGGCCCTAATGGGGTTGTTCTAGACATGATAATGGTCGTTAAGGGTGTATACAATGGATATAGCAAAGGAATTAGTTGTGGAAGAACTCATTAATGGAGGAAAATACTTGGATTTAAATTTGGGAGCAAGTAGAAGTTAACTAAAATACTAAAATACTTGGATTCAAATTTTTGGCTCCATGACGCTGACATGAATGAGAACAAGCACATAAGTTGTAAGTTGAATTTGGTATTATTCCTAAACAACCAACCACTATTAGCCGATCGACCCTATCTAATCCGTCACATTCAATCACTGCATGGATACACAGATTTATGCAATTTTTAGTATGGTAAATTATTATATCCATAATTTACATAAATATGTTCTTCAAATACATTTGGAATTTTAACACCTGCTTTTAGTTTGTTCCAGTTTTTGCATCTTCTAATGTATATAATTCAGTTGACTTCAAGAACACCCTTTTGTGATTTGAATTCTGTGTATTCACTAAGCAATTGAAACATTAAAGATCCTTTCAAGAAGACCCTTTTGGTACTACAATTTAATGCACTTAATATATGCTGTAGTTGAACTAACTTTTCCTTAAATGATCTGTCTATAATTTCAATTAGGATTGTTTTGTTCATACTTTTCTTATTTATACTATTTCATTATAGGATGTTGTTAAGTCTGATACGTAACAATAGCTATGACAACACTGCTTTGTAACCAATGATGAAAGATTTTGGATCAAAAACTCAGTGTTTTTTTGGTATTATGATCTCCCGAAAAGCCATTGTTCATGGGCAAAAACGGCGGGGTTCTTCCATGCTCCCTTTAATCATTTCATCCAACTTAGTTGTGATATCAGGTTCTATGAAAGGGAGTACTGGGGAAATGAAAGAGGTGATTCCTAAAAATAAAGTTCGGGAGAGGCCTCATGCTTCTAATGGGACCAATCTAAATCATTCTGGTGCTTCAAATAACAGTACCAATCCCTACTACTAGGTGTTCACGCATAACTTCAGAGGAGGAATTTTTTGGGGAAGTTTTAAGTTTAGTTTTGATTATGAAAATGATACATGGTTCAAGGTAAAGGCAGAATAAGAACTAAAGTTGACTTGATTTTGGTGATAAGCAGTCCATGCCGTTACTCGAGTTCACCACATTCATTACTTTATTATCTTTTAACTTTTTTTTTGTTCATTTTCAACTCTATTGGTTAACTATCCCTTCATTTACCCCACATTCTACCACGACATAAACGTCTTGCAGGTATGTTATATGACCACATAAACCTTTTTTATACTTTTTAAATTTTTTACTTTTGCTATAAGTTTATAGCCATATGGTCATCGTAGTCTTACTCGATATTGTTATGTGCAGGGAATCATGATGATGACTGCTGGGTTCTTCCGGTCATTGATCTTTTGGATCCATTTTGGCGCTACCCAACTTCATACATAAGCTATGGGTGATGGTCACTTCAAGTCTACTATATGGATTTTCTAAATTTCAAAAATTATAATTTTGATGGTCTCATCAGCGATGTACATTTTCAAAGATTAGCGTCGTGCTTCAGGCACGGGCTTATTATTTTTCCGAGTTCAAGTAGAAATCATATTTAATTTTCTTACTTTCATATATTTCCAATTTATGTTCAATTTTTAATGCACACAAAAGTTTTGAAACTGTGAATATGACTATTACACGATTACTATACATTTTTATTCTATTACATTATTTTTTAATCTACTCTTAATTATTCAATTTGATTCGTTTACTATGCATTCAATAACGCATGAACCGCGCATCGCGCGGGTTTCCACCTAGTTTAAGATAAAATGAAATACGATGCCACATGGATACCTCATATGCCTTTCAACATTAATAAGTGTATTGAGTTTTATATTATAATAGGTGTAAACCCGCGCGATGTGTGGGAGAGTCGCAATGTGTGACACATAAGTAATAAGAAAAATCATGGATCAAAACTTTATATCATGGAGATATTTTTTACCACCATTTTTTAAACATTTATTCAAATAATACATAGACAATATGAAGATGGAGATAAAAAAAGTTGGCATGATTTAGATATCTTTATGTCTCAATGTAATTATAAATTGTGCTAACAAAATACTTTACAAAACAACATGGAGTAACAAATTTACAATCTCAACAAAATATAAAATAAACATATGAGAAATCCTAAATACTATAATGAAGTATTATAAATGATTGCTTGGAATGCTTTTAATTCAGATTAAGCACTGTTACTAGGAGGCTAAATTATGTTTGATAATTCCCTTGCAACATTGGCTTCTTAAGTTTTTCCCTATCCCTTATAGCACTGAAAATCTCTCCTCCTTTAGAACTTAGAAAGGACTAATTAAAGTGGTCCAAATTCAATCTAAAACAGCAAATTTAAGTGTTAATTTGAACCTAGCAAAAAGATGAAAAACTCAATTTCCATAAAATGAAACATAGTCCATTAATCATATTCAATCAACAATGTGTCAGGCAGATAAAAAGTGAGGTCCAGACCAGTATGAAGTTTTTGTCTCACATAGTCCATTAATCTTAGGTTGGTATTAATCGACCATTTTGCCCCACATTGTTTTTTTGACAAAATTTTAAATGAGTTATTTTGTTAATTAATACATAATTAGTAAATCTGATATTTTCAATCCTAGCAAAATCATAAACTGCAAATCCCCATCCATTACTTCAAAATAACTTTAGGTAAAATGACAAAGAAACATCAACCAGGCATTTGGAAAAATTACTCACAAATAATACAATCTTGCTCCACAACCCTCGTACCCAATGCCCCAAAACACCCCAACAGTTAAATCTAAAAACATTAAGACTTAAGACTACTGTAAAAATGAAAATCCTTAAATTCCAATTGACCTAAACCCATTAATTCCCCTAACAGTTAGATATAAATCATCAACCTCAGGAGTAACAATCTTCTCAATAATCAACTGTGCAATCCTGTAACCTACCTTAACCTCAAAATGAACATCAGTGTGGTTAAATAAAATCACCTTAATCGGTTCTCTATAGTTAGCATCAATCACACCCGCACGAACGTCAATCGAATGCTTCCATGTCAAACCAGAACACGGGGCTACAAAACATATAACTTCAATCTCTATAATAACAAAACAAACAAACATACATATAATTTACAAATGGATTTTGATGAGAGGCCCACTTACTAACACGAGATTATGCCCCTTCTGGTACTGCTATGCTAAGATCATTGGGAACTAAAGCTTTTCCTCTGGTTAGTACTTTAGTGTCGGTTGCACTGCGTGAGAAAAATAAAACGCATAAATTAGTGTCATTTAGACAAATATGTAAACTTATGGTGTAATGGAAATTTACCTAGAGAGATCGTAGCTAGCAGAGAGGGGGGAACCTCTGGAGCGTAAAACTGCATTCTCAGACAACTTTTTGACACAAAAAAATGGGGCGTTTTGGAAGGGTGTTTGGTGGGCGCCATTTTGATCAAGTTTATGTATCTTGGGAGTTGGTTCTTTAGGAAAAAGGTCATATGCTTAGTTTTGGGGTTTCAGAAATGCCCTTGTAGTGGACTTCCATGGTTAGCCATGGCTTCATTTCGTTGATGAGAGAGACAAGATGAAAACTTAGTTTTATTGAACTTCATTTCTAACGAGTGCCAAAGTCGTTGTTGAGAGAGATAGAGGTTGGTTTATTATAGGCAGAGGGAGAAGAAAGGGTGTTAAGAAAAGGTGGGTGTGAGTTGTAACAGTAGAGATAAAGACGTTTGGGTATTTTGTTCGTTCTTGTTCCATTTCAAATATAATACACGGTATGGAAAATTGAGAATAAAGAACATGACGTTGATACGCTCTTTGAGGAGAAAACTTAAATGCATGTATAGCATTTTATAGATTAAGATTAAGATTAAGATTATTGACTAACTTTCTATGATACAAAGCTTGATTGACATTTGGTGAATTCATTTGAGGCTTCTTAACATTACTAAAATCTTTGTTTTTAATATGATTAAGTTGTTTATTCCATGTAATACAAGCATTCTTCACCAATATATATATATATATATATATATATATATGTGTGTGTGTGTGTGTGTGTGTGTGTGTGTGTGTGTGTGCGTGTTGATACAAAAAATTATCCACCTACGTGGACCAATCAAAGGTGGACAACTGTCTCCCTACGTAGCAGAAATCCCAGTCAGTAGATAGTTTCTCGACAGGTATGTCGACGAACGTGAAGAATGCAGACCATCAACGTAAATGAAGAGTCACCACATGGAAAATACAATCGAGGGTCTTATCGCATGTAGTTCTTATAACCAACCATCACATTCATTATGTACGGGTGTAAATGCTTAAATGTATAAGGCATTCTAACCCTTGACCTCCGGGTCACTATAAATACATTGTATTCCTTTCATCAAGAATAAGATATAACGAATTATAGGATATTCTTATTAACAAAAGTACCTACCTTTCTGTAATCTCTGAAGTCAATACCATAACAGTGTACGTAATCTTTCGTATATAGCTCAACCACTTTAAAACTCTGTCTTTAATTTAATTATATTATTGAAATTCTATATTTTATCTATTATTATAAATTTGGATCTAGTCCATTTTTTGACATTAATAGATTGGCGTCGCCAGTGGGAATGTGTGTCTGATTGCCGTTCTCAATCTCGTATATTCTTGCTCATGGAAATATAAATGATCCAGAGTCCAGTTCTAGGAACGAAGGCAACCCAACAGTTCCATCTGCTCTACCTACAGCAGCTGACCTAAATGGGATTCTTGCTAGTATTGCCTAAGGTCAAGATGCTATGCAGGAAATAATAAGATAATTGGCATAGTCAATATAAGCCGGATCTCCGTCCCTATCCAGACAGCAAATAAACCCTTCACCAACTTCTTCCTGGATTGCCCAATTTTTCTCCTGGCTAAATACCCTTATGCGCTGCTTTACAGGCTTGACCTCCTTGTTGACATTGAGCTCGTGACACAGGAAGGCCGGTTCTATCCCTGGCATGTCTTTATGACTCCATACGAAAGCTTGCTTTCTATGGCGTAGGAATGCCATTAGCTCCTGTTTTATGAACGGGTCCAAGGAAGCACTGATTTGAGTTGTCCGTTCGGGTCGCTCATCGTCTAGAATAATATGCTATGTAGCCTCGACGACCTGGACCTTCACAAGCTGGGATTCATCCCTAGGGTCTAAAGTCTCGATGTCTGCATCTTCAGATTCGTCCACTTGGTAAGTGGTGGTTTTCTTCTTGGCCTCCTCTAATTCTCCTTGCTCGAAAGATGAATAGTAACATTCCCGAGCTACTTTCTGCTCGCCTTTCACAACTCAGTCGTCAAAATTGGTCGGAAACTTCAAGCATTGGTGTACCGTGGATGGTACGGCCTTAAACTTCTTTAAGCCTACTCTCCCCATGATTATTTTGTAGGCTGATTGAACATTTTTGTCCATTATGAAAAAGTGTACTTTCTCTATTCTGCAGGCAGGCCAGGTGCCTACGAGCATGTCCAACTTGATCGTCCCAAGTGGAAAAACCTTGTCACCTATAAAACTGAGGAGGGGCCTGTGATATGGCTCCAACTGGGCTAACTTCAAATTTAAACTATCAAAACAGGGGTAGAACATGATGTCTGTAGAGCTACTATTGTCTACCAATACAAGTGAAATAACCACATCCTTCATTCTCATCTTGACTACCAAAGGGTCTTCATGAGGATACAGTACACCAACAAGATCAGTTTTGGAAAAATCGATGACCATTTTGTCCTTGTTCACCTTCCTCGGGCGATCATCTTCGGCCAAGTTTATTCCGCCTCATTGAGGTAAGCTTTTCGTTCAGCGGTATGATCTCCTCCTCCGGCATCACCACCTGTAATCATATTACATTTAAATGACCCAAAATGGATTGAGAATACTCGCGTTCGGGTTGCCTTAGCCTTTTAGGGAGGTTAGGGTCATCCTCAGGATCGTCTTCGTGGTTTATCTTTTTTTCCTCTCTTGTTCGACGAGAAGATTTAGACCTTTGTCTTCCTTTCTCGTTAGTCTTCCCACCATTCTGACGATCAACGAATTTACTCAGTTTTCCTCGCCTAATGAGCTCTTCGATTTCATTCTGGAGAGCTATACAGCGCTTGGTCGTATGGCCATGATTTCTATGGAACTTGCAATATTTGGACTTATCCCTTTTATCGGGGTCTTTCCTCATTTTCTTTAGACACATTAACTCCTAGTTGTTCTTGATCTCTTTTAGAATATGGTTTATGTTCACCTTTAAAGGAGTATAGTTCCCATACTTCTTCAGCTGCTCGAACGCTTCTTTGCCTTTTGACCGCTTGCCTTTCCCATTGCGCTTTTGGTCCTTCTTCTGCGCTGCACCTTCGACCTTAAGCTCTGCCTTCGTGTCTGGGTTCTTCTTTGCAGTCATGGCCTCTTCGATATTCATGATCTTAGCCGCTTCTGCCATCAATTTTGCCATGTATTTGGAGGGATCTTTGGCCAACGTATATATAACTTATCAGGTAATAGATCACTCATCAGAGTTGTTATTGTTGTTTTCTCCTCGTAGTCAATCACCTCCAATTTCTCGTTGTTAAAACGAGTGATATAATCCATGGTACTTTCTCCTACTTTCTGCCTCACACTGAGTAAGTGTGATACTCTCTTAACCGACTTTGCTCCTAAATAAAAGTTCCCTATAAATAACTCTGCCAATTAATCGAAAGTGGAAAATTTTCCCCGAGGAAGATTGGTGTACCATATCTGGGCTAACCCAGTGATGGTTCCTAAGAATGCCCTACACCTCATTTTATCGGGAACTGCATAGATGTCTGCAGCAGCCTGGTACTGCTCTATGTGGAGGACGGGATCGGTTTTTCCATCATACTTGGGCATCACTACCAGAGCCTTAAACTTTTATGGTGTGGGAAAATCCACTACCGTTTGCACGAAAGGTGATCCTTGGGCAAAAGTTCTTTGGAGAGGGTTCTTGGCCTTAACCATTTCTCCTAACCGGTCCTCCAATATTTGAATGAAGACTTTCCACGCGTCATTTCCCACCTCATGCCTATTTGCCCGAGTAACAGAACTCGCTGAATTCTCCTCTTGGGATCTTTCGTTACGAGTGACTGGGTGTGATTGGGCAGAACCTTCCCTTAGATCGGTTGGTCATTAAGAATTCCTCAACGCAATTCCAGGTTGATTTATATTCCTCCTAAGGCCCAAACGGTCAAAGGGGGATACTCTTCTCAGCCTTTCCAAAGCGCTTGTTCGCTCAGGAGTTAAGGTAACACTTTGTTTAGAATTTGTAGCTCTTATAGGTGACGTCTGCCTAGATTGATATGACGGGTCACTGGGCCTCTCAGTATAAGGAGAGTCATTGCGCCAGGGCTTAAAAACATCAGGGAATAATGTACGTCTAGTTCTTGAGGATGGAAGATGGGTATTACGTTGAACACTTCGTTGACCTGATTGGGCAGGTAACCCATTACGAATAGTCTGAATGAGTTGCCGCATGGTTTCTTGCATAGCCGTTTTCCCTTGGGCTAAATTGGCTACTATTCTCGTAAGTTAATTGATAGTTGGGGGAGCAGAGGGATTTGGAGGGCCCCGGTATTGTTTCGGGCACTGGATTTTGGGATCTCAGCCATTAGTAATAAGGTTTTGGTAAAACACGCTGCGTTTAGTCATTTCCCACATACGGCGCCAATCTGTTGATGTAAAAAAATAGATTTGATCTAATTAATTAATCAAAGATAAAAAGAATAAAGAAAATAAGACAAAAGATTTTTTAAATGGTTAAGCCCAATTGAGAATGGCCTACGTCCACTGTTCTTGTATTGACAATGTGCGCCTTATGCCCGATGACGATTATAAGAGAGTAATTATCCTCTTATGGGGAGTGTTACAATGTATTTATAGCCTTGGGGTTATCAGTGTGAATAGAAAAGATGCTTTTGTTTAATATACTTAAATCCAATGTTCATTGAATGTGCAGTCGTCGCTTGATCTTCCTGTTCGGATGCTCTGCATGCTGAGTAGCTCAACAGGCTATGTAGCTCGGCATGTCTTGTAGCTCGGGGAGCATATGTATTTGCCACGTAAGATTCTACATATCTTTATATGATTAGTCCACATCAGCTGCCTAATTTTTATATCAACAACGAGTTTAAAGCATATTGTGTCCAGTCCAAGATCCAAAAACTCTATTATGCACCAGGCCATTCTCAAAGTAATGGTCAAATGAAAGTAACAAATATAACTTTATTGAACGGATTGAAGAAGAGGCTTGACGCTGCTAAGGGCAACTGGATTAATGAATTTCATTTTATTCTGTGGGCTTACCAAACAACGTCGAGAATATCAACTGGTGAGACACCTTACATACTTGCATTTGGTAACGAAGCCATGGTGCCAGCCGAGATAGGCTTACCAACTCACAGGGTTCTGAATTTTGATTCTTCGACCAGTGACTTTATGAGACAATTGGATCTAGATATGTTGGAAGAAGTTCGATAAGATGTTGTTCTAAGAAATGATGGATATCAACATAGGAATACTCGCTTCTACAACAAAAGCGTCAAGCCAACCAATTTAAAGGAAGTCGATTATGTGCTTAAGAAGGTCATCTAGAAGAAAAATAAGCTTGAGGCTAATTGGCATAGCCCATATCGTATTTCATTAGTCATCCGATCAGGGACATATCGACTTGAGACTTTTGAAGGAGAAGAGTTCAAAAACCCCTGTAATGTCCAGCACCTCTGAAAGTATTATCAATGATTCAAGGGATTCTTATAATTGTATTTTCTTTTACTTTCTGTTCAAAATAACTATTATTCAAAGTTTCAATAAAATTTTGATTTCAGTCCCTTCAATTTTTTGAATTATTTTCGGAGTACAGCGATATACATCCCCTAGAAACAACAAGTAAAAATCTCTCTTGATCTTTATCCCTTGTCGATCAATAGCACATACATACTTACTCAGGTTGACTTATTTGCCGATCAACAGAACATAGTTAATCGGACCGAATTTATCAAATTCCAGATGTACCGACAGCTTAAGGCGCAATTATTTTTTGTCCAACATTAAGATGAAACTTCATGTATGACTTCATCTTTGACAAGTCAAGAACAAGAAGTTTGTAAAACGTCACAGCTAAAACAGTTACAGACAAGTTTTACTCAACTAAGTTCATGCAGGAAGACATCTAAACATTCCTAAGCATTGGAATACTTACATATATTCCTCATACACTTGGTCACTGATAACTAATGTTAAACTTGGATAAATAAAGCTATTATAGTTTAATCTCTAAGAAATAGTAGAATTTATGGAAATGCGATCATGGTTTAATAATTCATTATTAGATAATAATTTAGTTAACTGATTGATTAAATAATCAAGAGTTGACAAACATAAAAATATGGATCCATATTCAAATATTAATTGTATTACATTCAAATGAATGACAAAATACGGGAAACTTATTCAACTCGATGTTTTCCTTGAGCTTTAGAAGTCGACTACACTCTCTCCATACTAGAAGGAGGATCATCCAAAGTATAAGGAGAATTGATAAAGTTGAAATCTCTTAACATTCTTCTGTTGCTGTTGCTCGACGCATTGATCATATAAGGAGGATGAATTATCTCATGAACATCATGCAAACCGTAATCTCCAATGTATTTATTAATCAAGCTCTAGGGAATAGCATTAAAAGGAATCCACGATATGTCCAATTTAAAAGGAGACTTATCACAATTTAGTAGGCCAGGTTCATTCTAGTACCAAAGCTCGCTGTTACAATCATGTTTCAGCAAAGTCAAGCAGTTGGTCCATCCCCACTTATAACCTTCACGGTGGCTTTGGGTAAGGTGATCATCAACGTGCCCAAGAGATTCATTGTAGCCTTCCATCCACACATCTCTGGGTTATTTATGAAATTGAAAGGTCAATCTTTCAACTTGATGTTGAAGTTTCTTCAGAACATCACTCTTCACCTTCAACTATAAGGATTGGTCAATAATGGCTTTATCTTTAGCTTCCAGTTTCTTGGATAAATCAGTAATAACCTGACTCTTTGCTTTCAGCTGGAGGACTTTATCGGCTAGTGTTTTATTGGTCTTGACCTCATCAATCATTGGCCGACTCATTGTTTGTTGCTCCAAACTTATTTTTCTTCAAAGCTTCAAGTTCCTCCACTAGCTTAACATTATCAGTCTCCAAAAAAGATACCCCTTCATTGGAACCACTACCAGAAGACTGTTTCAAAATATCTAACTCATTTATGAGTTTATTATTCTCCTCCTTAAGGAGTTTGGCCATTTCCCTGGCATCATACACTTCTCGAGTCAAAAGGAACTATTTTTTTCTATATATAGAGACATATTGTTCAAGATTTTTCTTAAAGCCCCAGCCTTCACTCAAAGCTTTGTACTTAGCTTCGTAGTCAGCATGGAGCAAAATTAAAATAAAATTTTAATCTTCTTACAGATCTTCAGTCATCTCATAATAAGTTGCATTATTTGCTACAGTCCTATCCAGCAAACATTGGAGGTGCATGTATGACTTTTTTACTTGACTGGATACTTCTGGTCCAAGCAAGATGACCAAGTCCACTTCAATAAAAGGAACATGGATAGCTTCCAAGAGACTTTTACTCCGCTTTATTAAGTCAAATTTTGTAGAAACTATTTTTTGTTTCCTAGCATCAAACTGAAAATTGCAAGTGTAAGTAAACAAGCATGACCACTGAGCAAAAATGATACTAGTATAAAAATTCACCCAACCAAGCAAGAAAAGCAAAAAAGTATAATAAGTACAACATATGTATTAGAAATAAAGATATGTTTTCATTAATAACTAAAAGGCATTACAAACTGTTGGCCTTATTATTAAACAAATGAATAGAAAAAGAAAAAGAACAACGGAGTTAAACCTTCTCTTTATCCTAGACATTGCTTCCAGAAGGGTTGTCGGCAGAAGGGGCAACTTCTTCAATGGTCTTTAAAGAAGACCCATCTGGTTGAAGGGAAGATTCCCCAGATCCTTGTTCATCATCAAACTCTTCTTCCAAGTTAGGAAGAGATCCCGGATCATGCCTAAAAAATAATTCAGACTCTGTTGGGGTGCTAACCTCCTTAAGCGCCTCTGACCATCCATTCTTAAAAGACTTCTTCCTCACGAACTCAATCTGAGTGGAAGCTGCTAAAAATGCTTTATCCCATCCTTCATTGAAGGAGTCCTTATTAATTTTCTTATTTTTGGCCTTCTTTTCAACTAGCTCAGAGATCAGACCAACAGCCTTATCTTCGACAAACTTCAATAGAGCTTGATTGTCCACCAACTTATCTTCAACCATCTTGGCCTTATTTTTAGCAGTCACAAATTTTCCCTCACCTAGAGTGGCTCTATCATTAGCCTTCTCTAACTCAACCTCATAACTTTTTAGCTTGGACTATAACAGCTATTTGGATGCCTCAAAAGACTTCCTCAGACCCTCAAGGGCCTCCTCAATATTTTCACTTTAAAAATGAATTAGCTCATCCTTCTCCAGTATTTGATTAAAATTTATTAAAAACTGTATTAAGAATAATGTCATATTAGAAGTAGCATTAAGAGAGAAAAAATATATCAATTAGCAAGTCATATGGAACGAATAATTACCATGGCTAAACTTTGGCAAGCATTTTCTGCCAACTTCAATCTCGGTAGAGAGACAAGAGTTGATCTGTCAACTGAGCGGGTACCAGTCTTGATTAGTTTCCCGAAAACACCAGGATGAATGGCAACAGAGGATGACCCAATAACAGTCAAATCCTCTTGAATCTTCTCGACCAATTCCTGATCGGTAGATCTTTTGTCAGCTTGTTTCTCGAGCAAACATTTCTTTAACCTCCTAAATTGAGGAATAGCTATATTTATTTCCTCAGAAGTGATGAGCTGAGGAACCTTCTCCTTCTTAGAAGCTTTAAATGTTTTTCCTGGTTTCTTAGCATCCCCAGCAGCTCTCTTAGTAGGTGGAGACAAGGCTCTGGTAATCAAATCAGGGACTTTTCTCTTTCCCATGGCAGCAAGTGGAGAAAAAGGAGTAGTTAAAATGTCTAATGAATCAAAAGAGGAAGATATTCAAAGATCATTCTTGGCATTAGCTGATTCTTTAGCAAAAGAGGTAGGGACTTGCTCGTCCTCAAAATTGATGGGTGTAGAAGTAGTGGGCCTAGCAACAAAAGAAGTAATTGAACTCTTACACTGCAACAAATGTGAGGCAACTCAAGGATATTCCTTGCCAATCCTCTGGTGAATATTCCAAAGGCATTTCAACTCTTGGATGTTCATGTCCTCTTCTTTTGGGCACTTCTTTTTGCTTTCAACTACCCAAAACAAAAACAAGACAAGACAATATCAAGCCAGTGCATCATCAAACAATTAATTTGCAAAAAAGAGAGTAATTTAACAACCTATACCATGACCCACTTGGGGGCACCTGAGCCCATCATACACTTCTCCTATTTGTAAAGGAGCGCGTTGCTAATTTTTTACAATGACTCCATAATAAAAATAATCCTTATTTGAGTCTGGTAAATTGACAACCATTGCCCTATTGAAAAACCTAGTCTTCATGTAATATGTACTATCACCGATAACCCATTAATGACAGAACATTAGCTCAGGAATGCCAATGCGTGTTACATAAATTTGGTTCATCTTATGAATCCCATTAACCACTCTTTAAGTATCGGGTGCTACCCTAGCTGGGACAACATCTAAGTACTAGTAAAGCTCTAGACAAAAGAGATTGGGGGGGGGGGGGGGGAAATGTGAATCCACACTCGGCAATGAACAAATAGGGAATATAGTGACCCTCAGGTAAGGATAATACCTAAACAGGTGGTATGGGCATCTGTAAGTCTACCTAATCAGGAATATTCCTTTCCCACCTAAACTCATCTACGGAATCCCCATGTACAATATAAACCACCGCCATAGTAAAAAAAGAAAGAAAGAAAGGAAAAAAGAAAGCTTACAGCGAAAATGTTGACTGAAGAAAAGGAAGAACGCAATAGAAAGCTCAAAAATAGAAAACTTGAAGAAGAAGAAGAAGAAGAAGAAGAAGAAGAAGAAGAAGAAGAAGAAGGAGAGTTCGAAAGCTTGAAAAGGGGTTTGGTATGAAAATCCAACAAAATCTCTCCTTTTATAGTCTACCTGGGAAATCATGCAAGAAATGATTACTTTGTATCGACGATTGACATTATAGAATGAAAGGTGCAAAAATACTAGCATATCCTTTGACAGTTCGCTAATTTTCAAATTATTTACAAAAATTCCATTACAAAGTTAAAAACATGCAAAACTTTCACAAGTCCCACACGTCGGCAAGCGCTGAGCAAATCTGAAGAAAATATACTCCATCATTTCAACAAAAGCATCAAGAATGAAGTATTTGGGGGCTTCTATTGATACCAAAAATTATCCACCTATGTGGACCAATCAGAGGTGGACAACTGTCTCCTTACATGGCGAAAATCCTAGTCAGTAGATAGCTGATTGGCAGGTATGCCGACCAACGTGAAGAATGGAAACCATCAACATATATGAAGAGTAACCACATAGGAAATACAACCAAGGGCCTTATCGCAAATGGTTCATTCAACCAACCATCACATTCATTATGTACGGGTGTAAATGCTTAACTGTATAAAGGCATTCCAACCCTTGATCTCCGGGTGACTATAAATACATAGTATTCCTTTCATCAAGGATAAGATAAAATGGATTCAAGGATATTCTTATTAACAAGAGTACCTAGTTTTCTATAATCTCTAAAGTCAATACCATAAGAGTGAATGTAGGCTTTCTTACATAGCCAAACCACTTTAAAACTATGTGTCTTTCATTTAATTATCTTATTGCAATTCTATATTTTATCTATGACTAAAAATTTAGATCCAATCTATTTTTTGACATCAATAATATATATATATATCTTCACAATCTAGTGATCAAGTTGTTAATTTAATTATGCTTTATTCAAAGCTACTCCTATTTGTGAATTATAATTTGTTCTTGTCTCTTCTTTTGGATGCTTTGTCATCTATACATTTTTATCTTTCATGCCCACACCTTCTTTAGAAAACATACACATTTTTGATGTAATAATTCTTTCTTTCTTGCCTTTATTTTCATACTGCTTCCGAACATTAAACCCCACTTTCCCTTCCTATCTTACCCAAAACACTTGTTCTCATCAGCTGTGTCGAATTCCATCCCTTCTTTGGGTACCCAATCAAAAGTTGTATTATCCATTCTGAAAAACTGAAATAAATATTATTCAATAGTCACTTTCATGCCTATATTTGAGGAAACAAAAACCGAGGAACGTCATAAAGTATGGAATTACAGTCACTTTTCTTGCAAACTGATAAAACTACAAAAAAATTATATGTTTTTAGAATTGTACAACTAATCCATATACGCTATTGAATGTCATGGCTACTTTTTTGGAGTGAATGTTATCAGAATGGTTTAACTACTAGTTTTGGACATTAGCATTACATACTATGTAGGAGTGAAATCATGTAATATGGTAAAAATGAATTATGCAAACCCATACAATCATCCCCTCCCCCCCCCCCCCCATCCACCTCGCGCGCATACACACACACATATAACTTGAGTATTGTTTGAACCTAGTTAGGGGAGATAATGACAAAGAAATAAAAACTATATGGCTAGAGAGAAAGAGGAAGTCTAGAAAAGAGCACAATTACAATACTGGGTGCAATTTGCAAATTCTAGATATGGAAGGATTTGAAGAGACGGAATAAAAATGAGGGAAATGGTTGAAACAAAATGTTATGTTTGTCAATGTCAAAACATTATAGTTTTGACTAGCATTTAAGTGGTGTTAGTTGGTAATTAATCTGGGCCATTAGAATTTAATGAGGGGTTGAGATTTTATATACAATTATGTTGAAATTGTAGAGGAGACGTATCCAGCATATTAAGTAATTATGGACACTGTATTGGAGTAATCGCTATAATTTTTTTAAAGGGTGATCTTAGATTTATCCACAAATTTGTAAGTCTATTCACTCAAAGATGTTATTAAATAAATCCATCAAAATTAAACATGTATTTAGAGGCATCCATTTCATGGAGAGTATCATTCTAGTGGATTAACTTAATAATTTTTTAATGGACGTACTTACATAATCCATATGAATCCAAGATAACCTATTTTTAAAGCACTAAACCAAAATAATTAAAAGAAGTCAATTGAATTGTATAAAGACTCGGCATTTACGCCCTAATTATTGTTCAATTAAATGAGGAGCACATGTAATGAATGAGTTAAATAATCCTAAACCCATTTTCCCCCAAAACATATCAGGTGCCTTAATTAAAGTATATGATTAAAAATAGGGTATTTTATAAAATAAAATAATCACCATAACGGAAAACACTCAATGCCTAAATCCATACTTGTGCAAAATTACTTTATTTTATTATCACTAAGATCATGATTTGCAATGTTCAGGCAATGAAAAAATGTCATTGACAAATATCATCAAGGCCAAGACGAAAATCTATATCAAAAGTCTTCCCTTTAGTATTGCCACATGTTGACAAACATATCACCATACAAACATCGTTTACAAAACATTTACCCATAAAATTGTACGCAATATTTAAATTTTAATATTGATTATGAGTAATATATAATTAAAGTTTTTAATTATTAAATTAATTTTCTAACATAATTGATATTTTCACACTAAATGGAGAGAAACAAATTTTCTCCACTTGAAAAATTATTGTAGGAAAAAATATTGAAAAATAAATTTCTTATATACATAAAAATTTGGCATTTGATATTTGGTTGATGGTCGATTTACAAATTTTATTTCTTAATTTTCTATACGAAAATTTGTTACATAAAATTTAACACAATTAGGGTTGACAATTTTACAAATAAGAAGATAACACAACATTATAAATCGTCATGTTTGTGAAAAAAATAAAGTCTTGTTGTGTTCTACTTTAACGAGCTTTATTATGTCGTGTACGATCAAAACTTGACTTGGGAACCTAAATAACAATGTTCAATGTGTTAAATGAAAATGTAATTAACAATTTATTTAAATTACAATTAATGTTCATTTTAATTTAATATAATATAATATTTATCTTTTGATGATTACAAACAAATAATTATCAATTATTAATTTTGTTCATATAATGAATACAGTTAATATAATTATCAATTATCAATTATCAATTATTAATTATCAATTATTATCTTAGTTAATATATTATATATAACAGTTAATATAATTATTAATTCTGATTATAAACATATATTTATATACATCCTAATTACATACGTACACTTTCATATATTAACTTTAACATTTTTGGTTCAAAAATATTATTATTGTAATGTTTTATGTACTGATCATCCAATTATCGAACACAGCGCAAACAATCTTGACGAGTCAAGATATTAAAAGAATACAAATGTAACAATTTTATGTTGATGTAAAGGATTTTTTTTAAATGAGAGAAGCAAATTTTATCAACAGTCTAAGTACAAATATATGATATATGTGATTGCCCTGAATGAACTGACAAAAATATATAAAGATATATAAATTTGTCTCAAATAAAAAAAGTCTCCACAACAGACAAAATCTGTCTCAAATAAAGATATATAAATCTTTTACTGACAAAAATCTTTTATCACTATGTCATCAGTTGTCTCTTGAACTCACAAACCACTTCTAACACGCACAAGCTATTGAAGATAGTTATTAAACAATTGAATATTTAGGTATATAAAATTTATTAATAGAGTGGGCCCACTAAGAAGATTTTATCGAGCAAAAAAAAATGTTCTTAAATAATAAAATGTTCACAAGTAATGACAAAGGAGTATAGTTTACAAAGAAAATAACCTTTCTCTAATGTAAAATCAAGGTAAAATAATTTTATCTTTTAACATCATTATTAAAGCTAGACAAAATAGGTATATATTCTTTAATAATGATGTTAAAAGATAAAATTATTTTACCTTGTTTTAACATTAGAGAAAGGTTATTTTCTTTGTAAACTATACTCATTTGTCGTTACTTGTGAACATTCTATTATTTAAGAACATTTTTTTTTCTCGATAAAATCTTCTTAGTGGGCCCACTCTATTAATAAATTTTATATATCTAAATATTCAATTGTTTAACAACTATCTTTTATAGCTTGTGCGTGTTAGAAGTGGTTTGTGAGTTCAAGAGACAACTGATGACATAGTGATAAAGGATTTTTGTCAGTAAAAGATTTATATATCTTTATTTGAGACAGATTTTGTCTGTTGTGGAGACTTTTTTTATTTGAGACAAATTTATATATCTTTATATACTTTTGTCAGTTCACTCAGGGCAATCACATCTATCATATATTTGTACTTAGACTGTTGATAAAATTTGTTTCTCTCATTTAAAAAAAATCCTTTACATCAACAAAAAATTGTTACATCTGTATTCTTTTAATATCTTGACTCGTCAAGATTGTTTGCTCTGAGTTCGATAATCATGAGTGGATTGTATTTGGGGGGGGGGGGGGATCACATTTATCTACTTACAGAGATAATATTTATTGTTGACTACCAATTCTTTTCACTGATCTCTGATACATTTTACTTATAACTCCTCTTTCTCTCTATTATTCTACTTTTTTAAGTCAATAAATCAAATGGAGATGGCTCATCAAGATACAATTTCATTTCAAGATCTTAAGCATTTAATGCTCACTCAGTTTGCCTTATCCAAGTTGATGAGACGCTCTCCAACGTTCATTTTTCTCAGTAATATTTATCCCCTCAAAATACAAGTGTGAAGAGAGAAGAAAATGAAATTGAAATACAACAAGAAAATATCATGGCAAAAATTTCTTCAAGTGCAAAATATTTTATGATATCTACAACAACATTTATAAAAAGTGCAAGATCATCAGCTGATTTGTTTGTGTAATTCAAGAAACACTCAAGCATAAATTTGTATTCTTTCAAAGAGTGTAAACTTCATCAAACTTCCACTCCATTTGTGTAAAGATTTTAAGTTGGGATTTTAGCTTCTAAAGTGTACTTGTAGCTGGTTGTGCTTCTGTATAGTGGTGGTTTGATCATACCGTCAAGTGGATCAGCAATAGTGAAGGGTGGGAGACGGGAGCTTCTTGCGCATGGACGTGGGGCGTATTTTTTTACCGAACCACGTTAAAAATCCATTGTATTTTAATTTTAGTCATTTAATTCTTTTTTGTGTGTGATTGTGTTGATTTCATCTCAATACTCCTAAAATCTTGAACAAAAAAACTTAGATTTTAGAGTTAAAAGTTTTTTTTTTTGAACTTTTTTTGAAAATCCAAGAAAATACGAAAAACAAAATCTATACTTTTCATTTAATTCTGTACTTATAATCAACTAACTAAGCAATTTTTTTAACTTGTATAAAATTCAAAAATTATTTATGACTTATTAATTGCTATAATTTGTAATTTCTCTTGTTTAATCATTTGATCATACTTATTTAATAAATTTCAAGTTAATAATTTAAGATTAAATAATTTGAAATTTTGGTGAAGTATTTTAAAATTAGGTATAATTTTATTTCAACCCTAAAAGTTTGTTAATACTCAATTCCCTCCCCCCCCCCCCCCCCCCCCCCCCCCCCCCCCTCATGAGTATAATCTGGGCAACACAATGTGTACATTTTAAAGAGTTTTGACAATGATATGGTTAAAAATAGGGCATTTTATTTATTTTTGATAAGTAAGGGCACTTTGTAAAATAAAAAACTAAAAACAAACACTTTATGCTTAGATCCTTAGTTGTACAAAAATATTTTCTTTAATTTTTATTGACACTATGATAATGTCGTTGGTAGTATCTTGTGCCATGTTGTAGCAATGCAAAATTGTTCAATGACAAATATATTAACTCGCATATTTTATTAATGCCAACCAATTTTTAAGTAACACGCCCCGTAATTCGGAGGATACAAAATTTAATTAATTTGGTGATATGGAATTTAATTAATCTGGAGGATTTAATTAAACTATTAGTGAATTGAGATTTATTTAATTCAGATGATTTTTTTTAAATTACATGTGTCGTAATTTGAGGTCAAGGCTGGAGATTTTGGTTAAGTGACTCGGATGGCAATTCTGAGTGCACGGTTGATACCGAATTAGGTTGAGATAATCAGAAAAGAGTACCACGAGGGTAATAATTGGGTCTCGTGGAAATTCTAGGCATAACCGCGCTCACACGGGGGATGTTTGGGCCAATAAAACTTGGCCCATATGATAAAAAATGGGATTAACATTATAAAACCTACAATAGGGAGTTTATGGCAGACACAACTCATTAAGAAAACCCGAGTTTTGCATAGGAGAAAAGATCGAGAAATTTGGAGAGCTTTTGGGAGCCAAACTAAGAAGAAGGTTGTGTTCTTCATCAAATCTTTGTCAACATCAAAGGAAATCAGATCCTACAAATCTATCAGGCGAGTAGTTAAACTTTCTTTCAATTTAATTGCAGTATTTCAATTCATATCATAGAAGGTGTGATAAAGAGTTCATTTTTGGTAGTGAGCTATTATATGAATTGGTTTTGGGGAATTTTAGGATATGGTGTAAATTTAATACGAAATTGATGATGGATTATCATATAGTAATGTTAGAATATGATGTTTACTCGAAACCTAGTAATCAAACTTTTGTGATTTCGATCCATATAATTGAATCTAGATTGAGACCGGGATAAACTGTTAAAAACCCAAATCGAGAGGTATTGGGGAAAGTTCGAAATATAATGATTAAGATTAATATGGTGATTGAAACATATGTTTAAGAGTAAATATATGATGGGTAAAAATGATGGGAATTCTGGGTTCGAAGAGGAAGAGCTTGAGGTTTTAACAATGGTCGAACCACTGTTTGGAGAAGAACAAGAAGTTGCTGGCGCAGCATCAAATGACTTTCCAAGTCATCCGAATGACATTGCAAGTCATTCAAACGAGAGTGAAGTCGTTCGAACGAGATGGTTATCCCGTTCAAATGACCCTGGATTTTGGACATAGAGATAGATCATTTCGTTACGAACGCGTGGCTGCCAATTTCGTATTTTTCTAATTATTTTTAATTAGTTATGAATTTATTACGGAAGGGTGTGTGAAACTGAAATCCTTTGTGAGAAATCAAATCTTGATTATTTAGGTATGTCTGTAGATGAGTGTATGACTCTAGAAAATACTAAGGAACATTATTGTTACCTTGGAATTGGATGGAATGAATTCGGGATATGGATTGAGAGTGTTTAGGATGAACAACACTCGAAAATATATGAATGGATTCGAATGGAAATTTCGGATGAAATTAGGATACCAGCTGGATTGAGATGTGATTACTATCTTGAATAAAAATATAAATGTAAGTTAATAGTGATGGAATTAAGGGTCGTCAATTAGACTCAAATATTTATTGGTTGAGTACTGCGGGAGTTGGGTATGGGGCAGCTAGTTTAATTTATTATAGAGATATCTAATAATCTATTGAATATTAAATTTAACGAGAGGTGTTAAACTAAATAATGGGATTTTGTGTAACAAATTCTTAAGGGTGACGATACGGATCGAATGAGTAAGTTTGGGTATTGCAGTTGGGTGACACTACTTTAAGAATAAATTAATTAATGTGAGATTAATTAAAATACAAGTTGGTTTATACACTTGGGTATCTTTGGGCTACTGCTATGGGTGTTAAGCACAGATTAGTCGGGCTTTGTTAAATATATGTATACGATTATATGTGATAGTATATATGTATTTGTGTTCTCTATAGATATCAGTGTGAATGATATTTATAGGAATACATACACCTCTAGTCCTATCATAGGAGGTTGCGCGATGTCGTAAATCTCCTGGATTGAGGAGCAAGGAGAGTATAGTCCCCAGTTCATGTCGTCTAGGATTTTTATTGTGTGATTTATTTTCGAGGTGAGACGTCTTGGGTATGATTCAGTCTCACTCTCGGGGAAATATGACCGCCTCCACTACGTTTGCGATATTTTATCGAAGTTTGGTAGGAGCTAGTACGACTTAAGGTGGTCGGGTTAGAGTGAGCATGTTTGAGACATGATAAAATTTTAGAGAAAGCATTCGGTGAATTATTACTCGGGAATGGATGGTTATTATACATGACATGTGTGTGAATCTTGTAGTATACTAGGACGTATATAATATGAGTAGATAATTATATACCGGATTAATACATAAGTGTGAATGTATTTCTTATATAACTAGTGTGAAGGTTATATGAATTAAAAAGTGATTTCTTATATAACTAGTGTGAAAGTTATATGAATTAAAAAAGGGATTTTTTATATAACTAGTGTGAACCTTATATTATTTAATATAGATGAACCGATTAATAAGTTAATGAGAAGATATCTTAATAATCAAAGTAAGAATACTCGGGTTAGAACAGCGCGATAGAAAGAGATGTGATGCAGATAGTTAGGTGGGGTAGCTTAACTAGGAAGATTAGCAGGTAGGCGTTAGGTGTACACATTAGATGAGCGGTGAGCTTACCTCAAGTCAGTGCGACACTAGCTTAAATATGAAACATGTGCATGCATATTTAATTATTGCAATATAACTGCTTGCTAAATATTTTCAAAATGTTTTAGTTGGCACTACACCAAAAGGGGTAAATTGGATCCCTTCCAGCGGCTAGCCTTGTCACGGTAAATGACCGTGACAAAAACACACACATTTTTTGTCACGATCATTGACCGTGACAAGCCCGTGATAACTGTACTTGTCACGGGATTATCACGGTCAATGACCGTGACAATCCTTATAATATTGTCACGGTCAAGGACCAAGACACGTCAGTGATAAATGTACCAGTAAAAAAAATCTTTCCACTTCTTTTTTTCCCCCGCCGATTCTTCCCTCCTTTCTTCTCTCTCTCTCTACGCTGCTCTCCCTCTCTCTCTCTCTTCCATTTATATATATGTGTGTGTGTGTGTGTATATATGTGCATGTGTGTGGTGGACGGGGGTGGGGAGGGGGGTGGGGGATGGGGGCAGGGTGGGGGAAGGGGGTGGGGCAGGGTGGGGGGAGGGGGCAGGGGGCAGGGATGGGGGGTTGTTTGTGTTTGTGTGTGTGGTGTGTATGCGTGTGTGTGTAGTGGTGTGTGTGTGTGTGGTGGGGGAAGGGGGTGGGGCAGGGTGGGGGAAGGGGGAAGGGAGGGGGCAGGGAGAGGGGGGGGGGGGGGTAGAGGGGGGCTGCGCGTGTGTGTATATGTGTGTGTAGTGTGCGTGTTTGTGCGTAATGTCCCTTGTAAACGAATTGATTGGTTATTAATTTTTTAGTAAATTAATATACGATTGCCCCTCATTGTAAATTAGTAAATTAATATATAATTAATTATGAAAGTAGGATTGCCCCTTATTGTAAATTAGTAAGTTAATAATTGTATACTTTAATTGTTAGTTTAATTAATGAAAATAATTAATTGAGTAGATGAATTAGAAGGAGTACGGGATACACATTTGTTGTTAACATTGCTGTTGGATTATAGTGGATCGATGTTGGATTGGTTAATTTTAAAAGTGGCATGACCACTGGATTATTGTCCATATGGGGGTGGGATTTTTCAATTTTTTTTTAAAATTACTTTGTATATCGAACAATATATATATAGTATGATAATTAAATGAAACATACTTGAAATTACTTATAGTGCGCATATATACTAGCCTTCTAGTTCTTATGCGTATGCATTCAATAGCCCTTAGACCCGTTCGAAAGTCATTACCCCTGTAATGAGATCTCTCGCATTGTCCCTTTTGGGCAGTTTGGGAATGCATAATTTATGTATAATATTCTTAGTTGTTTAAAGTTGTTACTTTTGGAGGAAGTTCTGCAGTCGTATCCTAATGTTCTCTGGGTACATACTAGATTGACAAGTGTGACTGTTATTTCAATTGATCAATTGAAATAACACTCACACTTGCCAATCTACGTCGTGTACTTGGAGAACTACGAGGATATACTGCCGAATTTTTTTTAAATCGTAACAATGCGCATGAGTTGTTAAGTATATTACATAAAAATGCGGTCTTGAATGGGATAGGACCACTCACCCTTTAGAGGAGATGGAGGAAATAGAAATTTCTATTATAAATTGAATTTGAATATAAATAAGAAATAAATAAATGAAACATACTATAAATCTAAGTTTTGTTTATACTAATCCATGAATATACGCTTCGTACCTTTAATAGGTGATTAGTTGTGGTAGTTGTGATGGGATATCTGAATACAAAGAGTGGATGGGTGAGACAAATAGAATGGAGGATGTGTTTCTTAGAGATACTAACGAATTTGTGAAATATGAAAAGAGATGTCATAATGATGAAGAGTTTACGTGTCCATGTGCTACGTGTAAGAATGGTAAGGTGTTTGAGTGGAAAACAGTTGAACTAGATTTGTTAAGATCGGGTATGCAAGATAGTTATCGATTTTGGAGTTTTCATGCTGAATTGAAAGTTTCTTTTGTCCCCAACCAACCTTCACAACAACCTTCAAGAAGTAGGATAGATGTAGAAGGGGACGACATAGATCATAATATGTTAGAGGATTTAATTGATGATGCGTACGGAGTTTATGAAGCAGAAGAGAATGAAGTTACTGATGATGTAGAAGGTACAAGTGCTCGTGAAGATATCACGATAAAACTTGACGATGACTACCAAAGTTTAAAATTTAAGGCGACCTAACCGTTATACTCTGGTTGTGAGAAAGATCAAACAACTTTACATGCCATGGTTCATCTGCACAGTTTGAAGATGCAATACAATTTGTCTGGCAATAGCGTGACAGGAATTCTGAAATGGGTGAAGGGCTTATTACCCAACGAGAATACACTTCCAAATAGCTATCATGTTATGAAGAACAGTTTGAAAGGTTTGGGAATGAAGTATAAATCGATTCATGCTTGTGTGTATGACTGCATACTATACCGAAAGGAGTATGAAAATCTCGATCGTTGTCCGGCATGAAATGAACCTAGATATGTCCAATCTACTAGTAAGGAAGATATAAGCTCAAAAGTTCCTAAAAAAGTATTGAAATATTTTCCCATTGGGCCTAGATTAAAGCGATTTTCACAGTGGGCCTAGATTAAAGCGATTTTCCCATTGGGCCTAGATTAAAGCGATTTTCACAGTACCATGGATAGCGGAGGAAATGACTTGGCATGCTAGGGCAGAAGTAGGGGGTAATATCATGCGTCATCCTATTGATTCTACTTCTTGGAGGAGGATGAAATATGAGTATCATAATCTTTCTCGAGAACAACGCCACATTCGTTTGGCTATATCAATAGATGGTTTCAATCCTTTTGTAAATCTAAGCACCAATCAGAGTGTATGGCCAGTGATCCTAGCCCCACTCAACCTCCCTCCTTCACAGTGTATGAGACCTGAATTTTCGATGATGGCTTTGTTGATATAATTAATTTTATAACGAATATAATTAATTTATCTATATTCTCAGCTCTTAAAGATGGGTGATGTGACATCAAGTCTTGCTCGTCTAGCCACTGGACCCTTGTTCGTGGCACAAGAGTACAAAAAGTATCGATTGAACGGTTACATTTTCGGTGCTAAAGTGTACGAGGAAAGTACAAATGTACAGAACTCGGGCATTTCATACAAGGTTCTTACTTTCTTTCGAGCGAGCGCAAAAAAATAAAAACCTCATTGAAGCTGAAATGACTTACTATGGTGTAATCCGAAATATATTTGAATTGGATTATATAAGCTTCAAAGAGGTTGTATTTTACTGTGACTGGGTAAGAGTTGAGGATAAAAATTCTTGTAAATTTGATCATGTCACCAATTTGATCATGGTTGACTTTTCCAAGTTGAAGAGCAACGACCACGTGAGCGATGAGCTAGTTGTTTGTGCATTTCAAAAGGTTAACCAAGTGTTTTACTCAGAGTATATCAACAACGAGCCGTGGTCAATTGTCCAACGCGCACCAAAACGTCTAAATAGTAGTGTGGATGACTTGGCTGCTCCTATCGAATATCAATCCATTTGTTATGATAACCCGAATTTTAAACAATTTTTCAATTTGTAATAAATATTACAATTTGTATCGAAACATCCATTTTTAATGCTTTTAATTGATTTGCACTTTATCATTTTCACTCTTGTGTAGTGTGCATGTGTGTGGGCACTAGGGGTGGTGGTGGGGATGTTTCTGATTTTTAGTAATTGTACATATTATGAGCTAGATGCTGTTGTTTTGGAATTCAGAATTGAGGTGTTTGACAGTAACAATTTATTTTTATTTATAGTAATTGTACATATTTGTATGTCTTCTTTTAATTCATTTTGATATGTACTAATAACATTTTTTTACAGCAAATGTCTCCTTCAGGTATTAAGGCGAGGATGATGATGCTTGTTATGATGATGTCGTCTAGTCTCGGTGGTAGCGGAGGTGACGAGGGCTCCTCGGCCCCTAGACTCCCCAAATATAGAAAATTGGGGATGGTCATCAAGAACAAGTCGGGGCTATTAGCTCTCGAGCTGGTAAAGACGATCATCGGCCCGGTGTACATTAGTTGGAAGGAGGTGTCATATGAGCTCAAGTTATCTATTTGGGTGGCACTACAGGTAATGTATTTATATTTATAATTATATTTATATGAATACGAATATTTCAATTTCATTTTATATTTACATTTATATTTATTTGCAACTAACATTGTATTTGTTGGATAAGAACAATTCAACCTGGATCTAAAGCTACGCGATTCCATCTTAGAGCAGTTGAGGGAGCAACACAAGACGTGGAAGAAAAATATGGGGACCCGATACTTTGGGAAGACACGAGAGTTCATTATCCAAAGGCGTGAATTCGTCCCGCCGAAGGAGCCGATCTCATTGGCACAATGGCAAAAGTTCGTTGACAATGAGATCGGGGAGCGACAATTGGCATCTCCCAAATTGGGGAGGGAAAACTGGGCAAAAAAGACGGACGTGCACTACTCCGGTCGTACGTCTTACGCCGAGGTGGAGCATAGGATGATGGTAAGATTTAATTTTTCTATAACTACGAAAATATATTATTCTGCATTATTTTACTTTGTGGGGCCGATACTAATTTTACTTTATTTTATTTCAGGGGACAGGGAGTGGCCCTGGGGGTAGGACACATAGGCTCGATACTTATATGGCTCTTCGGACGAAGAAGGGGAAGGCCAAGGAGGTGTCCCCGAGCGTCGCGACCACGATTGAAAGTAATCCGACAGTTTACTTTTTGTTAATTACGTTATAATTTTTTAATTTACTTATTTTACTAATCATGTAATTTTTGTAGTTTCAGGCAAAGCTTAAGGAAGTGCATGAGTCACGGTCTGATACCGACAAGGCATCTTTGTCCACAGACGCACTCTGCTAAGTGCTTGGCTCTGATTGCAAGGGGAGGACAAGGGGGTGAGCTCACGGGTGGCCAAATCTAGGATCATCGGATTGGAGACAAACGACACCGGGTTGGCTCGAACGGTGGACTCGCATGACGCGAAGCTGTCTTGTTTGGAGGCGACGGTCCAAAATATGTTCTCATTCATGAAGCGTTCGTTGGGCGGCGGAAAATGCAAGGGGAAAGGGAAGGAGAAGGTGGTGGGGGAGGAGGTGCAGGAGGGCGAGGTGCAGGATGATGAGGATGTGGACCTCGTTCCTTCATCATCGACACGTGCGATCTTTGATGATCCACTTCCCTATTTGGCTCCCTTCGACCGATCGATGTCGACACTTGGTTGGCCGAGCATGTTTATACTGGACATATTTGATGGCCAGTGGATAGGGCGGGTTTGAGGGACCCGAATATCGTACAGGGTGGACTAGTTCATGGATGTGAGCTTCAAGACATCGAGTCCAAGGTGCTCGTCACGCATGTGATACCCGGCAATGAGAACTCCCCATTGTGGTTGCGCGAACAATGAGACACGATGTATATCAGTGGGTTTGTCAATTCGTATATCGCATGGCCTACTCAACTCCTCGGATTTAACCTTACCCAAGACATGTAGTGACATTATTTGAATTGAATTGTTTTTAAGTTGGTACATTTGAATTATATTTGGATTATATCGTGATTCATATTGTCTCTATTTTGAATTTATATTTGTATTATATCTATTTTATTTGGATATATGATGCTTGAACAGGTACAACGTTGCTATAACAGGTACAAATATACTGCTGGGCAGTGACAGTGGCCAAACTGGCCAGCAATTTTTTTTTCAATTCTGCCCAGAATTGTCACGGTCATTGACCGTGACAATTTTTTAAACATTGTCAGGGGCTTGTCATGGGAAAAAACTTGTCTTGGTCAAGGCCCGTGACACGATCGTGACAATTCTAACGAACTTGTCACGGTCAATGACCGTGACAAGTTCGTGACAAAAAAAGGTGTCTTGCCCAGAATTGTCACGGTCATTGACCTTGACAAGTTCTGTAAGGACATAATTTTATAAATGTCCGGGGTAGAATCTAGCAATTCTTTATTTTCTCCTAGATCACAGTTTGTATGTCTGATACCGCTACATTCGGTACGTCAACACGATCAACCTCGACGGCCTTTATTTGAATTCAATGCACCCAGTATCTTCACGTGCATCATGTTACATGCGACGTGCTGCTCAGCTCATTCCCACTACTCCACTACGCTTTATCGGTAAAATGTTTTATTGAAGCTTTAAATATTTGCATAAATATTTGGGAAATTTTTAATTATTTTTGAAGTCTGGATTAATTTTTTATCAAAAGCAGAATTTTTTTAAGTGTAGAAGCGAAGTGCCTTGAACGACGAGCTCGCTCAAACGACTTTGAATGTCGTTCGCGCGAGATAAGCATGTCGCGCGATCTCGTTCGAACGACTTTTGTACTTCGTTCGAGCGACATATCTATCTCGGTCGAACGAGCCACCGCCTCGATTTTCATATAAATATCCGTTCTCCTTTTACATGTTTTTCAAGTCTTTCTACAATCTCAAAATTCTGCGAAAACAACCCAGAATAAGACTTCATCTTTTTAAGGTTTTCTAAACCTTTTTGATTCACAAAACCATTCCCATATATGTGTGTGAATCTTTAAACCTTCAAGAGGATCATTTACTCATCTAGAGTAATTTCTGAGGAAGTCATTCTCTTCTTCATTGCTGCCCTCCTGGAAAGGGAAAGTTCCAGCCGACAAACTTGTGGAGAAGCCGTTCTCTTCTTCATTGCTGACCACCTGGAGTTCCTGCGGGAGATTTAAGCCGAGACATCGAAACCGACACCTGAGGGTATTTCGTATGTCACACTTATTTCATTGTAATCCGTGTAAGCCGTTTTCTTACAAATTATAGTGAAATAAAAGGTTTTTCCCCTTTGGGGGATTTTTCCTGAAAATGTTTGTTTTATCCTGCATGCTTTATTTTATTGGATAAATCATCTAGAAACATGTTTTAGGGTTTAACTAAAATTTGATATTAATTAAAATTAGATTTTATTTGAGAAGTCGCAATATTTCCATTGTAGCGATTCTACAAATTGGTATCAGAGCGGGTCACTCTAAATTATCGAGTGATCCTGATTTTTAAAGTTTTTTCCCTGATACAATTTGACTTCTCACATCGTCAAATTGGTATTAGAGCTTATTTAAGCGATCACCACTTTACAAATTGGTATCAAAGCCTGTTGCACTAAGTTATTGTGTTTTGATCCTGATTTTGCACAAAAATGGCTTTTGATGGTTTTGATGATCTTCGGTGTCAAATTTTTGAAAAATTTAATTGAAAAATTCACACGAACTCTTGTTTTAAATCTTCTGTTGAAAACGAATCTAAGAGGTGTCCTTGTTGTGAGGGTATTGGTCACACGTTAGATGAGTGTACCACAAATTTAAAGAAGAAATTGAATAAATCGTTTTCTCATGTTTCTACCCTTAGTGATTGTGATTCGGAAAAAGAAGTATTTTATGCCTCTAGGCAAGAGTTTCCCATCCATGTGATTAGTGATGATAGTGAAGATGAAAGTGTAGATGAGCGTGACATGCAAACGGCTTTCAATGAACTTTTTTGCCGAAGACTTGAAAATAAAGAAAGAAAATTTGAAATTGAAAGCTCAATTGCAAGAGAGTGCCTTAAAAAATGATAATGATGTTTTGATTGAAGAACTTAGGGCACGAGATAAAATTTTGAAAGAAAAGCTTGGATATGTCGAGGATGAGATAGATGATCTTCGAGGCGTGATGGAAGCTATAAAAAAGGAGCTTCTTGAGTTTGAGGATTCTAGACGCTTACTTGAATCTAGGATAGGTGAACTTGAGAAAAGTTTGAGAGATTCGAGTAAGGTGAAATATGATTTGGAGTCTAGGTCAGAAAAGCTAGATAAGATTTTAGGGACTGTCCAAATTAAGGAGGATAGGGGTGGTATAGGCTTAGATGAAAGGGTTGCACAAATTCACGAAGCCAACCCCACACGTGTGAGAGAACAACCTAGGGTTGTTAAGAGAGAGCCTCCGAAGGTTGTTAGGAGAGAGCCACCTAGGATCATTAGGAGAGACCCACCTAGGCAAATTCGGAGAGAGCAACCAAGAAATTTAAGGAGAGGGCCACCTTTAGGTAACACACACCGCCCGTTTTACACTTGCACACATTGCGGTAGGCAAGGTCATCTCAGGCACTTTTGTTATAAGCTTTTGAAAGGACCTAGGCAGGTTAATGGAAGAATAAATTCGATTCCCCACACCCCAACACCTCGTTACCCGTCGATTTGGGTCAGGAAATCGGATTTAGGGCTTATGATTTACTTGTCCATAATTCCCGTTTGCTTGCACGTGATTCACCCCATGTGAGATCATTTGGCTGATTGTATTGGATGTTTGTCATACACTAGTTGTGTTTTCATGATTTATACTTGTTTGCTAGTGTTATGACATGTGTACTTTTTGTATAAATTTTTGTTTTTGATAAATTTTTTAAAAATACAAAAAGATTTTATTTTGATAAAATTTTTGAAAAATCCAAAAATATTTTTGTATTTTATTTGCACCTTTTATTGATGAGCATTTAAGATAGCCGAGTCATAATTTCATTCCATTTATCCATGTGACTGTTTAATAGAGATTTGACACGCTACATCATTTTAGCCACGTGCTTTACATTGATTGGAGTCTTTGAGATGTGATTAGTGATATCTTTCTACATGTTTGACTCCTATCTCCTTTACTGCACACATGCACGACTTTATTTGATTACTGTACTTGTCTATCACATATTGGCTTGAGTGTTTCCATCTCAATTCTGTCTATAAAACTAACCATATGCGATAAAACTTGACAAGATTAGAATGCATGTAAAAACTATTTTGGTGAGACTGTGTGTTTATTTAAAAATGGGGAAGGGTTGCGAAAGGTTCATTTAGCCTTTGCGATTTTAAGCCACCATTAAAAAGGACCTAAAAAAAATGAGGCATTTTATTATCCGGGGTCCAAAGAGGTTAAAAGAGCCCGAAAAAATTAAAGGCAATAAAAAGCAATATATGCCAAATATGATCCATAAGGTTTCACCATCAATTCTCCAAAGTTTGAGAATTTAGAACGCCCCTATTCAAAATATATATCTGAGGGAGTTTGGTTGGAGACTATAAACGGGTTTGCACTTCCTTGAAAGTCCTGAAAAAGCATAAAATAGTTTTGGACGTTATTGGTGTAGAAATCACTTTGAGCTTTGATTTGTTGATTTGATTGAGTCAATGTCTCATATTACCACCTTTTTACACCAAAGGAAGATTTTGAGTTCATTCGTTAAAAGTATCCGATATTCATCGCGCACATATGTCATGTTTGTATGCATTAATTTTCCTATTGAATTTGATCACACCCCTACATTTACGCTATCATCGACTTGGTTGTTTTCGGGTACTTTCATGGTGTGATTCTTTATTGTACATTCTGTGTGAAATTTTTTGAAAAATACAAAAATTACAGATTATTCCCGTGTGTCATTATTCATGTGCATTCATTTATGCTTCTCATATCTGTCTATTTGGGGACATCATAAAAAGGGGGAGAAGAATTATGGGGGAGATTTGTTTTGGTGTTTGGTTGATTTATGAATGATTTGTTTAAGCTTAATTGATCATCAATTTTTGCATATCATTATATTTCAAACTGTTGCTTGTCACGGGTATTTACTTTATCTCATGTGTGTAGGTACAATATTGTTCATTATTGAATTGCACACCCTGATGAGGAAAGCTTTGGAAGTTTCTGAAGAGCTGAAGATTTGAAAGACATCTCATTTAGTATTCTCAGTTTGAGGGTTCAATGGGGATATTATCTTGTATGTCATTTGATTTCATAATTCGGATTTTTTAATGTATGTACCGGCATAGACATAGGGGGAGATTTGTAAGGACATAATTTTATAAATGTCCGGGGTAGAATCTAGGAATTCTATATTTTCTCCTAGCTATCAGTTTGTATGTCTGATACCGCTACATTCGGCACGTCAACACGATCAACCTCGACGGTCTTTATCCGAATTCAATGCACCTAGTATCTTCACGTGCATCATGCTACATGCGACGTGCTGCTCAGCTCATTCCCACTACTCCACTACGCTTTATCGGTAAAATGTTTTATTGGAGCTTTAAATATTTGCATAAATATTTGGGAATTTTTTTGAAAATTATTTTTGAAGTCTGGATTAATTTTTTATCAAAAGCAGAATTTTTTCTAAGTGTAGAAGCGAAGTGCCTTGAACGACGAGCTCGCTCAAACGACTTTGAATGTCGTTCACTCGAGATAGGCATGTCGCGTGATCTCGTTTGAACGACTTCTATCCTTCGTTCGAGCGACATGGCTATCTTGTTCGAACGATCCACTGCCTCGATTTTCATATAAATATCCGTTCTCCTTCTACACGTTTTTCAAGTTTTTCTGTAATCTCAAAATTTTGGAAAAACAGCCCAGAATAAGACTTCATCTTTTTAAGGTTTTCTAAACCTTTTTTATTCACAAAACCATTCCCATATATGTGTGTGAATCTTTAAACCTTCAAGAGGATCATTTACTCATCTGGAGTAATTTGTGAGGAAGTCGTTCTCTTGTTCATTACTGTCCTCCTGGAAAGGGAAAGTTCCAGCCGACAAACTTGTGGAGAAGCCGTTCTCTTCTTCATTGCTGACCACCTGGAGTTCCTGCGGGAGATTTCAGCCGAGACATCAAAACCGACAACTGAGGATATTTCGTATGTCACACTTATTTCATTGTAATCCGTGTAAGACGTTTTGTTACAAATTATAGTGAAATAAAAGGTTTTGGCCCTTTGGGGGATTTTTCCTGAAATTGTTTGTTTTATCCTACATGCTTTATTTTATTGGATAAATCATCTAGATCCATGTTTTAGGGTTTAACTAAAATTTGAGATTAATTAAAATTGGATTTTATTTGAGAAGTCACAATATTTGCGCTATAGCGATTCTACAAGTTCAACTTGTCAAGTTCAATGACCATGACAATTCGACAGATTTGGTTTAATGTGGGCGTGTCAAATTCTTTTCCAAAACCTTCTAGGTGTCCAGCCACATGGACGCCCAGTTTGAGGATTCTATCCAGGGATGTGCAGCTACAGCTCATGGGGACATTGCAGGACTTCGTTATAGACCCTTCGTTAATTTAATTCTAGTGTAGGAACATTATTCCAGTAATTATTTGGGCATGTCGCCCTTAGATTTAGTATTGAGTTTATTTCATATGACCTTATGTATCTAAGTTATGATTTTAGATATTGTTGGATTTTATTGTTGAACCGATAGTTAATTTGGTCATCTTATTTATATCATTCATTTATATTGGATTCAGTTATCTATTGGTGCTGATGGTTTGAATTATTATTTACTTTTGCATGTTGTTAATTAATGAAAGATAAAATTTGGCACCAGTATAATTAAATTACTAGGTGCTTTAGTAACTTTAAAAAGTTTTCGATAGTGATACTGAGAATGATGCATATGAGAGCAACATTTTATTTTGATCACGGACTGGGACACCCGATATTTTAATAGGTGGGGTGCCATAGATGGTATCAGAGCATCAGGTTCTAGAGTTCTTAGGATCCATGAGACTTATTACATTTCAGCGCAGCGTTCTTTTATATAGAGCCTTATTATAGGATTGTTGTATTATTTTACGTATGCGACTTACGTTATCCTACTATAAAGTATAGTTGATGCGATTCATATACAAGTTCGGTTGGGCTTCGTACACCAAATAACTTTGGGTGACCAGCGAGGGCCATTATAAGGATTACAGGGGGAGAGGCTCAACAGAATCCATGGAATATTCGGATAACGGTGACCACAATAGAAGTCAGCACGTTAATGGAAGGAGAAAATCCAAAGGCAAATGTGCAGGGGCACCTAGGATTAAATTTTGAGCAAATTTTTTAGCTCATTGGAGCAGTGTTGTAGTATTAAAAGTTAGTCAGCATAACTACGGAGAGATACCATGAGCAACGAAGAAGTTGGGGTGCGGTTTGATCTCAAATCCTCACACCAGCTATTTAAACAGAAAGGGCAATAACACAGAGAGGTGTCTTATGTGTAAAGAGAAGGACATGTGTGGATATTTTCCGTTGTGAATCGTGGGACAGGATCGGGATGCCCAGTACGGGCAACAGTTATAAGAAGTTTTGGTTTGGTTGGGACAATGATGTTAGTACTATATTTGCATGAGAAACGGGTTTAGTAAAGGTATCATTAATATTACTATAGTGTGTATATATTTACCGTTGATTAGCGTGACTCTCTTTAATTCCATCTGCAGGGGAGCAGGTGTGGACACGGAGAGGATATGTTTTATGAGGGTAGACCATTTTGATAAGTGATATTCGAGGTGTGGTTTTATCCTGGGTACGGACAGTTGAGCGATGGTTATAACTTGACTTTTATGTGTAGTCATTGTTTAAGCCAAGTCAATCAAAATCTTATAATACCTACAAAATAATATCGCAACTAAAGTGTAGAGGTAAATAATGGTATCAATCCACATCAAGGGGGTAAAGCGAGGGAAAAATAATTGCAATTTACTTTTTATTTTCTTTTTGGATTTTTACTGTTTCTAATTTTTCTTTTAGCTTTTTCAAAGATTAAATGACTAACTAAAAAGTGACTAAAATGAAAAATAAAGTCTAACACAAAAATAAGAGACAAAGTGAGGTAAATAAATGTGAGAGCAATCAAGGAGTGGGACTACACCATAAATTCTAGCTATTCTAATTAATTAATTTAATCATTTGAATTTTTCCAAATTAATATCAAAATTACAAATCAACTCTCGTTGCAAATTATTTTAATAGTAACATTTTAGAAAATTAAGTTTAACCCCCCCCCCCCCCCAACAACTCTAGAAAATAGACCTACACTCCTTTTAATTAATCACCCGCTAGGATCAGTCAATTAAGATTTTTGAAAATCTTAGAAAATAAATTTAGAGCTGAAATTCAAGGAATAATACCACACTTAAGAAACCCCTATCTCTATTTCGAATCTAAAATGGATATTATAACTTAGAATTTTGATTTTCTCTCGAAAATCATTTACCCTCTCTCTAGGCGTAAATTTAAGGGCGAGGGATCAAAATTAGCATTCAAAGGTAATTTTCAATTAATCAAACTAATTAAATCAAAATAACATCAAATGAGGGTTCACCTCACCCCTTGAAATGGTATTTAGCCTAACATCATATTAAACATGATAATCAAATAATCAAAGGCTAATAAAATAAAATAAAAGAGAAGAGAACAATCAAACCCAATCTCTTGAAGTAAAATTGAACTCTTATTTCCTTGAAATCAAGTACCATCCATCAAATATGAGCATCCAACAATAACAATTCAATATAACTCAATTGAATTACTCACAATTTATCCTCACAAATCTCTAAAAATAAAAACTATTTACAAAAATAATTTCGTAATTTATTTTCTAATCTCACGTATCTCTACTTTTCTCTAGAATTTTCTCTCTCTATTTACATCCATTTACAAATGGACTTGAGGTCTTCTATTTATACATGGAAAACATGGAGTTAGGGGCTAATTTGGGTAATTGGGAGTGCACATGTGTATGGCAAAGGTGTGAGGTAAGGAAGGTATATATGGGTGAGGGAATTGGGTGACAAAATCTGATATGGTTATGGGCTATTTTGGTTATAAAGGTAAAAGATAATAGTTGGGGGTAGTTTGGGTATTGGGGTTAAAAGGATTTAAAACACATGTGGCATTTT
The DNA here is from genome assembly GCA_949130495.1 of Sambucus nigra. Lineage (NCBI taxonomy): Eukaryota > Viridiplantae > Streptophyta > Magnoliopsida > Dipsacales > Adoxaceae > Sambucus > Sambucus nigra. Next base: position 137,747,575 of record OX422209.1, on the reverse strand, counting down.
GACTTGGTCTTTGTTTTGTTGTTTGTTTTTTTGGTTGTTAGCAGGTGATGAAAAACGATTTGGAAGAAATGGGTTTGGGGTATTTGAGTTGGGTTTTGGGTTTAGCTTGGATGGTGGTCGGGTGGAGCAAGGGTTGGGGTTGAAGGTCGAATCAATTGGGTTTTTGACGTTGTCGGGTCGGATTTGGGTTACCCGATTGAGGGCGACGACGGGAGGTAGTAGCGGTTTCGTTGTCGGATGGATCAGGTTGGGGTTGAACCGGCGGGTAAGGGGCTGGTTCGGAGTGCCGTCGGGTTCCGATGAGTTGAGGCAGGCCGGTGACGTCGACGCAATTGGGACGGAGGGTCAGGAGACGAAATGGGTAGGTTGTATAAGGTTTGGTTGAGGTTTGTGGGTGGTTATGGTGTTTAGGAGAGAGGAGAGATAAATGGTGTTGGTTTGAGGTTTAAGAAGAAGGGTGTGGGGTTTGGTGTGGTAGGGTGTATAGTAGAGTGAGTTGGTTTAGGTGTGTGTGAGTTTGTATGGTATTGGGGTGTGAGGGGTTGTGTGTGTGTTTAACTTACGACCCCTAAAAAAATAAAATGAAAATAAAATAAAACAAAATTAAAATTTAACCAAACTAAAAAAATAAAAATCAACTAAAATAAAAATGACATGATACGACACACTATACAAACTCTAAAAAAAACTAAGCACAACAAAAATAAAAACTAATAAAATAAAAAAATTAAAAAAATTGAAATAATAATAAACTAACTAAAAACTAAGAAAAGAAAAGAAAATATAAAAACTAATACACGACGCGCTAAAAATTAAAATATAAAAATCCTATAAATATATACATGACTCAATAAAATAAAATAATAAAATAAACCCTAAAAATAAAATGACACAAATAAAATAAAATGGGACAAACTAAACACACAAGGTTCTGGACATGTTTAGGCTAGAGTGAGGTTATGGGATAAGGGTAATTAGCTCCATAATCCGCACAATTGCCTTCAAATACGTATTTGAACACCGCAACGTGCATTCGACCTATAAAATAGATAATAAAGCGCATAAGACACAAATTGTCGATAATTAGCAACTAAAATACGTCTATTTGGGGTAAAAAAATGTACACTTTTGGGTTCTTATCAGTGGGCGGTTACTGCAAGACAATCACGTTCGTTATTCCGCGACAAAATGGATATTTTGGTGATGTCTCACTTGAAAGAGGGTCGAGCTCATGGTGATATTTTTATTAAGTAGACTTTAGAGAGTACAATTTTCTAAATATATTGAATCCCGGTGCGTAGAGACTTTTACTGATGTGATTCAAGGTATATCAAGTTTATCGTTGAGTGGAGAGTTTTTAGCTCATTGTTGTTTATGCGCTGAGAACTTAGTGATAGTGAGAGCATCGTATTGTGTGATGCCTTGAGAGACATGGGCATAGACGATTTGATTTATGTGTTGGGAGACAGAATTTGATATATCTTAGTTATGTGCTTTGGACCCACGGATTTTGATAATCGATAATGCTAGGGAGTAGTGCATTGGGGAAAGTTCCTACGAGCTTCATTGTTGGATGTCGCACGCATGAATCTTAATAAACTTTGGGAGTAGTGAGATGTTGTTGAATGCTAGTGCATCGATTTTAAATGTAAAATGGTTGAAAGTGTAGAATAAACACTTTAAGCAGAGAGCTATTATGATATATGGACAGTGGAGCCTAAAAGTGCTGTAAAGGAAGCACCGAGAAAACTTTTGCACCACGAGTCAATGGGTGGGGGAGTATAGAGAAGACTTAAATTGAAATTTGTGGGGTTTTCGATAATACCTATATGATATAGCCACGCCGAGAGTGCAAAGCTAAGCTTGAGATAAGTATATTATGTGCAAGATTTTAGTGATATTTATAATGGGATGTTTGGGCTATAGTATATAGTATGGTGAAACTTGGTGTTCGCTGTTCTGAGGAATGATTTACTTGTGCTAGTTATCACCTGAAAGAGGTTTTAGTCTATATATACGTGTATATATGTTATTGTGTGTTGCATAATTATATAAGAAAATGTTTGTTTTATTATATTTAATCCCGGTGAGTAGGTATATTTACTGATGGAATTCAGGGTTGATATGTTTATTGATGAGCGGGGAGATATAGCTCATGATTGATTCGGGCTAAGAAACTAGTGATAGTAAGGGGCGTCGTATTGTATGATGTCATTTATAACATGAGAGTGGATGAGTATACTTTTATGTCAGGAGACGAGAATTTGGGCTTATGTGTTAAGGACCTAGGGCCTAATGGATCTCAACGACTAATAGTGTTAAGTACTAGTATATCTGGGTGATTCTTATTTGGATTTTGCTTTACGAGACGTACCAGCATGAAACTTAGCGCCACGTTAGAAGTGGGGAAATGTGTGGTCATTAGGACATAGGTTGGTACCTCTGTTATATTACATATATGTAGTTATAACTGTGAGTTAAAAGTTATATTACGATTTAAGGCTAGTAGAGTCAGGTAACATTTGTGCGGATAAGCACGGGTACAAGGTGTATGGGCGCCCTAGGTAATTAATCTAATTTTAGTATAATTCGCAATTAAAAGGGGTAGAGATATGTGTAGCGATCTTAGGAGCATGTGAGTAGGAGAGTATTCGAGGCCTGGAGTACTAGACTCATCTGAATTTCGAGGAAGAAATTCCTTTGTAAGGGGGAAGTATGTAACACCCTATAATTTTGAGGATACATACTTTAATTTATTTGGTGATATGGAATTTAATTAATCTAGAGGATTTAATTAAATTATTAGTGAATTGAGATTTAATTAATTCCGGTTATTTTTTAAAATTACATTTATCTTAATTTGAGGTCGAGGTTGGAGATCTTAGTTAAGTTACTCGGATGGCGATTTTGAGTGCACGATTGATTCCAAATAGGTCGAGATAGTCAGAAAAGAGTACCTGGGGATAGTAATTAGGTCTCAAGCTAATTCTAGGCATAGTCGGGCTCACATAGAGGGTGTTTGGGCCATTTTAATATGTCCCATAGGCTAAAAAATGGGATTAGCATTATAAAACCTACATTAAGGAGTTTGTGGCAGACACAACTCATTAAGAAATTCCTGGTTTTGCAGAGGAGAAAATACGGAGAAATTGGGGGAGCTTTTGGGAGCCAAACTAAGAAAAGGGGTGTGTTCTTCGTCAAATCTTTATCGACATCGAAGGAAATTGGATCCTACAAATATATGAGGCAAGTAGTGAAACTTTCTTTCAATTTAATTGCAGTATTTTGATTCATATCATAGCGGGTGTGATAAAAAATTCATTTTGGGGAGTGGACTATCATATGAAATGGGTTTTGGGGATTTGAGGATATTGTGTTAATTAATATGAAATTGATGATGGATTATCATATAGGATTGTTAGAATATGATGTTTACTCGAAACCTAGTAATCGAACTTGTGTGATTTAGATCCATATAATTATATCTAGATTAAGACTGGGGTAAACTATTAAAAACCAAAATCGGGAGGTATTAGGGAAAGTTAAAAATCTAATGATTTTGGAGATTAATATGGTGATTGAAACGTATGTTTAAGAGTAAATATATGATGGGAAAATCAGTGGAATTATGGTTTGAAGAGGAAGAGCTTGAGGTTTTAACAATGGTCGAACAACTGCTTGGGGAAGAAGAAGAAGAAGAAGAAGAAGATGCTGAACGGAGCGTTAAATGACTTTCCAAGTCGTTCGAATGACATTGTAAGTCGTTTAAACGATAGAGAAGTCGTTCGAATGAGATTGTTATCACATTCAAACGACCCTAGGTTTTGAACATGGAGATAGATATTTTCTTTACGAACGCGTGACTGCCAGTTTCGTATTTTTCTGATTTTTTTTAATTAGTTATGAATTTATTATGGAAGGGTGTCTGAAACTGAAATCCTTTGTGAGAAATAAAATCTGGATTATTTAGGGATGTTCGTAGATGAGTGTAGGACTCTAAAAAATATTAAGGAACATTATTTTACCTTGAAATTGGATGAAAGTGAATTCGAGATTTAGAGTATTTAGGATGAACAACACTCCAAAATATATGAATGGATCCGAATGGAAATTTGGAATGAAATTAGGATATGGGCTGGGTTGAGATGTTCTTAGTATCTTGAATAAAAATATAAATGTAAGTTAATAATTATGGAATTAAGAGTCGTGGATTAGACTCGGATATTTATAGCCCGAGTGCTACGGGAGTTGGTCACAGGGTAGCGGTTTAATTTATTATACAGATATGTAATAAATTATTGAATATTAAATTTAACGAGAGGTGTGAAACTAAATAATGGGATTTTGTGTAACAAATTATTAATGGTGAAGATACGGACCGAATGATTAAGTTTGGGTATTGCAGTTGGATGACACTACTTTAAGAATAAATTGATTAATGTGAGATTAATTAAATTACAAGTTGGGGTATAGACTTGGGTATCTTTAGGCTACGTTTGCGATATTTTACCCAAGTTCGGTATGAGCTACTCTGACTTGAGGAGTGAGTATGTCTGGGACATAATAGCCTTTTAGAGAAAGCATCTGGTGAGTTATTACTTGGAAATATATGGTTATTATACTAGGCATGTGTGTGAATGTTGTAGTATACTAGTAGGTATATAATATGAGTAGATAATTATATACGGGATAAATAAATAAGTGTGAATATATTTCTTATATAACTAGTATAAAGGTTATAAGATTTAAAAAGTGAGTTCTTATATAACTAGCATGAAAGTTATATGAATTAAAAAGGGGATTTCTTATATAACTACTGTCAACGTTATATGCTTTAATATTGATGAACCGATTAATAAGTAAATAAGGAGATAACTTAATAATCAATGTAAGAATACTCGGGTTAGAATAGCGCGGTAGACAGAGATGTGATATAGCTAGTTAGGTGGGGTAACTTAACTAAGAAGGTTAACAGGTAGGCGTTAGGTGTGCACATTAGATGAGCGGTGAGCTTAACTTAAGTGAGTGTGACACTAGCTTAAATATAAAACATGTGCATGCATATTTAATTATTTCAATTTAACTGCTTGCTAAATATTTTCAAAATGTTTTACTTTGGCTCTGACCGGTGTAAAGTATTATCCAAAATATTTTAGGTGTCTAGCCATAAGGATGCCCAGTTTGAGGATTCTATCCGGGGATGTGCAGCTGCAACTCATGTGGAAGTTGCTGGACTTTGCTATAGACGCTTCGTTAATTTAATTCTAGTGTAGGAACTTTATTCCAGTAGTCATTTGGGCATATCTCCCTCAGATTTAGTATTCAATTTATTCATATGACCTTGTGTATCCAGGTTATGATTTCAGATATTGTTGGATTTTATTGTTGAACCGATAGTTGATTTGGTCATCTTATTTATATCATTCATTTATATTGGATTCAGTTATCTGTTTGTGTTGATGGTTTAAATTATTTTTTACTTCCGCGTGTTGTTAATTAATGAAAGAAAAAATTTATCACCAGTCTAATTAAATCACTAGGTGGTTAGTAACTTTAAAAAGTTTTCGACAGTGATGCTGAGAATGAGCGATATGAGACCAACATTTTATTTTGATCACAGGTTAACCACCCAGTATTTTAATAGGCGGAGTGTCCCATTTTATACATATAGTCTTCCTTTTAGTATGGACACATGTGCACAAATATATTAATGTACAAAGATCCTTTACAAATTGACTAACGTACAAACATCCTTTTAACGTAGAAATAGATTAAGGTACAAACATCCTTTATTACTAATTTTTTTTATTATTAGGATTACATTAATTTGTCCACTGTAATTGATATGTTTATACTTAATTGAGAGAAACAAATTTACTCCACTTAGAAGTTATTGTAGGAAAAATATTGAAAAATGAATTTCTTAAATACATAAAATATTCACATTTATACTTGGTCGATATATCCATTTTAATTCTTTATTTCTATAGGTGGATTTATTGTATAAAATGTACCACAATTAGGGGTGACAATTTTAGAAATAATACGATAACACGACATGATATATCATGCACGTGTCCAAATTTTTAACAAGACATGTCATGTCATGTCGTACCAAAAGTTTTGACTTGTTTCAATGCAAGTGCCAAAGTTCACAGCGTGTATTCTGGTTCCGCTTTAATTTTTCATGTTTTGATGTGTATATTGAGAGAAAAAATTATAAATCATGTAAATCGTGCCATATTTTATTTTAAATGATTTGTGTTAACGAAACACAAAAAGTCGTGCCTTATTCAGTTCTAATGGGCGTTATCATGTCGTGTGCGGACAAAATACAAACCAAAACAGAATTTGACAACTCAAACCCCAATTTTCAATGCATACATTTGAGCAAAGTTTCAACATTGGTTTCAACTCAGGGACAAAATCAATGGGAAAATGGTGCAAAGAAGAAAATAAAAATATATTGTTATCCAAAGTAATTTTTAATTATTTTAGAGAATATATAAGCATTAATTAATACATGAACAATACTCAGAAATTAACACATACAAACTGACAGCGACAATAAATGCATATTTTTTTATTGAGGCAAGTGTTGAACACTCTTTCCTTAAGAGGAGATTTTCTCTACAATGGTACTTCGCGGACTTAGCGACCATCATCTCCGAGGATATAACAATCTCACTTGCACTAGTAGCACTCGAAATAGCAAGTCACTGGTGAACCAATAATGAGAAACTCTCTTTTTGTAAGGACTAAGACGGTACTCACTTAAGACATTTTTTCTGTCTTAAAACCATGTTAAAAATGAATGACCAAACCACTTAGTTAGTATGCGGTTAAAAATCATTTGAAACATATCCCAACAGTCACAACTTTTAGGATAAAAAATGAAATATCTCAATAGACAACTGTTGAGATAATAATAAAAAATGAAACAAAAATATGGGGAAGAAATAATAAAATAAACCACAAAAAATGACTCAGAAATAAATAAAAGGCCCAACAAAATTGGCCCCAAAAGTTTATACTTTGGTCAAGTCACAACCCAAGTCCCACCCACGAGCATGAGTCGAGCCAAGTCGAATCAAACCGGACCGAATCGGGAGGCCGACGGTGGCATGCGCACGCGGACTTATAAGTCAACTTAAGCCCATGTAAGTCCTCTTCCTTCAAATAGTTGGGATACCCCAAAGGCACCAAGCCTTTAAGACAAAAAGGATTATTTATAATATACTATACCTATTTTTCACATTCTTCATATGTGGCACAAGAGCTTTAACATAACACTTCAACTAAATTTCATGTTCCAAGTGGGTACTTTGAGCTATAATTTCTCATTCATTAATTTGTGATTTTACATATGCGAGCATAACACATTATACCCCTCACGGAGGAGAGCGTGTTACCACTTCAAACTCTCTTGAAAGACGTATGTATCCCATATTAAATTGACCTTAAAATTGACTAAAATATGATTTTGTCAACTCATTTAAATACCATAAATTTCAACGATTCTGAATGAAATTGGTTGGATCAATATAAAAGACTATGTAAACACTAAGAGAGTTCTAAAAAAAATTCTTGTATCAGGAGAGATAGCTTTTAGCTTTGAATATTCTCTAGTGGGAGACTATCGGATTTACTTACTGATCAGTGAATGCAATGTCTTGAACTATTCAGTGTTTTATGTAAACCAAGTCAATAAAATTCACACAGTAATTTTTTGAACAAAGTTGGTTCTTTCGGTTGTGTTTATTTTGGGATCCTGAATAATTCTTGATTTCATCAGTGCTTTTGAGAATTTCAGCCTTTCGATGTTTTCATAGAAGTAGCCCCTTCACACTCACATAAGTGACTTCCCATTAAGGTTATCCTACTATACCCCACCTAAATTTTCAAGATATAGGAGTCATTAAAAGATAAGTTTATCCATACACTATAGGCAACACTTATTTTATTGAAGGAATAGGTTTGAGTTAGAAACTTATCAGTTCTATCTTCAAAGAGCCAGTCAAGATTCGGTTGTTCCTTTGAACCTAGATCTTGGGATCTCCAATCAGCTGGGTAGGGTTTCCATTAAGACAACTCTTTATTTTATAGGCCTCAATCCCACTCCCTTTGATAAATTATACACTTGCTCTCTATTTAACCCTTTGGGTAACGGATCCACTATATTATCCTTAGACTTAATATAATCAATGAAAATAATTTCGTTAGAGAGCAGTTATTTAATGGTATTATGTCTTCGACGTATATGGAGAGACTTACCGTTATATATATGACTACGTGCTTAGCCAATTGCCGATTGACTACCACGATGTTTGTAAACTGCAAGCACAAGTTTCGGCCATATTGCCCACATAAGAATATCCTCTAATAAGTTTTGAAGCCATTATGCTTCTTCTCCAACTTTATCTAAAGCTATAAATTCATATTCCATAGTGAACCTATCAATACAAGTCTGTTTTGAGGATTTTTAAAACACAACAACACTATCAAGTGTAAATATATATTCATTTGTGGATTTAGAATCCTATGAATTAGATATCCAATTATCATCATTTTATCCTTCAAGTATAGATGAATATTGAGTATAATGAAACCCTTTATTATGGGTATGTTGATATCTAATAACCCTTATTATGGCTTTCCAATGGTCTGCACCTAGATTACTTGTATACCTACTCAATTTGCTAACTGAGTAAGAAATATCTGTCCGAGTGCAGTTCATGACATACATTAAGCTTCTTATGATATGAGAGTATTCCAATTGAGGTATGCTCTTTTCAGTATTCTTATATAAATAAAGATTTGGGTGGATAGGTGTTTTAGCAATGCTATCAATACCTTTATCAAGTTTGTCAACTATCTTCTCAATATAATGAGATTGCGATAAGATAAGATAAGTCCATCTGATGTTTTAAAAATTTTAATTCCTAATATAACATCAACAATACCCATATCTTTCATATCAAATTTACTGGACAAGATTCCCTTAGTAGATTTAATAATATCTTTACAATTTCCAATAATGATCATATCATTTATATAAAGACAAACACTGCCATAACCACTTTTAATGTAAATTTATCACACTCATTTATTTCAAATCCATATGACATCATTACGTTGTCAAATTTCTCATGTCATTGTTTATATGTTTGTTTTAATCTATAGAGCGATTTAACAAGTCTAAACACTTTCTTTTCTTTTACTGGAACTTTAAACCCTTTTGGTTATTTCATGTGTAACTCTTCATTTAACTCGCCATTTAAGAAGGTGATTTTCACATTTGTATCTCAAGATTATGTAACGTTGCAATAGCTATTAACATTCAAATAGATGTTATTCTCGTAACAGGTGAGTAAGTATCAAAATAATCTAATCCTTAACTTTACCTATACCCTCTAGCTATAAGTCTACCTTTGTACTTTTCAATATCAACTTTCAATTTTCTCTTGAATATCCACTTCCATCCAAGAGGTTTACTTCCTGATGGACGGTTAACCAGATCCTATATATATTTTTACATTATGGATTCAATTTCAATATTGACAACCTCTTTCAAAAGGGAAATCTGGAGTCGACATCGCTTATGCGAAGTTAGTAGGCTCACTTTTTAATATATAAGTTAGAAAATCTGGACCAAACGATTTTGACATCTTTGTCATTTTACTAGGTTTAGGTTTGAGATCATCATCTTTCTCAATAAATTCGTTTTCTACATTATCTTGATGACTACTAGATATAGTGTCGTAAGTTCTTTTATAAGAACTTGAATCAACCAATAAGAAATATGCATTTCTAGATTCAATAATAGTATTAACGTGTATATCAGAAATTTCATATTTATGTACAAGAAATCGATATGTGCTACTATTGATTATATAACCAATGAAAGTGCAGTCAACAGTTTTTGTTCCTCTTTTAATCCTTTTAGGATTAGGAACCACCACCTTTGCAAGACACCCACACACTTTAAGGTATTTGTAATAAGGTGTTGAGATTTTCACAATTTATATGATGTCTTATGTATTTTCTAACGAGGGATTTAATTAAGAAGGTAATCTGAAGAAAGCTAAGCTTCCTCCCACAAGTTCTGAAGTAAACCCAAAGTTATCCACATATAATTCATCATCTCTTTTAGAGTTTAGTTTTTGCATTCCGTAATAGTGTTAGATTGGGGTGAGTAAGGAGTGGTAGTCAGATGAATAATTTCATGTTTTGAACAAAATTGTTCAAAGGGGGAATCATATTCATTTCCTCTTCCACTCCTAGCTACTTTAAACTTTTTTCTAATTTGATTCTCAACTTCTATTTTATAATGTTCAAAAATATTTATCTCCTCATCCTTGCTTCTAAGTAAGCATACATAATGATATCTTGTACAATCATCAATAAAAGTAATAAAATACTTTTTCCCACCACTTGTTTGTACAAATTTTAAATCACATATATCACTATGAATAAACTCAAGAGGGTTTGTACTTCTTTCAATAGTTTTAAAAGGAGTTTTAGTTAACTTCGACTCAACACATGTTTCACTTTTATGATTTGGGTCGATACTAAATTTTCGTAGGAAGTGTAAATTAATTAATCTACGAATGGTATCATAATTAATATGACATAATCTACCATGCCGTAAATTACAAGACTTAAGCAAATAAACAGAAGATACATTCTTCTTCTTCTTCTTCTTCTTCTTCTTCTTCTTCTTCTTCTTCTTCTTCTTCTTCTTCTTCTTCTTCTTCTTATTATTATTATTATTATTATTATTATTATTATTATTATTATTATTATTATTATTATTATTATTATTATTATTATTATTATTATTATTATTATTATTATTATTATTATTATTATTATTATTATTATTAGGCATTACAGTCATTACATTGAGTTTGAAGAGCTAATCGCTCTAATATACTTTTCCCACATACATACCACTCTTAGTGAGTACAAAATTTTCAAATTCAAAAACAAGTTTAAATCCCTTCTTACTAAGCGAAGATCCCAAAACCAAGTTCTTTCTAATTCAGAGATATGAAGCGTGTCATTGAGACTAAGTTGCTTTCCTGAAGTCATCATGAATATAACTTATTATTTCCCATCAACATTCGAAGCATATGAACTTTCCATGAAAAGATGCTCCTCGTGATTAGAGTGGTGGTAGAAATTAAACATATTCTTGTCACAACAAATTGGACGAGTGGCCCTAGTGTCAACCCACCATTCCCTAACGTTTTCCACCATGTTGACTTTAGAAATTATGGCCGAAAGGCTTAAATCATTATTATCATCAGAAAGGTCTCAACTTTAGTCACATTAGCTTGTGCATGCTTATATTTCTTATTCCTTTGATTTTTTCAGTTACGGTAATCTTTCGCATGATGTCTTGGCTTCTTGCACACAAAGAATTTTTCATTAAACTTTTTAAACTTTTCTCTTTTATTCCTTTAAATGGACCACCTTGGTTCACACGTTTTCTTTTCTTGTTCTTGCTACTTTTCCCTTATTCCATGATATGTGCTTTGGATTTCATAAGATTTCCAGTTTTCTTCTCAGATACACGACTATCCGCTTCAATCCTTCACCTCACAATCAAGTCCTTGTGACACCATGCCCAATTAAATACTAGGTGATCAGTCCTTTATTAAATTAAAAGTGGTTTATCATTTGGTTCATTCTTAGCGTCACTGTCAATTTTTTTTTAAAAACTTACTAACCACCTAGTATTGAAAAATCCGGTGCCAAATTTTTATCTTTTTATTAAACAATAACAACATGCTGAAAATACAAATTAAACCATTCACACAATCACAGATCTAAATCAGTACTGAATAAATAAATAAATAACTTGTCGAATAAACCATCGACTATAAATCCCAAATCCAAAATAATAATCCAACAGAATAATAACATGAATACAAAGTCTAACTGAAATAAATGAAATAGTTGGGGGCAACATGCCCAATTGAAATACCGAAATATACTACTCTAGGAATGAACAACTGAAGTGTCTAATCAATCCATGCAAGCATCCACATTTGCTGCAACGACGCATCCTTGGAATAGATCATCAAACTTCGCGTCCCTGTGGTTGGACACCTAAAAGGTTTTGAAAATATTTTTGCAAGTACGGGTCAGAGCCCAAATCTTTTTCAAAATATTTTGCAAGTGATTAAAATGCAACAATTAAAATGCATGAATGCCCTTCATATTTAAGTTAGGGTCGCACTCCCTTGAGATAATACTCAACCCTCATCTAAAGTGCACACCTAACACTTTCTTCCTAACCCTCCTAGTTATACTACCCCGTCTAACTAGCCTAGTTCTGAAAACTTCCTAAAACACTACTCTAGCCATAGTAAGTCGTATTATTATTTCATAAGTTATTTATCACATTAACTTAATTGGTCATTTTTAAATACAACTACATAATAATCTCACTAGTTATATCTAATTAATACCATTTTACTCCATTTAATTCACCCGTATATAGATATCTACTCTAGTATATACGTATATACTTACTACAATTGCACTTTATGTATTTCACCCATATATAAATATCTATACTATTATATACGTATGATTATACTACAACATTCACACACATGCCGTTTGTATATCCATCCTCCCGTGTAATAACTCACCGGATGCTTTCTCGAAAATACTATCACCCCAAGCACACTCATCCAACCCGGATACCATGAGACGGTTAACTCACACCGAATCAGGCAATCAAATAATAAGTGTAGCGGAGGCGGTCATAGTTCCTCGGGTGCGAGACCAAATCATACCCAAGACGTCTCACCCTGAAAAGAAGCTCCACATTATATACAGGACACTATGACTTGGGAATTATACTTTCCCTGCGTTCACTAGCCAGGGGATTCACCCACATCGCACAACCGCCTGTGATAGCACTAGAGGCGTATATATTCCGATAAATATTATTCACACCAACATTTATAAAGAACACCAATATATATATATATATATATATTCCCCGACTCTGAATTTAATTAATTACACATAAATTAATTTATTGAAGTAGTGTTACTCAACCATAATATCTGGACACATTCACTCGGCCCGTAATGTAACCTTTTTGAATTTATTACACGAAGTCCAATTAATAAGTTTGACACACTTATAAATTTATAATATTCCTTAATACCCATCCTCCAATATCCTAGGTATTAACATCCATTAATATCGCACGAATTAAATCCCCCTTAGTACACAATTAAATCTCATACTAACCAAAAGAATACTCTCCCTGTAATCCACAAATGAAACCAAGGACAACCAGAAAAAGGAATGAATTGCCGAAGGTTAAGCCACATCACTCGAACGAGACCACTGGTTGTTCAAGTGACATCCCTTAATCATTTGAACGACACCCCTGGTCGCTCGAACAACCTGAAGCATCCAGCCCTCCTTCTTCTTCCTTACGACACTGGTTTTCTTCCATTAACAAATCTTCGAGATTTTAATCTTCAAAACCCAACCATAAATAATCATCCTCATCATATATTTTCCTTAAAACCAATTTTAACACTCGTAATGGTTTCAAAACATTAACAAATTTCTTAAAAATCATCAATTCCTAACCTTTTTTTTCCACAGTCTTCTTATGAACCCGTACATAAATTCAATTCTCTAACCCGAATTAATCAACAATAATTTTGGGGATCGTAATTGTTGATGTAAAAAACTAGATCACTCTAATTATTTAATCACAAATAAATAAATAAATAAGACAAAGATTTTTAAAGTGGTTTGGCTAGGAATAAAGCCTACGTCCACTGTTATGTTATTGCTGAGTGTTTGTGGAATTCTTAATTACAAGTTCTCTCCAGAAATTCCGGTCCCCTTGAATGGGTCTGATACAAGGTATTTATAGCCTTGAGGCTGTACATGAAAGGTTCGATACATTAAATGATATACGTATGAAAGGATAATACATTTAATGCAGCGTGCGCGTCAAGAATATAAGCATTTAATGAATATCTGAACTGTTGATTATCTGGCAATTAATGATACGACCGAGGTGCAGCTCGGACCGCCATAGCTGCTCGCTGATCAGGAGTTCCTCGGAGAACTAGAGTATCTCGGTGCGTTAGAGTACCTCGGTGCATTGGAGTTCCTCGGTGTCCTATAGTTCCTCGGTGTATCCCCGTTTCTCAGAAAGAAGCATGGTTGGTCGGGAAATGAACTTCTTCGTTGCTATCGTGCCACGTAGATTGACACGTGTCTGTGTATTATTCGTCCACATCAGCATATTAATTTTGGTATCAACAGAAGCCCCCAATGTTTCATATTTCGAACTTTGAGGAGTATGGAACATTCTTTCTCGGTATATGGCAATATTAAATGACTTTTCCTGGATTTCAGGAACATCGTGTTCAAATTTCCTTCTCATTTCACGGCTTCCGCCTTTTCTTTTGAATTTTTTATAAGCGCTTCGGTCTCTGTGCAATTTTTGTCCTTTTAGCCGCCGGAAGTTCAATAGTTTCTTTCGCGTAATCATTTCTTTCGCTGCTTCCCCAGGCAAAGTATTAAAACTTCTTAGATAACCATACCGTCTTCTACTTTTCCCAATTTTCTGCTTTCAAGCTTTCTATTCTCTCTTTCAGTCTTGTGCGTTCGTCCTTGTTTTCGTTCGTTGTTGACAGCTCTCCTTTCTTCCTGTAAGCTTTTTCTTCCTTCTTCTTTTACTCACCATGGTTTATGTTATTGAGTCTGTTGAAAAATTCCGCTCTGATTTTTCCATCCCATCTTGGGTAATTTTGGAAGAGTTTGCTGGAACTCAAGATTACTTTCATTTGGCTGAGGGACATTGGTTCCCCAGTCTTTTTATTGCTGAATGTGGTTTTTCCTTTCCTCCGAACCCATTGAGTCTTGAATTTTGTCAATATTTTGATCTTGTCCCTGCAAGAATAGCCCCCAATTCATGGAGGATAATTAATGGGGTGTACAAATTAAATTTAACTCATGGGACTCGTATAGGGATCCCTGAAATTATGTACTACTATAAGTGGGCCACTTTAGATAATATTTATTATTTGAAAACTAGGTTTCTAAATAGAGCCCTTGTAGTTAACCTCCCTGACTCAAATAGAGATTATTTTGAACATGGGTTGGTTATGAAAAATTGGCAACATGCCCCTTTAGCTGAAGATGACGTATACAATGGTCCCCATATGGCAATGGGATAGGTTTATTTTTCATTTTATTTTACTTATGAAATTATGCTTTCATCATGTTTGACAAAATGTATGATTGATATCTCGTTATGTATTTATTTGCAGTTGATAGCAAAAGAAAGACTCCAAAGGAATCAGAAGTTAATATCAAGCATCTAAAACTTATCTGGGGTTTGCACAAGAACGTTGCAGACGAACACATTAGGTTTGCCTCATATCTGCTACAGTATAAGAGTTACACAACCTCTTATACTGCTCGCCCTGTTGAACCAGCTTCCACCCCAGAAGGTTCATCTTCGGATTCTCATCTTCCTTTAAGCCAAAGGATGGGTAAGAAAAGAGCTCCTCCTGCTCTCTTTGATGATATTACTTCTGTGGCTGGGACCAAGAGAAGCAAAGTTGATGTCCCGGAGGGGACTAAGAAGGTGGATGTTGCGCCTTCAAAAGCTGCCGATAAGCCCCCAGTGGCCCCGAGCAAGAAAAATGCTCCTGTGGAAGTAATTACGATCTCTCCGACCAAGATTTCTTTGGTTGAAAGTGCTGAACTCCCATTGAGGAGATTGAGGAAATCATCCTCCATTACTCCGGCTGAAACTGCCTCCTCTCTACCTGCTGGTGGTACTGATGTTCCAAACATCATTCTTCCAAGTTCTGCAATGAGCTCGGTTGTACCCGAGGTCCATGGAATTGATGAACAAATTCCTAGGGATATGCTGACATCCTTAGCTGCTCGTCATCTTTCTTCAGTAAATTTCTCACACTCTGAATTTATTGTCATCTTTCTGAATTTTTGCATTTGTGTAATGACTTTACTGTTTTTCTCATCTTTCAGCTGGTGAATTGCTTCAATAATATCGTGAAGAAAGATGAAGCTATTAAAGCTTCCAGCTCCTCATCCGGTGTAGAGGATGCTCTACTGGGTTTGACCCACTCTCTGAAGGAATCTCGCCAATAGTACAATGAAGACAAGACTGCTTGGGAGAAGAAGTTATCTGTTGTTGAGGCCGAGAAGGTGAAATTGGCTGAGGTCTCCAAAGGTTTGGAGAATAAAGTGAAAACTTTGGAGGCTGAGCATA
The DNA here is from genome assembly GCA_949130495.1 of Sambucus nigra. NCBI lineage: Eukaryota > Viridiplantae > Streptophyta > Magnoliopsida > Dipsacales > Adoxaceae > Sambucus > Sambucus nigra. Next base: position 137,731,275 of record OX422209.1, on the reverse strand, counting down.
AAAAATACGACGATAAGCTCAAGAATTTTGGAGAGCTTGAAGATAAGTTGAAGAGAGCCGAGGAAGAGTTGCTCGCCCTGCGAGATATCAAAAGTAAAAAAGAAGAATTGGACGTGAAGCTCTCCTCAGAGAAATTGAGAAGAAAAGTTGCAATCAAGAAACATTTCACTGCTGGTTGGGAGAAAGGATGGGATAAAGGGATTGCTGCAATGACATCCCAAGTCCAATATGGGAAGTTGAAATACTTCCACGATGGCTGGGTAGCTTCTTTACAAGAGTTGAAGGTACAAGACGATTCTGAGCTATTCCAACAACACTTCCCTGGTCCACCTCCACCAATTGTGGAAGAAGAAGAAGATGAGCCTGCCTCAGATGAGTCTTCTATGGCTATGGATGACCCAGTCTCTGCTTCTCAACCCTCTATAGTCGAGGACGTTTCATCTATGCCTCCTCCTGCCGAGAAGATTCCTGCCGATCAACCCGTTGTTGCTACCGAGCAACCGAGCTCCTCGTCCCAGCCTCCCGAGAAAGTCTTGGGGGATAAGGAAAAGGTGTGAAGTTGTTCGGTATCATTTCTATATTTCAATTCTTGTAATCGAACAATGTAACCTTTTAATGATCTAATAAAATACATCTTCGTTCCTCTTCTTTATTGATACTCTGTCTGCTGTTATTTATTAACTCCTGCCTTCTCTTCTTTATTAGTTTTTGGCCAGAATGGAGTTGATATCTGCTCCTGATACTGAATTGATGCGACAATGCAATGGCTATTATAAAGCTGGTCATACAGACCTTAGTGCATCAGAGATTGTTGACATCCTTGGTCACGATGCCTCAGAACAAGCAGTTGAGGCTTACCGGTACCTGAAGGATTTACTTGATAGATCTGTGGCCAACAATGTGGCATACTACGAGTTGATCGAGGAACTTCATGGTTCCATAGAGGATCTCCAAGGTCAGCACAATGAATCAATGACTTTGTTACACAAAGATTATGAAAATAGATACCAGCAACTTTCTTCTGAAACAGGCCATAAGAAGATCATTGCTGGATATGATATTAGGGAAAGGACCCTAAAAGGTGAAGTTGAAGCTTGTAGGCAGATTGCCGAGATCCTGGAGCAAGAAAATAATAATTTACAGAAAAAGTTGGCTCAATATGAATCTGCAGCGTCAACTTCCGCTGCTCTAGTGCCCGTTACTGATGAAGGTTTCTCTTTCTTAGAGGTCGAAAATGCCAAATTAAGGCAAGAACTGGACGATTTAAAAAGATCAGCAATTTCTGGGACTGTTCGTGGACGAGGAAGAGGTTCTCGGGGGCGAGGAAGAGCTGCTCAAAATGTTGTCGAGGAGCAAAACTCTCCAGTCGCTTCTCGGAGCCGATCAAGAGTTCTAAGTCGCAATGTTGAAGAGGCTCGTACCCAATCTACTTTAGAAACTCAAGCATTCCAGTTAAACGTCAAAGATCGGGCCCTATCAGAAATGTCCAAGAAGAATCTATCCTTGGAGGATCAACTTACAGCGACGAAATCTGCTCTACATAATAAGGATCTTTTTGCCAAAAGCCTTCATGAACAATTGGATAGATTAACCTTCCAATTCCATAAACAGCCAAGGGAATTCTGGATGGCAGGATACAATGAAGCCCTTGTTCACCTGGATGCTCGTATTGAACATGCCAACAATGAAGGTTACAAGCAAGGATGGTTGAACGCACTGGGTGTGTTAAAATTGGAGCAAGGGCATTTTTTATGGGATTATCATGCTCCATCATTATTAGACCTGCCTGTACCACCTTTCAAATTGGACATGGCATGGATCCCAGCTCGTTCCATTCCTCGCAGCCTAATTTCAAAATACCTCGGTGATTATAGCCTTCATTCCCAAGTTGAATTATCTCGTCCTGAGCATCTTTTGGATACACCTTCTGTTATGAACGTCAGAATGCTCAGAGATGTTAATTTCATCAATTCTCCCCTTTGCCTAGAAGACCCTCCTGCCGGCAAGGAACCTGTTTCTAAAGCACAGGGCAAGAAACCAATAGAATAGTAATATCAATGTAACAATTAGTACATTCTTGTATCCTGTAATCTTATTTTAAATTTAATGAAAGAATTTCATTTTCTGTTTGCCAATTTTGCTATTGTCTTGTGTTTATCAAACACCTTTATATTTGCATACGTATCTATGTATCTACAAAGATAACAATATTGTTCTATACATCAAGCAATTTAGTAATAAAAAGTTACAAGTATCTGGGTTGTTCAATCACTTAATAATAAAGTAACGAGTATAAATTGTTCAAATTGTTTCCAACCAACCAAGGTAGATAAACAATGTTCGTCGACCAACTACAGTTGATGGGTTTTTGTCCCCGACCAGCCATACTTGGTTCAATTTCAAATGTGAAAATGCGTCCGACCAACTAAGATCAATAATTTGTCCTCGTCGACCAACTACAGTTATTGGGTTTTTATCCCCGACCAACTATACTTGGTGTATTTTTGAATATTTTGTTCTTCAAAGAACTCTTTGTAATAATATTACCTCCCGACCAATCATAAGTTGTAATATGAGAGTATATTTTTATCTTACCAACCGTAATTGATCATGCTGGTGTACACCTTTTAACCAAAGGAATATTTTTTGGCTCCTTGGAGCTTTTGGCTACTTATAGCTGTCCTCCTAACCAAAGGAGGTTGGCTCCTTAGAGCTGTCCTCCTAACCAAAGGAGGTTGGCTCCTTAGAGCACTTTTGGCTACTTATAGCACTTTTGGCTACTTATAGCACTTTTTGGCTCCTTAGAGCTGTCCTCCTAACCAAAGGAGGTTGGCTCCTTAGAGCACTTTTGGCTACTTATAGCACTTTTTGGCTCCTTAGAGCACTTTTGGCTCCTTAGAGCACTTTTTGGCTCCTTAGAGCACTTTTGGCTCCTTAGAGCACTTTTTGTAGTGTATTACACTAGTATTCCCCGAAAAACTTTCAACAGAAAGAAAATGGTGAAACATCCTCGTTTTATTCATACTGAAGGAAAAGCTTTACATTTTACATTACTGATAATACTTGCGTAGGTGTTCAGCATTCCACGCATTCTTAAATTCTTCTCCTTCTAGAGTTGCTATTCTGTAAGTTCCTGGACGAACAACCTCTGTAACTCGGTAAGGTCCATGCCAGTTTGCTTCCAACTTATTTTGCTTCTGAATGACTTTCTTTAGCACATAATCCCCTTCTTTTAGGTCACATTTCTTCACCCTTTTGTTGTAAAACAGAGCTGTACGTTGTTGGTAAGCAGCATTTCTAATGGCTGCCTCTTCTCTAACCTCCTCGAGCATATCCAAATCCAGTCTTCTCATCAAATCGCTGATCGGGGAGTAGAAATTCAGCACTCTATGAGTTGGGAGACCCAACTCGGTAGGTATCAGAGCTTCACTTCCAAATGCCAACATATATGGTGATTCTCCAGTTGTTGCTCGGGGAGTTGTTCGGTAAGCCCATAGTACGGATTGGAGCTCATGAATCCAATTTGCTTTAGCTTCACTTAACCTCTTCTTCAAACCATTTAGTAATGTTCTGTTTGTCACCTCAGTCTGTCCATTGCTTTGGGGATGGCCTGGTGCTGAATGATACTTCAAAATGTTCGACTGATGACAATAGGCAGCAAATTCTTCATTATCGAATTGTGTTCCATGGTCTGTGATGAATGCATAGGGGAGACCATATCGACAAATGATGTTCTTCCAAATGAACTGATATACCTTCTCGTACGTCATATCAATTAGTGGTTCAGCTTCCACCCACTTAGTAAAATAATCCACTGCCACGACGAGATACTTGAACCTTCCTCGGGTCGTCGGCAATGGTCCAACCAGATCAACTCCCCACATGGCAAATGGCCAAGGTGAAGTTATGGGTATCAATAATGCTTGTGGCGTTCGTCGGATGGAGGAAAAACGTTGGCACTTGTCGCACTTCTTAGCATATGCTATACAATCAGCCCTCGTCGTCGGCCAGTAATATCCTTGTGTCATCACCCTTTGCAGAAGAGTCCGACCTGCTACATGAGCTCCACATGATCCTTCATGAATTTCTTCAATCAAATTTTTGACTTCAGATGGATGCACACATCTCTGCAAACCTGCCATAATTCCTCGTCTATACAAAACACCATTAGTTAGTACATACCGAGCAGCTTTATACTTCAGCTTTTTGGCAGTGAGCTTATCCTCCGGTAGCACTCCTTCTTCAATGTATGCTCTGATAGAATCCATCCAAGATGGTCCTAAATCAAGGGTAATAATTTTCACCATCAAGTCTTCTTCTATGCTCCGACTTTCCAGTATTTCAATTGGTATTGTCCTTCGCTTCTCGGTGCGCGTAGCTGATGCTAATCGAGCCAATGCATCTGCTCTAGCATTCTCCATCCTTGGTATTCTCACCAATTGAATAGCATCAAATTTTGCCAATAACTCCATCGCCTTTGCATGGTACTTCACCATTAATTCTCCCTTAACTGCATATACTCCCATCATTTGATTCACAATTAATTGAGAATCACTGAAAACAATTATTTGCCGTGCCTCCATAATTTTCGCCAAATGAAAACCTGCTATCATAGCCTCATACTCAGCCTCATTATTGGAGGCTTTGAATTGGAATCTCAAGGCATACTCCATGTCAATATCATCTGGGGTGTTTAAAACAATTCCTGCTCCACAACCAGCCGTGCAAGATGATCCATCTACATATAATCTCCATGTAGGTACCTCGTCTTCAAATTTCTTATCTGTCAGAGTTCCTCGGTAAAATATCTGCTGTTTTGTTTCCTCATTCCCTGGTATCTTTCGTTCCTCATTGGTCATCTGTTCGCGCCCTTTTACCAACCTTAGTTGGTCTGGGTTTGAATATGATGATTCTTCTACATCCACAAGTCCTTTTACCAACCTTGGTTGGTCTGGATTTGTGTCTGTTGATCCTGTATCGTCCACAGGTAAGTCAGCAAGTACCTTTTGCTCCTCGGGGCTATCAGGGTATGTGAACTCTGCTATAAAATCTGCTACAGCTTGCCCCTTTAATGATGATCTGGGTTCGTACACGATATCGTATTCACCGAGCTCTATTGCCCAGTACATCAATCTTCCTGATTTTTCTGGCTTGTGAAGGGCTTGTCTTAATGGCATGTCGGTATACACTATGATGGTATGGGCCTGGAAGTATGGCCTCATTCTTTTACTTGCTTCAATTAATGCCAGTGCCAATTTTTCTAACTTTGGGTATCTGATTTCTGCACCTCGGAAGGCCTTACTTGTGTAATAAATTGGCTTCTGGACTCCATTCTCCAATCTGATCAACGCCGAGCTGACTGCATTCTCTGATACTGCCAAATACAAGTACAGCTTCTCTCTAGTTACTGGCCTAGACAACAATGGTGGGGCTCCCAAATACTTTTTCAAATCTTGAAAGGCCTTCTCACATTCATCAGTCCACTCAAAACTTTTTCGCAGTGTTTTGAAGAACGGGAGGCATTTATCAGTTGCTCGGGATACAAATCTGTTGAGCGCTGCAACTCGTCCGGTAAGACTCTGTACTTCTTTCCTCGTCGTTGGGGATCACAGCCCTAAAAGAGCTTTGATCTTTTCTGGATTTGCCTCAATACCTCGTTGATTGACGATGTATTCGAGGAACATTCCTTCTCGTACTCCAAAGGTACACTTCGTCGGGTTGAGCTTCATTTGGTATTTGTCCAGTTGATCAAAGGTCTGGCCTAAGTCAACTAGATGATTAATAGCTCTCTTGCTTTTGGTGAGCATGTCGTCGACATAGACTTCCATATTGCAACTGATTTGTTCGGCAAAAACCTTGTTCATCAGCCGCTGATACGTTGCACCTGCATTTTTTAGACCAAAAGGCATAACATTATAACAGTAAGTTCCCCTTGGGGTAATAAAAGAAGTACTTTCCCTGTCTTCAGGCTTCATTTTGATCTGATTGTAGCCAGAATATGCATCCATAAATCTGAGTAGATCATGTCCCGAGGTAGCATCCACTAGTTGATCAATTCTGGGCAATGGAAAATGATCTTTTGGGCATGCCTTGTTGAGATCAGTGAAATCAACACACATTCTCCATTTGTTGTTCTTCTTCTTTACCATCACCACATTTGCCAACCAATCTGGATATTTCGCATCTTCAATGAATTGGGCTTTCTGAAGTTTCTCGACCTCTTCTTGTATGGCCTGGTTCTTCTCGGGACTAAACACTCTTCTTCTCTGCTTTACAGGCTTGATCTCCTTATTCACATTGAGCTCATGACATAAGAAGTTTGGATCTATTCCTGGCATGTCTTCATGACTCAAAGCAAAAGTATTCTTCCTATTTCTCAAGAAATTTATCAACTCCTGCTTTATTGAAACATCCAACGACGATCCTATCTGGGTTACTCGTTCAGGATGCTCGTCGTCCAGAATAACATTTTCTGTAGATTCCACCACCTGCCCTTTTACGAGTTGAGATTCATCCCTAGGGTCAAGAGTTTCAATTTCTGTACCTTCCTCCACTTGGTAAGTAGTAGTCTTTTTCCTTGGCTCTTCAAGTTCCTCTTGCTCGGCAGACGAATAATAGCATTCCCGAGCTACTTTTTGATCACCTTTCATAATTCCAACTCCAAAATTCGTTGGGAATTTCAAACACTGATGTACTGTAGATGGAACTGCCTCGAACTTCTTCAATCCAACTCTTCCCATGATGATGTTGTAGGCTGACTGCACATTCTTATCCATCACAAAGAAGCGTATTCTTTCGGTTCGACAAGCAGGCCAAGTTCCAATGAGTATATCCAACTTGATCGTCCCAAGTGGAAAAACTTTCTCGCCAGCAAAACCCAGAAGGGGTCTTTGATAAGGTTCCAATTGAGATAATTTTAAATTCAAGCTATCAAAGCATGAATAGTACATGATGTCTGCCGAACTACCATTGTCTACTAACACCCTTGAAATGACCACATCCTTCATCCTCATTTTGATCACCAAAGGATCATCATGAGGGTAAAGAACACCTGCCAGGTCGTTTTTTGAAAATCCAATCACTAGCTTCTCTTTATTTACCTTCCTCGGACGATCATCCTCGGCCAGATTTATTCGCTGAATATATGAACAAGCTTGAGCCTCTCCGAGGTAAGCTTTTCTTTCTGCAGTAAGGTCTCCTCCCCCTGCATCTCCTCCTGTAATAACATTACAATCAAATGAGCCAAAACGTATGGAGAATACCTCTCGTTCAGGCTGCCTTGGCTTCTTGGGAAGATCAGAGTCATCATCTGGATCATCTTCGTGGTCCCTCCTCTTTTTCTCCACTGCACGACGAGGAGATCTAGATCTCTCTCTAGTTCTATCATCATTCTTCCTTTCACCTCGGCGATCTACATACTTTGACAACTTTCCTCTTCGGATGAGTGTTTCAATCTCGTTCTGAAGGGCTATGCAATTTTTTGTCATATGGCCATGATCTTTGTGAAACTCGCAATATTTGGCCTTATTCCTCAGATCGGGATTTGTCTTCAGTTTCTCTGGCCACTTGTTTTCCTTGTTATTCTTGATTTCTTCCAAAACATGATTAATACCCATTTTCAATGGAGTATAATTATTATACTTCTTTAGGACTTCCAAAGCCATCCTGTTATTCCTGGAATGCTTGTCACCACCATTACCTTTCTGATCTTTTTTCTTAGACTTGTCGACCTCCACCTTGATTTCTTTATCCATATTCTTCTTCGCAGCCATAGCCTCCTCGGCATTCATGATTTTGGCCGCTTTAGCCATTAACTCCGACATAGTTTTAGGTGGATCTTTGGCCAAAGTATAGTACAACTTATTAGGCAGCAAACCACTCATCAAAGCAATGATCGCTGTCTTTTCTTCATAGTCTATGACTTCCAACTTCTCGTTATTAAAACGAGTTATGTAATCTCTAGTACTTTCACCTGATTTTTGTCTAACACTTAACAAGTGTGCTACTCGTTTTACCGGCTTCGCCCCAAAGCAAAAATTGCCAATGAACAACTCGGCTAATTGAATAAAAGTTGAAATCTTACCCCGAGGAAGATTGTTATACCATATCTGCGCAGATCCGGTAAGAGTTCCGTAGAAAGCTCTGCACCTCATCTCGTCGGGGACGACATAAATGTCGGCGAAAGCTTGATATTGTTCTATATGAAGTACATGATCTGTTTTTCCATCGTACTTAGGAGTCACTACAGGTGCTTTGAATTTCGATGGTGTAGGAAAATCCACAATGGCTTGCACAAAAGGTGTCCCTTGAACAAAAGTTCTCTGTAAGGGGTTTCTTGCTTTAGCCATTTCGCCCAGTCTATCCTCCAACCGCTGAATGGAACCTTTCCATGCTTCATTTCCTTCCTCAGGCCGCTTAGTCCGAGCAACTGAGTGTTCTGACGTAGCTTCCTGAGATTTATCTCGACGAGTAGCTGGTCGTGATTGTGCTGATCCTTCTCTCAAACCTGATGGTGACCGAAAACTTTTCGACGGAGCTCTAGGTGGACTCATATTCCTCATTGGTCCTAATCGACTGAAAGGAGACGCCCTGCTTAATCTTTCCAAAGCGCTGGTTCTTTCCGGAGAGAGTGTGATACGTTGATCTGTGTCCGTAGCCCGTATCGATGATGTTCGCCCAGGTTGATACGTAGAATCAGTAGACTCCCCATTGCGATATGACCCAGTACGTCTGGATCGTGATTGCCCATGATCACTCCTATACCCTGAATAGGTAGGTGCACCGCCTTGAAGAGTTTGAATGAGTTGCCTCACAGATTCTTGCATGGCGGTTTGTCCTTGAGCCAGATTTGTCATAATTCCAGCCAGATCTGGAGTTGCAGATGGATTTGGAGGATTTCCAGCATTTCCAGCATTTCGATTACTGGATTCTGGATTATCTGCCATTGATAACAAATGATTTTTGCGAAAAACGATAGTAACAGTCGTTTCCCACAGACGGCGCCAATCTGTTGATGTAAAAAACTAGATCACTCTAATTATTTAATCACAGATAAATAAATAAGACAAAGATTTTTAAAGTGGTTTGGCTAGGAATAAAGCCTACGTCCACTGTTATGTTATTGCTGAGTGTTTGTGGAATTCTTAATTACAAGTTCTCTCCAGAATTTCCGGTCCCCTTGAATGGGTCTGATACAAGGTATTTATAGCCTTGAGGTTGTACATGAAAGGTTCGATACATTAAATGATATACGTATGAAAGGATAATACATTTAATGCAGCGTGCGCGTCAAGAATATAAGCATTCAATGAATATCTGAACTGTTGATTATCTGGCAATTAATGATACGACCGAGGTGCAGCTCGGACCGCCATAGCTGCTCGCTGATCAGGAGTTCCTCGGAGAACTAGAGTATCTCGGTGCGTTAGAGTACCTCGGTGCATTGGAGTTCCTCGGTGTGCTATAGTTCCTCGGTGTATCCTCGTTTCTCGGAAAGAAGCATGGTTGGTCGGGAAATGAACTTCTTCGTTGCTATCGTGCCACGTAGATTGACACGTGTCAGTGTATTATTCGTCCACATCAGCATATTAATTTTGGTATCAACAGTAATATTATTTAGATTTCCAACAACAATGAGTCAAGTCACATAATCAATTCCACCATAAATATATATAACATTTTCGAATCCTCAAAACCCATGTTTATTCGTTATCCCACTCCCAAAAATATATTTCAATTAGACCCACCATGATATGAATCGATTATCATAGATTTAAATTAAAAATAAATTAACCACTTGCCTGTATTGATTCGTAGTGGCTGATTCATTTGGGGTAGATGATGATTTGAGGAAGAACACACTTAATTCCCATTTGATTTGGCTCCCAAAATCTCCCTACCTTCTCCCTCTTTACTTCTCTACAGAACTAGGATTTTCTTTTTGAGTTATGTCTGCCACAAACTCTCAAATTTATGTTTTGTAATGTGAATCTAGAAATTAAGCCTATGGGCCAAGTTAAAATGGCTCAAACACCCTCGTGTGAGCTCGGTTATGCCTAAAATGCCCTGATACCCATTTACTATCTTCGAGTACTCTTTTTCGACTATCTCGGCCTATTCGGAATCAACCGTGTACTCAGAATCATCATCCAAGTTACTCTATAAAATTCTCCAATTTCAACTTCAAAATATGACACATATGCAATTTAAAATATCCCGAATTAATTAAATCTAAGTCACCGAATTAAATAAATTCTCCAAATAAATAAAATTCTATTTCACCAAAATAAATAAATTCCATATCCTCAGAATTACGGGGTGTTACAGTCCTCAAGCCCCAATTCTTTACATTTATATTCCAAATAATTTTTGAAGTCTTTTCAAGATGGTTGCAATTTTTCAATCATTGCAACCACTTGAAATAATTCACTTAATTCCATTTTTTTAGAAAAAATTTCATGATAAATTAACGGGAGCTCTTGAACTTGATTAGTGATAGTCTTTGAACCAACCATTTCAATATCTAAGAATCTACTGACAACAAATTTCTTCATTTCGGCATCTTTCATTTTGTACTTTTTGTCCAAAGACTTGCATACTTCTTTAGTCATTTAAGAGGGCGATACACATTATGTAATGTATTTTTCAAATTGTTGAGGATATAATTTTTGCATAAAAATCAACGTGTTTCCATATATCCACAATAACGATTAAGTGCTTGTTAGTCTCACCTTCGTTCAAAGTTGGTGCCTCTTTATTAAGGAATTTAGACAAGTTCAAAGTTATTAAATAAAACAAAATTTGATGTTGTTAATGTTTAAAATCAATCCCTTTGAACTTTTCAAAATTTTCACCATGTCTAATATTTGTAGGTACAATTGAAATGGTCATTGCAGAAGTAGATGACATTTCAGTTTTAAATGAAAATAAATATGTATATATGACAGGATATGTGAGTCGACAAATTATATTAATATAATGGCATTGTTTTTTTTTTATTATATAAGAACTTGTAAATAAAACTGAGTCTAATGTAAATAATTCACATGCAGTAAAAATATACTGATTTTTTTTAATTAACAGAAATTATATCATATCACAATGCGACATGCGGTTTATAAAAATAAACACTAAGTATAAAACAATTTTTTTATAAACAATTAATTGTATAAAATAATTTTGTGGTGCACAAAAAAAATCATTACACGGATTATTGTAAAATATCATTTATGTAATTAATTAACACAAAAAATCATTATGGAGTTTTATAACCGTAAAGAAAAAGATCTTATCTTAAGATTGTTATCCAAAATGATTTTTTTATTATTTTACAGAATACAGAAACATTAATGAATACATAAACAATAATATGAAATTAACATATACAAACTTACAATGACAATAAATACATAATTTTATTAAAGCAAGTGTTAAACACTATGTCCTTAAGATGAGATTTTCCTGCACTCGGATTCAGTGCTGACGTCTCCCAAGATACAACAATATCACTTGCAATAGTATCAATCCAAATTGCAAATCACAGGTGAACCAATGAGGAGAAACTCTCTTTTTGTATGGACTAAAATGGGACTGACTTAAGACATTTTTTCTGTCTTAAAATCATGTTAAAAATAAATGACCAAATCACTTATTTATATTAAATGATATGGGTCAGGAAAGAATAAAATAAACCACAAAAAATGACTAAGAAATAAATAAAAAGGCCCAAAACGTTTATACTTTGGCCAAGTCAAAGCCCAAAGCTCACGATCTGGATCGGTTTGGGCGGGCGACAGCGGTGGGCGCACATGTGGGCTTGGAAGTCAACCGAAGCCCATGTAAGGCGTCCCCCTTCAAAGACTTAAAATACCCCAAGGGCACCAAGAACCTCACTTGCAATAGCAACACTCTAAATTACAAGTCACTGGTGAACCAACAACGAGAAACTCTCTTTTTATATGAAGTAAAATGAGATTAACTTAAGATATTTTTCTATCTTAAAATCATATTAAAAATGAATGCCCAAACCACTTGTTTATACTAAATAATATGCACTAGAAAATAATAAAATAAACCACAGAAAAGGACTCAAAAATAAATGTGACACCCCGCTTAATTAAATACCGGTTGATCGGGCTTTTATTAAATTAAAACAGAATACCCAATTGGTCCATTCTTAGCATCACTGTCGAAATCTTTTTAATATTTACAAACTACATAATATTTGAAAAGCTGGTGTAAAATTTTATCTTTTTAATTAACATGAAACCAATTTGCAATAATAATAAAAATCCTTTCACCATACGGTAGATAAGACAATAGAATAAATAAGTGTGTTTACAATACATCATCCTGTCTGAAATAAAAATACAGTCATCCATAGTAAAATTAGTCTACGATCTTCCAAATAAATAAAGTCCAATATCTTAAAAATGTCTAAATGGAAATGGAAAACATATCCGACTGAAATGTAATGACTGCTCAAAATGAAGAAGTGATGAATACTGAGGCATCTAATATCAAGGACCTCCAACTTCCACAATGGTTGTAGCACGCCAAAAGATAGGACCTTCTAAGACTGGTGTCCCTGTGGATTGGCACCTAAAATGTTTTACAAAAAAAATGGAAATTGGGAGGAAACGAGTCAGAGCCCGAGTAAAATAGTTTAACATATTTAGCAAGTGTTTAAATGCAAAATAAGCAAATATTATATATATGTTAGGCCTACGTCCTTTCACTTGAAATGCTCACCTTTCATCTAATGTGCACACCTAACGTGTATATTTAACATTTCCTAGTCATGCAACCCCGCCTAACTAGTCCAAAACAAATATACTACTACATAACTGACTCATAATATTCACCCGTATCGCCCATACAATTTGTTATCACATTCTTCCTATCCCTATGGCAATTATAATTTCTCATTTTAGAGTTAATCACTCACATCCCAGAGCATCTTAAATATCATTATATTTCTCTTCTACTAGGAACACAGAGTAGGATAAGTCATCAATATATATATATATATATATATATATATATATATATATATATATATATATATATATATATATATATACTCTGCTATCATGTCCCAGTACCTCTCGTACGAAATAAAGGACCACTGGGTCATACATATCACATATATTGGAGGCGAACATAGTCCCCAACCAAATGTGTCATACATATACCTACGCTCCCATCCAACCTTCAAAACTATCATACTCTCATATAGCACCTATCCAAGGTTCTATGTTCTGGGTACAAGTCTAAAATCCCCCCAAAGGGCTCATCAGGATAAGACCGTCCACGACACGAAACCTCCCCCAAACAGCAAGCAGTGTAGGTATGTCATACAAATATAAATTACACAATAGGTTTTCACACAATCGACCTATTTATATCATTAGTGTAGGTATACACGCAACCTATCATACATGTCCCATATGTAGTATATCTATATCCCTTGAATATTCTAATAAATTTCAATTATACTTCTCACCGTACACCCCGAGTATCCCTCGCTACTCAAAATATTCAAACAAATCATCAACTATTTCTTTAGGTAAATTGTCCCTCTATCCGGTCTTAGGTTCACTTGTAACCTTCGTGTTCATTTAAATATCCTTAATATTATCTAACTTTAAATAATTCCCGTGGTTAGCTTAAATTCTACGTAACCCACTTAAATTCTCATTAGGTCAAATTACTTCCACATCTACCCCAAAGTTCAAAACTCAATTTTCTCTCTAATTGGGAACAAATTATCAACTCAAATCCCTAAGAAAATTTAAGCAAAAAGACGAGACAGAAAGTGACAAACATTCCGAACCGGTCCGGGGGTACAGCGAACCAGTCTGCCGTACCTGACATCGTCTCCTTCCCTTATGCAACTACGAATTTCAACCATTTTCTTAACCAATTTCTCATGGATCTTTACTAAATTAAAAAACAAGTTTTTTAAACATCATATGGACATATATGGGTGATTTCCAACGTAAAAGTATTATCAAAACATCAAGAATTCTATCCAAGAACCGATTAATTCATAATTATCATCAAGAACCATAGTTTTATGTTCTTCCATATTCATACACCTACAAGTCCAGATTTTTTCCATCCATTAAGGTCTGATTTTGTCCTCTAATTATTTCAGAATTCCATCTACATGCAATTCCTAACCAAGTCTTAATTTAATTCTCCAGTTTTAACATCAAATTCATATATAAATGGGTATTTCTTCAAGTCTACTATAACATGGATAACATATGCACATAATTTAGCAAGCTAAACAATTGAATCTTTTGGTAGGTCTGATTCGTTAAAGAATAAGGGTATGGCCGTGATCCTCTCTCCCCGATCTATGCGACTACGGTGATTTTGGTGCAAGAACTTGTGAATTGGCCTTAGAATTCTACTCTCCTCTTCCTCCTATGGTCTCCCTTTGGTTGTACAGGTTCTAACCCTAACTTCTCCAACACATAATCTAATTTACACTAATAAAATTCTTAGGTCTTTATTCTCCCAAATTTCAAAAGATCGAAATATCCTTTGGGAGTGTCGGTTTGGTCTAAAAGTGTCCCGGGACCCAAGCTAAACCCCCCAGTAGACTTTTCTGACTATATTTACCCTTTCGGACACACTGGCGCACTTGGAATGACCATATGAAATACTAAAAGTGAAATTACATTTTATTTCTCATATTAAGTCCTGACACGACTGATATGCGCGTCCTGACTACATTTATCATAACTGTCGTATTTCTCACTCACGACAATATTAGTAATTTCTCGTCATTATTATTACTCATTCAAAGTAATATTCAATATAAATAAATATTAACACTTATATCATCAATTCATATTTATTTTAACCCAGATCAATCTCTAATTAAGTTTCCCATTTTAATTAAATTAATCCCACATTTAAGATTATTAAAATTGCGGGGTATTATATACTTCCCCCCTAATAAGGGAATTTCGTCCCAAAATTTGAAAAAAAGTGTACCTCGTAAGAATAACTTTGGATATTTGTCATGCATCTCCTCCTTGCACTCTCAGGTAGACTCTTCGACATTATGATGCTCCCACTGGACACGCACGAGTGGAACTACCCTCGACCTCAATATCCTCTTGTTATGGTCTAAGATAGCCACTGGTCTCTCCTCATATGAACTATCAGGTTGTAAGTCAATATCCTCCAATGCAATGTGAGTGTGAGCTAACTCATCCCACAGATACCGCCTCAGTGAATAAATATGGAACCCATCATGAATACGATGCAAGTGCTCAGGTAGCCCAAGTCTATATGCCAGCGATCCAATCTTCTCAATGATAGGAAATGACCCCATGTACCTTGGTGCCAACTTCCCCTTCTTCCTAAATCTCATTATCCCCTTCATAGTAGATACTCGCATCAACACCTGGTCCCCACATTAAACTCCCGAAAGAACTGGTTAGCATCAGCCTAGCTTTTCTGTCTGTCCTGGGCTACCCGTATGCGACCAAGAATCATCTCAATCCTAGCCGAAGTGTCCTGAATCAACTCAGGACCAAGTATCTAATTGTCCCACACCTCTAGACAACAAGCAAGAAAACGACATGGCCTACCGTACAACACCTCAAATGGGGCCATGCCAATAGTAAATTGATAGGAGTTATAGTACGCAAACTCCACCAGTGGAAGGTACTGCTCCCAACCTCCCCCAAAATCAAGGACACACATACGTAATATATCCTCGAGCATCTGATTTGTCCGCCCAGTCTGCCCATCCGTATACAGGTGATAGGCAATACTTAATCTCAACTTTGTACCCATGACCTCCTAAAAGATCCCCCAGAACTGAGACACAAAAATATTGTCTCTATTGAACATAATATCAAGGGGCACTCCATGTAATCTCACTATCTCAGCAATGAATAACTGGGCGTACTGTGCAGTTGTGTAGTCCATACGGACTGACAGAAAGTGGGATACTTTGGTCAACCGATCCACTATCATCCATATAAAATCGTGCCACCTCTAAGAAGTAGGCAACCCGATAATAAAATCCATGGAAATGCTCTCTCATTTCTACATATGAATCTCTAATGACTGTAGAAAATCCTTTGGCTTTTGGTGGTCCACCTTTACAAGCTAACAGGTGGCACACTTCGAGACAAACTCGGTACTGTCTCTCTTCATCCCACTCCACCAATACCGCCACCTCATATCCTGGTTTATCTTATCCCCCATCGGGATATACCGTAAACTGATAACCAAGTATCATCACTGCGTGTCGCAAATCCTCCCCCTCAGGAACAATCAGTCCCCCATTGAAGCGTAAGCCTCCCTCGAAACTCAGTGTGTAAGACTCTTCTCCCCAAGCTAAAAGCTGTTGAATCCTCTCCTGTTAAAACGGACCCGCTACCTGGGCCTGTACCACCCTCATTTCAATCTGTGATGTAACGGTCATAACTGACAGGAACGATCTGGAAACCGCATCCTGATATCCCAGCTCCTTCCATTTTGCTTCCACACCTCGACCACCTCACCCACTGATCTATGGCTCAACGCGTCTACCACTATATTAGCCTTCCCTGGGTGATATTGGATCTCAAACTGATAATGTTTCACAAATTCTAGCCACATGCGTTGGCGCATATTCAGCTCTTTCTCAGTGAACAAGCACTGCAGTGACTTATGATCTATGAAAAGTAGAAACTTCTCCCCCAACAGATAATGTCTCCAAATCCAAAGCGCAAACACGACTGCTGAAAAATCCAAGTCGTTGGTGGGGTAATTCCTCTCATGAGGCTTAAGCTTGCGAGAAGCATAAGCTATATATCCTGATCCTCTTGCTGAAGTACACCCCTGAGTCCTTGTAAGGATGAATCAGTAAAGACTAGATACTCCACCCCTGGCCTGGGCAGTGCGAGCACAGGTGATGAAGTCAACTTGTCCTTCAGATCATCAAAGTCCAACTGACAAGTGTCATCCCATGTGAAGGGTACCCCTTTGCGAATCAAGTTAGTAACCAGCCCCGCAATCTTCGAGAATCCATAAATAAATCACTTATAGTACCCGACTAACCCCAAGAAACTGCGCACCTCAGTCGGTGTCGTGGGTTGTGCCCACGCCCTCACCGCTGACATATCACTTGGATTCACGGATAACCCCCTGTCGGATATAATGTGTCCCCAAAATTGCACCTCTCATAGCTGTAACACCCCGCTTAAAATAATAACGGGTGGCCAGCCCTATACTACATTAAATCAGGAATTTCAGATGGTCCAGTCTCAACATCAACTGCCGGTACTATATAATATAGGACTAACTAACCGATATCATATAAGCGAGATGTTAAATATTTTAAAACATGCAACAACTAACAAACCAACACCATAAAACTACTAATAAATAAGAGAAAGATGCCAGAAAGAAATAAGATAAACTAAATGCTAAGATAAAATGATATGATCAACTACAACGGAATGTGATACAAAAAGTAGACCCGAATAAGCTGTCGGGTCACAGCGAATACAATAACTGGAATGGAATAAGTATAAACATTTATATAAATATCCCTTGGGTACAAACCCGATATACAACAAGAATCCTACCTAGAATTTTAAAAGTAGGAAGCGACCAGATACATCCCGCAACAGTCCGCACTTGTCACGGCTCCCAAGACTCTGGATAGAAGGTCATCCGGCATCCATGCGGTAGGATACCTGTAATAATATATATATATATATATATATATATATACAGGCAGGAGAGAAAAGTAAACGGGTCAGAGCCCGAGTTGTGAAAATATTTAGCAAGTGTGTTAACCGTGCATAATAAATATCGGTGCACTTATCTCATAATTAAAGTGGAATCGCACTCTCGTGGAATCCCAACTCACCTCTCATCTAAAGGCGCGCACCTATTCGCGTCCTCAATTTTATTAGTTAAATTACCCCCAATTTTATTAGGACAACCTAACTAGTCATAGGCCTAGCCTATACCCACGAGATCTACCATCCTATCATACCCCAAGAATCCACCCCCTTTTAACCACAGATAAGTATTTATTTTCAATCATATGTGCCTTATTAAGCTTAGTGGATTCTGGTTTATACTTTAACCAATTATAATTTAATAAGTTACCCAATATCATTTGGGTTGAAACATATGATTTAATTTCTAATTAACATGCATACAAAATTATTATTGACAAAACTTCTCTCCAATTTCAATGCTGCGCTGCGTTTCGTGCGTGGGGTGTCTCGCAGAGCGAAATCCAAACAAGGAACCACCCCGTTACACTACTCCATGTCAACGTCTATACTGGAGATCCATTATGCCACACATAAATATCGACAGAACTTCTCTCTACTCTCAACAATGTACTACATTTCGTGCGTGGGGTGTCTCGCAAAGCGAAATCCAAACAAGGAACCGCCCCGTTACACTACTCTTTGACAATGTCGATCATAGAGATCCATAATGCCGTACATACAATATAATACTACCACTATTACCAAAACTCCAATAATATCCTTGGGATGATGTAACCAAAATATTCCTTAAATGCGATACATCAACCCCCATCAATCTAGTACACCATAATCATCCAAGATGTACTCCACAAAGATTCTATATCCTTTCATCTATAGGATATATATATATATATATATATAAATAGGTATTTATTTCTAACCGTATATATATATACCATCATCAATCCAATAGCCAAGTGTACATACTACATATGATGTACAAGGCCATGCACATAATATACTCGGCTATATATATCGCCAATAAACTGCATCAATGTTATCATCTTCCAAGTGCCCGGCTCACGTAGCAATACTGGGGCCACCATGGTGGGACTAAACGACACCCATCTCGTGGTAAACTCACGCACACGACGTCCCGGGAAGCGGTCATAGCTCCAAACCGGCAATGAGACGAAACATACCCACCACGTCTCATCCTAAAAATAAAAATGTAAATCACATAATAACATACGGGACGACTATGACCTGGGGAATATCCACACCCTGCTTTTCTAGCCAGGATGCTCACCCTCTACGCGCACAACTTCCCAATGATAGCATGAGCGGGGTATGCTTAACCAAATAAGTATATATCATTCACATGCACAATATATACATCCATATGATCCAATCATATGATCAAATGTTAAACCATCATATAAGGTTTAAATATCCATACCACATATGTCCACAACATAAATATCTATATATTTATATGCATACATATATATATATATATATATATATATATATATACACATATTCACTTATCCATATATCTATATATAAAATAGTTCTCATTCGTATATATAAGATATACTAACCCGGCTATATGTATGCATAAATCCTCAATATACAAGCCGTCACCACAAACTCATATCATTTACCTCGATATGTGAGTACAATCCCTTATTTGAACCATATTCAATCATTTTTCCTATGATGAATATCATGTGACACCCCTGAAAACTGATGCTCTGAAAACTGATGCCCTGAAAACCATATTTGAACCATATTCAATCATTCCCTTATTTGAACCATAAAGACTCTGAAAACTGATGCGCTGATACCATCTCTGACACCCCGCTTAATTAAATATCATGTGATCAATTTTTAATATTTACTAACCACCTAGTACTTGAAAAGTTGGTATCAAATTTTATCTTTTTAGTTAACATGAAACCAATTTACAATAATAATAATAATCCATTCACCATGCAATCATCAACCATATGATAGATAAGACAATATAATAAATAAGAGTGTCTGGAATACATCATCTAGTCTAAAATAAAAATACAGTCATCCATAATAAAGTTAGTTTATGATATGACAAATAAATAAGGTCCAACATCTCTAAAAATGTCTAAATGAAAATGGACAAAATATCCGACAAAAATGAAATGACTGCTCAAAATGAAGAAATGAGGAATACTGAGGCGTATAATATCAAGGACTTACAACTTTCACAGTAGCTGCAGCATGCCAAAAGATAGAACCTGTTAAGCCTAGTGTCACTGTAACTGGGCACCTAAAATGTTTTACAAAACAAAATAGAAATTGGGAGAAAATAGGTCAGAGCCCGAGTAAAATAGGTTAAATTTTTTAGCAAGGGTTTAAATGCAGAATTAGTAAATATTATATACATGTTAGTTTTACGTGCTCTCACTTGAGATGCCCATC
Organism: Sambucus nigra; assembly: GCA_949130495.1. Lineage (NCBI taxonomy): Eukaryota > Viridiplantae > Streptophyta > Magnoliopsida > Dipsacales > Adoxaceae > Sambucus > Sambucus nigra. Next base: position 137,711,065 of record OX422209.1, on the reverse strand, counting down.
TCTCATCTAATGTGCACACCTAATGTGTAGTTTTAACATGTCCTAGTCATGCTACCCCACCTAACTAGTCCAAGGCAAATCTACTACTACATAACTGATTCGTAATATTCCCCCGTATCGCCCATACAATGCGTTATTGCATTCTTCATATCCCTACGACAATTATAAATTTCTCATTTTATAGTTAATCACTCACATCCCAGAGTTATCTTAAATATCATTATCTTTATCTTCTACTAGCACACATAGTAGGATAAGTCATCAATATATATATATATGGAGAGAGAGAGAGGGGAAGGCTCACCTACATCATGATGTATACATCACACCATACATCACATCTAGTTATAGGCTCTAAGAAACTTTTTTTCCAATTTTTTTATTTTTCCCTTGAAATTAACCTTGTATTCAACCCATATTCAAAAAATTAGGTCAAAATACATTTTGTAACTATTTTTAAAAAATTCACAAAAAATTGTTGGCATAGACCCTTATAAATAAGGTGTTTTGAGCAATTTTTTGTGAATTTTTTAAAAGTAACTACAAAATGTATTTTGACCTAATTTTTTGAACATGAGTTTATTAGAAGGTTAATTTCAAGAGACAAATAAAAAAATTGGAAAAAATGGTTTTTAAGGGACTACAACTAGGTGTGATGTATGGATAATGTATAGAGCATGATGTAGGTGAGCCTTCTCCAATATATATATATATAGGCTTGTCAATAGGTCGGCACCGGATCGAGTTTAGGGAGATCCAGATTCATGTAATCGGGTTTTCATCGGGTTCGGGTCCGAGTTCGGGTCTTCATCGGGTCTACAATATTGGATCCAGACTCGGATCCGTTCGGATCTTCGGGTCTCGGGTTCGGGTCCGGGTCTGGCCAAATATATACATTTATTTTATATTATCCCCCTTCTTTATTTTTTAACCTTAAATTAAAATATTTTGTAGTGTATTATAGAATATTATTAGTATAAATAAAACATATATTATTTATATTTATTATATACATAAATATATATTTTATATATATTACTTACATGTTATATTGATAAGATATATTTATAAATATATATATAAATTTAGAGTATATGTGTATATATTTAAAAAATAATAATGTACAATTTGGGTCGGGTCTTCGGGTCCTGGTCTTGTATAAGATCCAAACCCTACCCGTTTAATAGACGGATATTCGGGTATTCGGGTCTCGAGTCCAAACAAATATACTCCGACCCTATTATACGGATCAGGTTCAGGTCGGGTCCAGATCCAGACCCGACCCATTGATAGGCCTATATATATAATTCACCCTTAGAGTGAGACCTCTTGGTGCATGCATACTCTGCTATCATGTTCCAGTACCTCTCGTACGAAATAAAGGACCACTGGTTTAGTATCTCTTTCAAACCATAAATACAAATCACATATATTGGAGACGAACATAGTCCCCAGTCAAATAGGTCATGCAATACCTATGCTCCCACTCAACCGCTGAAACTATCATACTCTCACATAGCACGTATCCAAGGTTCTATGTTTTGGGTACAAGTTTAAAATTCCCCCAAAGGGCTCATCAGGATAAGACAGTCCACGACACGAAACCTCCCCCCGTTAACAAGCATTGTAAGTATGTCATACAAATATAAATTACACAATAGGTTTTCACACAATTTACCTATTTATATCATTAGTAGAGGTATACACGCAACCTATCATACATGTCCCATAAGTAGTATATCTATATCCCCCGAATATTCTAATCAATTTCAATTATACTTCTCACCATACACCCCGAGTATCCCTCACTACTCGAAATAATCTAACAAATCATCAACTATTTCATTAGGTAAATTATCCCTCTACCATTGGTCCGGTCGTAGGTTCACTCCTAACCTCCGTGTTCATTTAAATATCTGTAATATTATTTAACTTTAAATAATTCCCGTGGTTAGCTCACATTCTACGCAACCCACTTAAATTCTCGTGAAGTCAAATTACATCCAAATCTACCCCAAAGTTCAAAACTCAATTTTCTCTCTAATTGGGAACAAATTATCAACTCAAATCCCTAAGAAAATTTAAGCAAAAAGACGAGACAAAAAGTGACAGACATTTCGAACCGATCCGGGGGGTACAACGAACCGGTCCGCCGTACCTGAGATCGTCTCCTTCCCTTATGCAGCTACGAATTTCAACCATTTTCTTAACCAATTTATCATCGATATTTACTAAATTAGAAACCAAGGTTTCCAAACATTATGTGGACATGTAGGGGTGATTTCCAACGTAAAATTATTATCAAAACATCAAGAATTCTACCCAATAACCAATTAATTCCTAATTATCATCAAGAACCCTAGTTTTATTTTCTTCCATGTTCATACACCTACAAGTTCATATTTTTCCCATCCATTAAGGTCTGATTTTGTCCTCTAATTATGTTAGAATTCCATCTACATGCAATTCCTAACCAAGACTTAATTTTATTCTCCAATTTTAACATCAAATTCATAGATACATGGGTATTTGTTCAAGTCTACTCTAACTTGGATAACATATGCTCATAATTTAGTAAGATAAACAATTAAATCTTTTGGTTGGTCTGATTTGTTGAAGAAGAAGGGTATGGTCGTGATCCTCTCTCCCCGATCTACGCGACTACGGTGATTTTGGTGCAAGAACTTGTGAATTGAACTTGGATTCTACTCTCCTCTTCCTCCTATGGTCTCCCTTTGGTTGTGCAGGTTCTAATCCTAAGTTCCCCAACACATAATCCTATTTGCACTAATAAAATTCGTAAGTCTTTATTCTCCCAAATTTCAAAAGACCGAAATACACCTTTGTAGTGTCTGTTTGGCCTAAAACTACCCCGTGACCCAAACTAAACCCCTGGGTGGACTTTTTCGACTATTTCAACCCTTACGGACACACTAGCGCACTCGGAATGACCATATGAAATACCAAAAGTGAAATTACATTTTATTTCTCAAATTAAGTCCCGGTACGACTGACACGCATGTCCCGACTACATTTATCATAACTGCCGTATTTCTCACTCACGAGAATATTAGTATTTTCTCATCATTATTATTACTCATTCACTAAGTAATATTCAATATAAATAAATATTAACCCTTATCTCGCTAATTAATATTCATTTTAACCCGGAACAATCTCTACTTAATTTTCCCATTTTAATTAAATTAATCCCACATTTAAGATTATTAAAATTACGAGGTATTGCAATAAATAAAAGGCCCAAAAAGTTTATATTTTGGTCAAGTCAAATCCCAAATCTCATGAGCCGGACCGTGTAGGTCGGGTGGGTGGGGCCGATGGAGGTGCACGCACGTGTGGGCTTGGAAGTCAATTCAAGCCGATCTAAGTCCTCCCTCATTCAAAGAGTTAAGATACCCCAAGGGCACCAAGCCTTCAAGTCAAAATGGATTATAATATACTACACCCATTTTTCACATTCTTTCTATATGGGACAAGAGCTTTGACATAACACTTCAATCAAATTCTATGTTCCAAGTGAGTACTTTGAGCTACAATTTCTCATTCATTAAATTATGGTTTTACACATGTCAGCGTTATACTCCCCGTGGAAGAGAACGTGTTACCACTTCAAAACGTCTTAAAAGATGTGTAGATCTCATATTAAATTAATCCTAAAATTTACCAAAATCTGATTTTGTCAACTCATTTAAATACCGTATATTCCAACATATATCACTTATAAGTCTTAAATAAAAAAAATACCTAAAAATCGATTAAAAAATGTTAAAAGCATATAACATTGTTTAAACAAATAATTACTTGAAAATTGATTAAAAGTGTATGAAGATTATAACGTTTCATTGGAACTATTTAATTGTCTCAAACTGTGTAGTGAGGTTTTGTGGCTTAGACGCCCTAACCGTGCTAGTGCCCTCGTGAGTAAGTGCTAGTGTATCCCAAGACACTTTTCAATTTTCACAAGTCATGATTTTATTATACTCTACTGGTGTGACAAGTGAGGAAATTACGTGCAGACCTTTAGAGTTGTAAAGTGCAAGCCTATGTTCAGCCTTGGTCCACGACTCAACGGGTTTCAAACTAGTGACCTCACCCTCTCGTGTGACTGGTGGTGACCGACCCTTTTCAACCGCTAACCACACACGCTCATCAATGGATTTTAAAGCACCTCTCATTATCATTTTCCAATAAGCATAATTTGTGCCATAAAATATAGGAGCAAGAAAAATTTCAAAACCACCAAAATTCATCCTGAAAAATACAAGGGATCAACACAATAAAAAATATTTTTATCTCTGATACCAATTTGTGGGCCCATTTTTCTATTCGTAAAGTGTTATTAAGGATGACAAACAAGCTTTCTTTTTATGAAAAACCTTTTTCCATTTTTAATTCGCACCAAGTTGTTAACCAATTAACTTAACCAAATTTTATCTTGATTAATCCTAAACATGAATCTTGTGATTAAAGCGAGTAAAGTAAAGAAAAGAATGCTCACATCACCGAATGTACGAGGAAACCACTAAGGAAAAAAAACTTCGGACGACCCAAGCCAGACAATCACTATGATGTGGAATTATAAGTAACGGACACAAGTCTTACTCAACGACTCGATCACCATGAGACTTGACGCTGTTCTGATCTTCAATTACTCCTCCACAGATCCCACGTAGAAAGTCCTTCTTCCATGATGCTCATCCACAACACATACATCCACGTATGTCTCGGTGTCCACCGATATGGCTTGTAACGCCTACGATGTTGAACACGAATCTTTCGCTTCTTCACCACAAAACCCAGCAAAGTTCTATGTAGAACAAACTCTAAATGCTACCAATAAAGATCACTATATCCTATAGTAATGAAAAATCGGATCTTTGAAACTCTAAGGATGTTTTGTACTTAGAAAAACTTAGAAAAATTTGTGCAAAAAATGTACTAGCTTGTAAACTGTATTTCAGAATGCACACCTTACGAAATTCTGAGAAAACACACCATAAATAATTTGTCTAAGTTGGCATCTCGCTCGAACGGCATATGTATGTCGCTCGAACGACATCCCCATGTCGCTAGAACGACTGTTATGGTCGTTTGAATGACTGAACACGTGTGTTTGATTTTAACACAACTCTAAACCATCTTTATCTAAGAATAAGAGAAGTGTAATCCTTTTAAAACTCTTTAAAAACATTTTAAAAACATTTCTTTAATAAAATAATATCCTTAAACAATTTAAAATAAATTTCACGTCCCATTAAAATTACGCATGCATACCTGAGTGATTTCGGAACGCAATTTGACTTGAAGATGAAATTTTCACCATAAGCTTTGCCGTATCGTCTTCATTAAACTTCAATAATTATAGTTTATGTGGGATCGTGACAATAAAAATACGATCTATGACTAAAATGTGTTTTGTTCTGGTAATAAGTCAAATACACATACAACGGACTCAATTGGAAAATTTTCCTTATAAATCTCCCCCTTTGACTATTCCTGAACAAAACCAACAGTCAAATGCCTAAGTCGGGTCGTCAAGCCGTATGACGCCTAAATCCCATCCCACAAACCCAAAATCAAAAATACAGGACAAGACTTGTAAATGATGGTTCTGTAAGCATGATATATCGGAATGAGATGTAGTCTTGAAATCTCGAATCTCTAAAGCATGCCTACACACATGAAACAAACAAATACCTAGTGAAGTACGGAGGAACAAATGATATAAACCAATATGTAAAAACAAACCCAAATCATTTGTTATGTGAGCAAAACATGATATCAATTTGTAAACAACATCTAAATCAGGATACCAATTTGTGCAAAACTCATTAAGATACGCGTATGATATCATTGTCTAATGCAACAAAATCTATTTGCTCAATGAACAAAATCTCGCCTACAACACATACATCTCTCCCTCTTTTTTGTCTCGAATAGACAACCTAGTGAAAATATAAAAATATCTAGCATGAGATAATCCATTAAGTATATCTAGATACTAAAGAAACAACCAGTTAATAATGATCAAGCATATCAAATCTGTAGCTAGCAAACAAACATCACACAACATGAATCAACAATCTAATCAGGTGTGATTAAATGAACACAATGCAATAATAGATGTAACCAATGAGAATTTACATATAACAAACTGTCCAGAAGTAACCCAGTAGTACCAAAAATATGACAATATAAACCAGGGTAGTGAAACAGAAAAGAATTCCCTCAGCAGGTTACTCGAACGAGACAACGTTGTCATTCGAACGACATAGGCTTCTCGCTTGAAGTCTTCGCGTGACATCGATATCTCGCTCGAACGAGAAAACCAAAATCTCACATCGAGTTCTAAAAATATATAGTTTCGTCCAGTGAAGAAATTTCCTGAAAAAGTTAATCGAAAAGAGCAAAAATTGCAAAATAATAGAAAAATAGAAAACTGATAAATAAAACAATGTGAGTTACATGCTAACATAGTACCTATGTGCTCAAACGTGGTCATGGAATGTATGGGCGTTAACTGCAACAAATGAATCACAATGCCTACACATCGAAATGATCAAGAAGCTCCAATTTATAGCTATAAACCATCAAACTTTATTTTAGCCATATGTGACAATTAAAATGTGAGCTAAATGAACTAAACAATCAAACATGCACACAAATCCATAATTTTGACAATTTTACAAATAATAGCATCATGATATGATTTTTCAACGTTAGGATTCGTGGTCCAAACCCGTTTAAATTATCCATCCAAACTCCCTCAAATATATCATATTTTCTTTTGGAATGAACATAAACTAATTGGCCCATATTTTGACATATGATTATTTTTATTCCCTTGATTTTCTTTTGGGCTCTTTTAAATGGTGACTTTCACGACGAGTCAATTTTGCACTTTCGCATCCCTTTCCCGTGAACACTTATCATATTTTTAATTTTCAACCTCACGATAAACAGTTCTTGCATGTGCACCTACCCCTTAAGTCTACTTATGCATAGATGACAAGATTGAGATATGAACGCCTCACCAAAATCAAATATTCATGAGATGTCATACATTATGGTAACTCGTGCATGTATGTAAAGATGACATATATACAAAGTCGAATCAAAATGCTTATCAACTTCAAAACAACCCCATAATACAATGGTGAAGATCATTCTAAGCATCAATAATTATGACTAATGTCCCAACCACATATATAATGAAAGGATGGCGGTCCAACCACAGCAATATGCCACATCAAATATGTAAACTGAAAATTAAAAACAAATCGAAAATCTTTTTGGTTTTTCAACATATTTTGACTCAAATAAAAGAAAATTCTGTGTATTTTCTCAAAAACATTCAAAACCAAAAATCTTTTTGTATTTTTCAAATTAAACTCAATAAATGAAAAAATAATAATACACAAGATACACATGTCATAACACTAGCAATATATAAATTATGATGCAAAGACTAGCATATGACACACATGGTAACACAATCATCCATTAGATCTAGTATGCAAAAAATCAAGTGCAACCAAATGAGAACCATGAAGTTTAAGTCCTAAAGCCTCTAAGTCCGATTTCCTAACCCCAAGTTGGTGTGAAATTATGCATGGGGGCTTTGGGAACCAAAACGAATTTATTCCTTAACTTCCTAGTAACATTCCTAAGGTCATAGCAAAAACGTCTAAGGTGACCTTTCCTACAGCAATGGGTGTAAGTGTAAAGACAATGGGAATTATTACCAAAATGTCGACCTCTCCCCATGTTCCTAGTGGGATCTCTCATATGGTTGGTATTGGTTTTGGGAATGGGAATAACTCTATCATCGTAGCCTAAATCAAACCTATCACCTTTGACTTGGACGGTGCCTAACATCCTATCCAACTTTTTCGACCTATCTTCCAAGTCAAACTTAACCTTACTCAAGTCTTTCAACTTTTATTACAAGTCATTATTTAGACTTAAGCACACGCTTAGACTCTCCAAACTCTAGAATATCCTTTTTCAAAGTCTCCATCAAACCCCGAAGACTATCTCTCTCTTTCTCCACATATTCTAGCTTCTCCTTAAACATCTTCTCTCGTTCCCTGAGATCCTCAATCAAAGCATCATTATTTGCTATGGCATGCTCATTCAGCGTAGCTTGAAATTTATAGTTTGCCTTTTTTACCCTCACCACTTCGGCATATAATTTATTAAAGGCAACTTGCAACTCTTTCACATCAATCTCCTCTTCCTCACTAGCTTCACCCTCACTCACTTGGGATTCAATGGCCTCGAAAGTGTCGTGCACGTGAGAATCTTCATGGGAAGATTTATCGTCGTCGCCCACATGACATGCCAAGAAAGCAACAAACTTACTCTCATTGGGGGAACTCTATCCCTCTTCCGGATCACTATCACTGAAGGAGGCACTATAGGCTATCGATTTCTTGCCCTCATTCTTAAATCTAGTGAGACAGTCGAAAACTTTGTGACCATAACCCTCACACCCAAATCCGACTCAACCCTATTAAATTTCTGACTCTTATCGTTAGGGGTGGAATCTACCTTCTTGCTCTTGAATTTCTCAAACTTTTTGGCCTCTTTCGATTGATTTTGAAATTTAAGAAACCTTTTCAACTTCTTTGCCAACAAGGCAACATCCTCAAAATCGAAATTGGAATCATCATCCGAAACTTTAGTCTCCTCCTTTCGGGCTTTCAAAGAAATGCCCTTT